>OX401974.1:11053391-11653391 GCA_947859335.1 Tortricodes alternella
CCTACGGTTTTTGATTACATTATGGAGGTTTTATGATATGGGTGTAGATAAAATATTTTTTAATATCGCTAAGGCAATGTCGAAAAAAGGCCCTGGAGATGTCAATATCTCCTGAAACATTTATAAAATTATTTTTACATTAGCATTCATAAAGTGAATATAGGATAGTACTGGATGTGCTGAATGCACAAAGCATCTCGTGGCCATACCATACGTATAAAATATATTTGTTTAAAGAAATTCTCTCCTCGATAAATAAGCCGCAATGCCATCTTCAAGTGTATTCTGATTTATCAAAGAGTGCTCAAGGATTCCTCAGCTTGTATTTACATAGGCGACCGAGCGGGGCATATGAAATGTTATTGATTTCGAAAGTAGTTTGCTCGTGCAGTTTGTAAAGATCTTTGTATGTGCGATATCGAGGTAAGCCGAGAGTATAATTTGAACTAGCGATAACACCTACAAGTGTATATTTACGTAAAGTTTTGTATTATTTACAATAGTTTTCTTCGCGCGCTTCGTTCGTTTATCGCTAAATACTCTCTCAAAATTGTGCTACTTTCTGAAAAACAAAACGGTTATCGCTTCTGCAGTTTTTATTGTAATCGGTCGATACTGGTTAAATTTAAAAACCAAAACAAACAGGCTGCAAACACATGGACAGACAGACTCCATTTCGCATTTATAATATAAGTATGGAAGCATAGATGCATAAACCGTAGATAGTGTGTTACGTGAGAAATA
Source organism: Tortricodes alternella (assembly GCA_947859335.1). Taxonomy (NCBI): domain Eukaryota; kingdom Metazoa; phylum Arthropoda; class Insecta; order Lepidoptera; family Tortricidae; genus Tortricodes; species Tortricodes alternella. Next base: position 11,054,136 of record OX401974.1, read on the forward strand.
AACATATATTCCTAGATTGAAAACAAAAGTAAAACATACTTTGTTTACAAATTCCACATTAATTGAAATGAGGTTCACACACTTTCTTATCATATGTATAGTTGTACGTTTGTAACCGGCTCTATATAAACAATTCCAATGACGATCACTAGATCTCATTCTACCTCAAAAACATCCAGCATAATAGGTTGTGTTTAATAAAAAGGAAACACATATCAACTAACTAATAACAATATTTATACGTATTATGCCGATCGTTGTAAAACTGCCTCTCAACGTGTTGAATTACTTCATACGGCGCATTGTCAAAGTAGAGAACTATGTTTACAAGTTTAAATTAAAACATTCCGCGTACCCTGTCGGTTCAAAGGTTCGCTCACCCTCTTCCCTAAATACCACTGTTGGTAATCTTTGAATTTTTAAAGGATGTGTGTAGGAGGTAGAAGGGTCAGCGCGGAAGGGAACCGCCAATTACAGGTGCTTCCGGTGGGTGCTCATTGTTTCCGCTTTCTGCGGCAGCAAGGACACACTGCGCTGGAAACGAGCGAGCTTCCCGTCGACAAATATGCTTTAGATTAAATTATTTGAACTAGTATGCACTTCTAAGTGTGTTTGGTTGCTTGGCATGATATTTAAACTTACTCGATTCAAGCTATTTGTGTTAGTGAATAGAGGAAATAAATCTTTATCAGACTTTCCTAGCAGAAGAAAAATTTCCGTACTCTGGTTTTCCGCTTGTACGGGGAAGAGTAAAGTGAATATCATTTGTGTCTGGTTATTCATACATTATAACATGTCGTTCGGAGTTATAAATCTACTAGTGGACCCACCACAGCTTCGCCCCCGGTATTTTCCATACAATCTGTATCACCGCGTTTCACCCCTTTAGGGATGGTATTTAAAAAAAACCCTCCTTAGTGCACCTCTAGGGTACTTGAGGAATATCTCCTACAAATTTAAAATCTCTAGGACCATCCGTTTAGGCTGTGCGTTGTCTATAAGTGAGTCACGGTACTGTTTTATATGTATTGATGTATCATGACTACGTATCACAGTGCGTAGCGCATAGCGTATCACATGAAACAAACTCAAATTTCTGCCTCCGAGTATCGCAAAATTTTGAAAATGCAAAGGGGTATATTTAAACTGGTTACAACGACCTGCTGCAGCAAGTATAAGGAAAGTTTGTATCCATGTTTTGAGATGATAAAAACTAACATCATAATCACTAAATAATAATACAATTACATGTCATACATCCAAATAGGATGAATATGTAATTAATGTTATTTGCTGCAGGATTTAATGTTTCGAAGCCGAAGTCAAATAATAGCGAATTCTTATTTCTAGGGAATATTACTCAGTTAAAGACTACATCATGGACAGGGACGTTTGGGTTCAATCCTGACCTGCACCAGCGATCCCTGGGTCTCGATAAGCGTACCTACTGTGGTACGCTTAAATTTGTATAAAACTGTAGACATCATTGTTGAGTTATATGTGTACTGATTTGAAAAAATGATACCTCACCGAGTTTCTTGCCGGCTCTTCTCAGTAGAGGTTTTTTTCCGAACCCGTGGTAGATTCGTTCCTTGACCTTCATAAGAGCTTGTAAAAGCCTAAATTGAATAAAGATAGTTGACTTTGACTTTGAATAAAATTACCAATAAAAAATTTCGTTTAAACCTAGATATCATAAGCATAAGCATAGCTTAAATTAATTAACTTGTCTTTAAAGTAATGAATTAATCAGCTCATCACAGCAAATCCGTTAGTTAATTGTCAACTTTCGCGATTTGTACACCTACTTATTTTAAATGCTAACTTATTCTAAAGTATCTAACTATGCTATAATAAAATTATAAATTATCGTGTTTGTACATTGAATTTATAAAAAAAAATCTGGACTAGGTATTTGGAACCAATACACAGTAAACAATTTTTTGAATGTTTTTGTTTCTGGTCGTCTCTCTGTCTGTCTGTCCGTGCACGTATAACACGGAAACTATTGGATGAATTTTGATGAAACTTAGGAAAGTGATAAATCATATCGCGGGTCATAAGGTATTGGATGTTTGTAACCAGGAACATTTAATGTTTCCGAGGGAATAACGATACATGGAAAAGAAACCTTATGTCGTAAGTAATGTTAATACTTATTCAACTTTAAAAACGCTATTAGCTTCCGGACCTTGTTCCCGCGGTTTTTGGACGGAGTCTCATTTGAGAGAGTATGTCAGTTTACGCAGTTTGGGCAACTTGTGACGGAGAATCTTAAGGGTGATCTTGATACTGAACACGAACGTCGGACTACTGCTGTGAGAAGCAACGTGCTCGCGCCAAGGTACGCGCGGTGCATGGATCCAGTAAAGTTGACATTGTTTAAAGCATTTTGCTAATACTTCTAAATACATACCAGCTCTGGGCTTACTGCACCAGGCGTGGCATGAGTTGGCTCAGAGTAATGCATATCGCATTCTAATGAAGTTACCGCATTATTGTAGGGCATGGAACATGTTTGCGGAGTATAGAGTGCCCGACACCATAATGAGACTGCGTATCGCATCATTCTGAAATCGTATCAGCTCATCCACCTTGTCCGAGTGCCTGGACTGTCGGATCCTCAAGCATTGATCATCTGTGCACTGCGACCAAGACAAAAAGTACTCAAAAAAGTTTCATATTGTACTGTTTATTATTTACAAGTATTTTACTATTATTTTTGTCTCTTTGTGTGTACGTATTGTAATTCTGATTAAATCTTAACTATGTATCTTTTTAATATTGCTACTGCCTGAAATAAGTATCTTATTATTATTATAAAATTAAAACAGAAATATTTGACTCTATATCCAGTGAAAAAGGTTGCACTATTGTTAGCATTTTATCTAGCCATGTAATTTTTAAATCAAATAATTTGCTCTATAAAGAAATACTTATACAGCTTTCTTAAGTCAAATTGAAGTTTACGATCGGAAGGTCCAGACCGCCAGTAAATCGTGGCACTACGAAACGTGCTGCCTACCACCTCTATATCGGTAACTGCAAACATACGTACTAATTCGTAGATTATTCAAAGCTTCTTCCATGTAAGGAGCATTCCCGGGGCATTTAAGCCTTTAAGAGGACTGTGAACCAATAGCAAACATCACCCTTTTCATACAAAAGGCGATAACGATTTCCACCCCTTAAATAATATTAATAATAATAAAACAGGGGACAATCTTTACACAAATCGATCTAGCCCCAAAGTAAGCTCTAAAGGCTTGTGTTATGGGTACTAGACGACGATATACATACATATGTAGAGAAATAAATACTTACATACATAGGAAACATCCAAAACTCAGGAATAAACATTCGAGCTTATCACACAAATATTTGCCCTTACCGGGGATCGAACCCGGGACGCTAGCTTCGGAGGCAGGGTCACTCCCAACTAGGCTAACCGCGTCCTCAACAACCCCTTAAATGTTAACTAATTTTGACCAATTTTTAATAGGTGGTCAGTCAGAACAAAATCTAGGTCTATACGTTTTTTAAATTTTGATTAAAGATCAAGAAAGTCAAACAATGCCCAAATTTGTTTTGTTTGAGAATACTGAAACCACAATTCAACTGAATTTATTGAACTCAGAAAAAATCAAAACGTTTAGACCTAGATTTTGTTTTGACTGACAACCTATCAAAAATTGGTGAACATCGGTTAACATTTAAGGAGTGGAAATCGTTATCGCCTTTTGTATGAAAAGCCTTTTGTAAGGTTTACACTCCTCTTAATTTATATTGGCTGACATCGCGAGAAACTTTTAAACCCAAAAATCGGTATTACGTCAAAGGTTTGAGTTATATCATACTTACTGTACTAATTGATCAATGCTTTGAAGCCATAATGGTCATTGTTGGTTTTTAACTAGAGCTATTTAAGCCAAGTATCACGTTCTTGGCGACACTAATTGACTGTGACCCATTAATTGACGCTATCGCCATTTATTAAAACATTGTGGGCATTCATGTGTGTGCCAATTAACTTTGCGACTTATCTCGTTTGAGATTAAACTTGTAATTGAACAATTACTTTCTTTGACAATAGATAGATATACTTACGTAATTCGCCCTCTTGAGTTTCTGGGGAATATTAAAGGATTTAAATATATAGCTATGCTATCTTTTGCTTGCAACTTCGTCCGAGTAGAACTCATTTATCGCTATTCTCTAAGGAACTGTGATATTTTCCGGGCTAAAAAATTGCCTTAGGCAAAAAATCATGATGTTGATCCGGTCAAAACAGACGTCAAAGAAGGATAAACAAATATACAAACATGCTTTTGATAGTTTTTCATTGGTCGACTTTCACCGAATATTTTTTTCAGCTAACGTATTTCCCTCTCAGTATATCTTTGCTGATCAGTAGGTTTTGATGGGGTAGATTTCTATAGCCAAAATATTAACGGCCTTATCAGGAACTCTCAAACTGTGAAACAAAAAAATGAAAATTCGATGAAATAAAGATTCAGTCAAACATTTCGCGATATTTTATTTATTCGTTTTTACAATATTAGTTAGAAATTGGCTTTAGAAATTTTTTAGGCTCTATACGTTTTTGCTAACAATGTTACTAACTAGGGAGTCAATATTGCTTTTACGAATAACTTTCATTCCAATCGCGCTACTAACTAGCAGATAGCGCTAGCTACCACGGCATTTGGATAGCCCAAGACAATAAACGAGTTATAGCTACACGGAACTCTAAAAAATTATATATACTTCATAATTTTTGGAGTTCCGCTCCAATTAAGAAAAAACGGAACTTACACAATCACTTGATGTCCGTCTGTCTGTCAAGACTATTTTGCTCACCAATGGTTTATTGTATTGACCTCAAATTTGGCACATTTGTAGTATTAAAGGAAATACATGGAATGAAATAAATGAGAATATAGAAAAAAAGAAAAAAATCGTATCAAGAAATATAAACTTCTACGCCACCATGGGTTAAGTCATGTGAAAGATCTAAAATCATACAGCACCAAGTATTTTTTCTGCCTTGCCCCTCAATTCATTCAGAAACTATACATTAGAAAAACTTTTAAAAAGATTGGAAAATACGTGTCAATTACGAGTAAATAAAAAAAAAACTGTTGATAAATAGTTTAGTAGGTATTTATGGTTGCTAAAATACAATCAGCGCTAGCAGTAATATAATAATAGTAAAATACTCATCAAATTTATATGTGACTTGATAAAAATAAAATATTATTTATTATATAAAATACTAGCTAACACTTGCGTTAAACTTGCCATTTGCAATTCATATCAAGATAAGTCATTAAATTCGAACACGCCACAAACAAACCAAGTCTGACCAAGTGTAACTTAGAGGCTTCGCTCTAATTTTAGAATAAGTACACTGTCTAACTTGCAAGCCGTTTGAAGCACTGCAGTTGAAATACGTGAACTTAAATTAAACTACCTAACTCTGACATTAATTACACTTGAGAGTTTTACAGCTTGGTTTGTGATGATGATGTATTCGGTTATTTAAAAAAAAAGATGCGAAAAAGAATTTCCCTCGAGAATGCCCAATAGGATGGAGAGCAGTTTCACTTTACACACCTCGTCATCTTACATAACCTAGTGAACAGATTTGAGTTAAAACGCTGTTTAAGGCGTGGGTCAGAAATTCGGTCTAGACTTGACTACAATTGCAACGTTTAGCAAAGCCCGCAGCTTTCCCTAAGCTCTAAGTCATATAATATTTTCCGTTTCAAATTTAGTCCAAAAGTAGGTTCCGTAATCTACGGTGGCATACTTTATGAATTAAGTTGCAAAAGTCCCAATATTGTAACCTTGATCTATGTTACCTTACGTTTGGGGTGTAGGGTTGGGTGAGCACGCTCAGGTTTGCGACGCTGAGCTATCAGGCACACTCCACCAAGTCCGTCATACACGTCCACGTCGTCCCAGGCCCGCCGCCGAACGGAACTGGGACGAACCCACTCTATTTTGTTCAAGTGGGTCGTACACCCTGGAAATGATACGGTTGTTACGGGCGTCGCAACTTACCACCTACCCCGAACCGTATGGGCAGCCAAGTATGAGGGCGAATACCTGGAACGGCACTCCCACCCTCCGGGTATACCTTTACCCACTTCATCCTGTGATCCCACTCCTGCTAATCTCTCTCCTATCTTTCCCCTTTCATTTCCCTATCCTGGAGGAGCCAACCTCGACTCCAAAAACCCCAACCTATAGGTGTTACCCGTACCGTGCCTACAGATGCGTGACTGAGGGGGTGCTCAGTTGCTAACGGTGGACCCTCGATACCGGGCGACCTCGAGGTGTAATCTGCCTTACTCCGGCAAGCGGGGCTCTGCTGGAGTGGACCGTTTTTCCCTAGCTTCTCGTGGGAATTGTATGGAAAGTTCAAATAAAAAAACCGATAGAAACGACGAAAGAACCCTGGAAGATCTCTGCCAGGAACTTCTGCCCTTAACGATGGGTGCGGAGCAATCCGCCCAAACGTTGGAGCAAACGATGGAGGTGTCTGAGCACATGGTGGAAAGGGCCGCTAGCGGACTACCCCTGCCGAATGTAGAGGCCAGCACTAGCCAAACAGAACCTGCCAAGAAATTGGGAGGATCCGCAAAGGGCCGCTATAAAGCTCTAAGGGGACTAGGAATGGAGCCCTCCGAGGCTACAAAACTAGCCGCCAAGAGCTTTGCGGAACTTAAGAAAATGGGGTACAAGTTTGGGTCCTCACAATCCGAACCCAGGCAAAAGCCGTCTAAACGGCAACGCTCGGAAGAGGAATCACCAAAGGGGCACATAGCCAAAGCCCCAAAGATGTGTGAGACCACCCAGACCCACACCCCATTAGCCTACAATGAGGTCGTCAGCTCGATCCGAGTTGGTATAAAAGACTCCAATCCGATGACGGACACACAGCTGGAGTCTCTCCGCAACAACATCCTGCGGAGCATCACCAACTTGGGGAAAGGCGAGGGACCCAAATTTCAAGGTTGCTCCTTCAAGCCAGGTTGGCTGCTTGTCACGTGTGATGATGAGCGCTCGAAAACGTGGCTTGAAAAAACAATACCATCCCTCAAACCCTGGCCGGAAGCCAACCTCGCTACAATTAGCGAAGGCGACCTTCCTAAGCCAATCATAGGGGTGGTATTTGTTCCTTCCTCTGAGGCTTCCAACGCAGGAGAAGCCATAGAACTCTTCCGTGTTCAAAATGAGGGTCTGAACACGGAACTCTGGAAGGTCCTCAACACAAAGGTCGAGAAGGGTGGACTAACACTCACCCTCTCCATTGACGACCTATCTGCTGAGGCCCTAAAGAACAAGGACCTTAAGGCCTACATTGGCTTTCGCAAGGTCCAATTTCGGCTAAAGGTCTCAACCCCCAGGGACCAACAGCCAGGAACCAATGCCCCCCCTCTCCCCCCTTCCCCTACACCGCCAGCTTCCTCCTCAATCACCCACCCACCTGCCCAACAGGTCCCATCGGGACCACAAAGGGTACTCCCATCCACCTCCTCAAATACCCATCCACCTACCCAACAGGTCCCATTGGGACCTCAAAGGGCTAACTCCTTCCCCTCCTCCGCTGACCCAACACCACAACCGGCACCCATAGCGCCGAGGGGAAATGCACGAGGGCGGTTTCCCCCACGCAGGGGGATCGGCAGGGGCGCCAATCACCCCAGGGGAAGGGGACAATATCCTGGGCCGGGCAACAAAGGCCGTCGAGGTGCCCGCAAATAACATCCGCGGCACCCAACACCTCAACGGGGCCAAAATCATACAAGCCAACCTCCACCACGCCATCGCGGCCTCTGCGGTCGTAGAAAAGACTTTTGGCGACAATGGCCTGGACATCGCCCTTATACAAGAACCATGGATCAATGCCAATTCCATGGTAGCAGGTCTAAACAGCACAGGTAAGTTACTGGTACACGAAAAAGGCTCAAAACCAAGGGCCTGCATGGTGTTTAACAAAAATATCAACTTCCTGCCTGTTCCAGAATTATGCAGCGACGATATAGCCGTCGCATATGTAGATCTCAAGGGGTGGAGCAAAGTACTAATATGCTCTGCTTACCTGCCCGGAGAGAATCACGATCCCACTAACACTAACTGGCTAAGGTTGTGGACTATGCCCGAAAACAAAAGGCGGAACTTATAGTGGGATGCGATGCAAATGCCCATCATACCATCTGGGGCAGCACGGGAATCAACAAAAGAGGTGAGTTACTTTCAGATTTCTTACTAACCAATTGCCTATATCTTGTAAATAGGGGCCACATGCCAACCTTCGTAACCAGAACTAGGCAAGAGGTACTTGACATAACCTTCGCGACCGAAAAGATTGCCAAACGTATAACCAACTGGCACGTCAGCTGTGAAAACTCTATGTCGGACCACAAACATATTCAATTCGGTGTGGACAGCTCCATCGATACGAAACCAATAGCACTTAGAAACCCAAAAGATACCTCCTGGGAGGCCTACAAGAGCCTACTCAAGGAATCTCTAAAGGATCTTCCTAAGAATACCAACGGAATACCAATGGAGACCCTCCAACTCCTAAGGGACACTCACTTTCCGGGGTCGTACCCAACTAACATTCAAAACTGCAACCAAAGGAACCACACAGTCCACAGGGCGCATAACACTGACTGGAATATGGCCGCTAATATTTTCAGGCCTAACCAGGTTAAATGGGCTCTGAAAAAATTCAAACCATTTAAATCAGCGGGAGTAGATGGCATATTCCCTGCTTTGCTACAGCAAAGCACTGATCTCATACTACCGCATCTGCTAATTATATTCCGAGCGAGTTTCGCCTGCAATATAATACCAGAATCATGGACACGGGTCAAGGTACGTTTCATACCAAAGACAGGGAAAAGGAACTATTCTCAGCCCAAATCCTTCAGACCCATTAGCCTAACCTCCTTTCTACTTAAAACAATGGAGAGGATAATAGATCAGCACATAAGAACCAAGCACCTAGTGGCAAGACCACTGAGTGCAAACCAACATGCCTACCAAAAGGGTAAATCCACAGAAACTGCGCTACTCGATCTGGTCGATAAGGTGCAAAAAACCCTAGAGGATAAGCAAACTGCACTATGTGCTTTTCTTGATGTAGAAGGTGCTTTCGACAACACACCCACAGAAACCATCCTTAGGGGAATGGTAGCAAAGAGTGTAGACGACACTACCATCAGATGGGTTCAGAACATGCTTTCAACACGAATAGCAACTCTAACCCTCAATGCTACTACGCATGAATTCCACACCACTAGAGGTTGCCCACAGGGAGGCGTACTATCCCCACTACTGTGGACCCTAGCAGTGGATCAACTTCTTGCAGTCATGGCGGGCCAGGATTATGACACACAGGGGTACGCCGACGACCTGGTGGTCATCATCAAAGGCCCTTGCCTTCACACAATATCGAACCTAATGCAAGGAGCTCTCAACACCATCAACAGATGGTGCATAGAGAACCAACTGTCAATAAACGCGGAGAAAACCGTGATCCTACCCTTCACAAGGAAGAGAAAACTAGAAAGGCTCGTTAACCCGAGACTAAATGGCAAAACTCTACCGTTCTCAAATGAGACCAAATATCTAGGGGTTATTCTAGACCAAAAGTTAACATGGAACTCTCATCTGAACGCAATAATACAAAAAGCCAAGATGGCTTTGTGGACTTGCTGTCGTATGGCAGGAGCGAGATGGGGCTTGAGACCCTATATTGCTCTGTGGCTCTATACAGCAGTAGTGAGGCCTATCATAACGTACGCCTCTGCTGTCTGGTGTAGTAAGGCCAAACAAACGACAGCAATTGAAAAGCTAAACAGCCTCCAACGTACGGCCTGCTTAACTGCAACGGGAGCCCTATCTTCGACTCCAGGGACTGCGCTCAATGCGCTACTGGACATAGCACCACTTCATCTGCAGGTTCAAAAAGAAGCTAAACAATGCATCTACAGAATCTGCACCCAGTCGAAGACCAAGTGGCAATCTCAGACACTGTCCAAACTCATGGAATCAGTACTCAAACAGGATACTCTAAACATGCCAACAGACGACATGCATACAGAGCACAACTTTACCAAGTTGTACACAGTAGATATACCCCCCAGGGATCAATGGCTGGACGGCCACATATCCTTCACAAAGGGTAGCCACGTCTGGTTTACGGACGGTTCCAAGAAAGGAGAAGATGTTGGATGTGGTATCTACGGGCAGATGCCCAAGTTCAGAGCTAGTGTCAACCTAGGAACAAAAGCCTCAATCTTTCAAGCGGAAGTCTTCGCCATCAGCAGGTGTGTGGAGATTAATCTTGTGAGACACCTAAGAAACCAGAACATCTATATCAACTCAGATAGCCAAGCGGCACTCTTGGCACTAGAATCCTTTGAATGCAACTCAAAGCTAGTTCAAAACTGCATAAGCAACTTAAACACCCTAGGCCAGTCCAACAAGGTCACACTTAGATGGGTACCTGGGCATTCCAACATTGATGGAAACGAAAAGGCAGATGAACTCGCAAGAAATGGCGCCGATAACCCTCAACTCGGCCCGGAACCCTTCTGCGGAATCACAAAGCAACAGGCCTACACTTTGCTTAACACAAAATGTAGAAGAGAATCTATCGAGCTGTGGAAGTCTGCGACTGGACTCAAACACTCGAAAGCAATAATCGAAGGATACAAAAGTAAGCTATCAAAAGAACTTCTTCAGCTCAAAAGATGTAAGACTTGCGCAGTGACAAGAATACTCACTGGTCACTGCAAACTAAATAAACACCTGACAAACATGGGCATGAGCCAAGACGAAATGTGCAGATTCTGCCAAGAGACAGAAGAAACAGCCATGCACATCCTCTGCTCATGTGGGCCACTCATGCGCAAAAGAAGTATCCACCTGGGGCGACACGTTTTGCTCCCCGCAGAGATACAAGACCTCACTGCCCAAAGCATCTGGAACTTCCTGGATGCAACGGGATTAAGCAGTGAACTATAAGAAAGGGCTGCCACAATAGATCAGCAATGGTCGAGGCGGCACATATATGGCCCAATAACACCCCCCCCCCAATAATAAATAATAATACCTTACGTTTAGTTTAACCAATTTTTGGGCAATTAACGTTTTTACAAAAAAAAGGGGTTTTTAAAAAAAAACCTGTATCGTGGAATCACAATCATAGATGCTGCTGATTTGAGCGACAGGAATAGAGGATGGGGGATAGACGATAGGCAATGGGGGATAGGAAATGGACCATCGGATTTCGTCACTAACCGTACGACACGCAATAGCCAACTATTATTTTACGCCGGTTCGCCGCCATTCAGCGTGACAGCGTGACAGCGTGGTACTATCCCGGTCGAGCCGGCCCATTTACGAACAGCATCTAGTGAGGATTACTATGGCTCTACCGCTTTGACATAAAACGACTAGACCACTATGATATTTTTGTGGGATACTAGGAGGCTGGGATTTTGGTTTGTTTGGCTATGACGCCTTTTTATCACCATCGGCGCGTCCCAGTTTTACAATGACATCCCCCGAAATTTATTGTTGCAATTCGGCCTATCCCCAAAAAGATTACATAGTATATCAGTAATGGGGACAAAAAGTTAGTTTTTTTTAAATTTATTTATTTATTTCCACATTACATGGAATGTAAACTTTTGAGGTTAGCCCTAATTGCAGCAATATATTGCTGAAAAACTAGCGCGTTTATGAGCCCCTTTAGTGCTGTAATATGTAATATTTTTGAGGATCGCCCGAATTGCAGCAATAAATTTCCGAAATACTAGCCCGTTTACGAGCTCCTTTAAGTATTTCACCTATACTATGCAATTGAATCTGATTAGCTATGTCTACACCAGTTTGCTTGTCTGTTCATGTTGCGTCTTCCTCTGACGCATGCCTCTGCAACTATAGCGCATGCGCTCAAACTAGTTTGACACCAGCGCCTGCCCGTAGCGCACGCTGAGCCATCACCGATGGGTTGGCCTGCAACATTTTGTGCAGCATATAAAATGGCGACCCGTTTGCGAGCCCCTTTAGAAAGGAAACTGTTGCATAAAGTAGTACAGCATTCGTAAAGGCAATTGTAGATTCGATATTTTTAATTGGTTCTGACCACAATAACAAACAAGAGTTCCTTTACTTAAGTTTTTCACCCAAGCCTCTTTATAAATATACTGCAAGCACAACGTCATTCACGTATTATTTTGAATTTTCTATCTTGACTAATTAACTAAGCTATCAAAAATTGGTCAAAATCGGTTAACATTTAAGGGGTGGAAATCTTTATCGCCATTTGTATGAAAAGTCGTGGGTTCACACCCCTCTTAATAGCTATGTACAGCAGCCAGTCAACCAGCAAAAATAAATGCTGTAAAAAGTAGGTGATGCAGTCACAGTTCTCGCTATCGCACTACAAGTTGGATGCAGGCAGTGCATCACATGTAGCGAGATTAAAGCAGCAGGCGTGCTCGGTAAGGAGGACTTCGCTGGAAAACCCATTAATTTTGTTCAACGCCTCACTACTTACAGCGGGCGCTAAGCTGCTCGCCTTAACCGGACTGCAAAAAGAATATTAAAAAGCTGAAGCTGGATTACAATGACGAGCACCATAGTCGTAGTGTTGAGTTGACTTTGCATGAAAAGTCCTTTTTACCTGTTATGAAAGAAAAAATTGTAACATTGATTTTCTTGTCGATAAAGTCTCGTAAGAATAGTTTACAACATTTAATGATAGATCGCCCGCTGGTTTGTCCTGCCGGAAGACTGACGTGAGTCCTGCTAGCAGTACGCGGTTTGTATGAAATTGGTTTATGGTCCTTCTGGTAGAACGGCGACCTTGACCTTAAAGCCACGCGTCACATGCTCTTTTCAGATATCCCAAATATTTCGTTATTGTTTTTATAAATATGAACTGCAGGATTTCGTATCAATTGTTTTATTATAATGCAACACAACTTAAAAAAACTATCTAGTCTTCTTTATGACAATTGTGATATAAAAATGTATACTTTTACTTTTTTTGTTTATTTGTAGGATTTATAGCAATATAGAGCACTTCTATCGATGTCTCACCGCTCGCGCAATTTATTATTATTTAAAACTCGTCCTATAACGACAAATATTACATTTTTTGTAATAATTATCTTCCAAATGTTAACGACTCCACGCGTTGTCTGTGCCCGGCGCGTCCAAATATTTCATCAGACAGCAAACGCGCTCCCCCGTGTGTACTCGTGCGCCATCGCTTGCCGACTGAAGGCCACTTACGATACTCTATTTTTTATATAAATTTTGACCGTGAATTATATAGAGTAGTGTTGTAGTTTTGGTACGCCTTAAAGTCCTGCTAGCAGGACTCCGGACAATCAATCTTAATTTTTCTTGGCAATAATGACAACATGTGTTATGAACATAATCGCTGCCACTTTACTCTTTAACGTGTAAAAGTGACAGCGATAAGAAACGCGCGACTGCATCGCTGTAATAACTCGTCGTGGATTGCCCTAATAGTCTCGTGTGTTGTGTGTTGTGTATGGCAGGCAGCGTTTGAGTTTAGCTGTCACCTGCAATAATAAAACAAGAAATCAGCCTAGAAATAGGTGGAAGAGTGATAAAGGCGCGCACCATATTTTATGCATCATGCAAAGATTGCAAGCCTATCACGGGACGGCTTGCGAATACTTGGCGTCGCTCAGTGTTTAAGAGGAATTTAATATTTCCCGAGACGTCATGCCAACAATCCGACACTCTCTGCATTTAATTTATGTCTAGTTGATTCTTGCATATTGATTCAAATAAACGCATGTTTTAGAAATACGTGCTGGCATTTCTTCTTTACATCAATTCAACAATTATCTACTTAATTTTGTCAGTTACAAAAGTTTACCTTCCTCAATTTATAAATTAAATACAGCGAAATCGGCGTCAACCAAATAAACACAGTATGAGAGGTATATGCCGTGTTTTCGATATATTTAATGTATCACTTAATTAACGATTATGATGATTCTATAATAAGATTACTCGCTCACTGCAAACTTAGTCATAAATTATCGGAGCCGTGCAGCTATATTGCGCTCTCTCCCACTGCTCAGTAATGTAGGGCTTGTGTAGCGCTGCACCGCTCCGTTGATTTATGACAAGTGTGCAGCGAGCGATTAATCTTACTATAGTTCATTTACAAAAACCGGACGTGACTGGCGAGAGATCAAACCAAATGGAGAGCGCATATAGAGGTCAAAACCCGATTATTTAGAAGAAGACTTACTTGAAAATTGAGGAACACTGTGATACAACTAGCAAAAGCTGTTCGCACTTCAATAGTAGTTTATGCAACGGTTGCATAATGATAGGCCTTAAAACACTAGTGCGGTTTTATGAAACGAGCTTTTAGCGAGTTTCATAATAAGATCGCACGTGTGTTTTAACGCCAAATTATGCAGAGTTGCATACATAACTTTATCTACACACATATTATAAACGGCGACATGGCGACGATGGGGCCCCTCCGGCTGCGGCGACGGCGGCGCGCCGGCCTGTAGCTAATATCTGTATCGTTATGACCATTACGATACTAAAATCGATACTGTAATAACATTACAGTACAGGTTGTCATAATGGTTGTCCTTTCCTACGGTTTTTGATTACATTATGGAGGTTTTATGATATGAGTGTAGATAAAGTATAATCAATTTTTTAGGTTATACTACAACAAAACAATAGTATCACAAATAAAAATCCAATTAAATGTAATTACAGTCAGTAATCTGGAGAGTAACTTAGTTTGCAATCTGGTTAAACTTTGGAACTGTTGCGTTCATCTACTATGAACAGCGAATACAAACACTGTTCACCTGTACAGCTAGATAGGAAACGGAAATTACTTGGTTTAGTTTTGCCTAGTTGTGGAGCTATTTGCGGGTGGAAATTTGCAATTACCTTTGCGGTGATTTTATTGGCGAAAGTGTTTAGGCGTTGCCCTAATAGTTCGCGAGAACTTTGTTCGTAATAACATCAAACACACTAATGTCGAACAGGTGTCCTAATTGATCGCGTGAATGCCAATAAGGACACCTGGGCCTCTATTCGGGACTGCTAAGTGATTTACTATATCGCCACTAAATTGACAAAATCGCGAATGTGAACGTCACACACGTACAGAACAACAACACATTCGCGATTTTAGAATTTTAGCGTCGATACAGTAAATCACTTAGCGGCCTCGAATAGTGGCCGTGTTCGGCAATGTCCTAATAGAGCGATCATCGCTAGCGATGACTGCGCGATCGCTTTCTATTAAGACACACCTTAAACGAGTTTGATTTTAGTCTCAATGAGGATAATATGCATTGCTGACAATAACTTTTAATGATTATGATAATAACGACGTTAAAATTAATTTCAACACTGTTTGTGCCCTAATAAATCTCAAAGCTTCGTAGCTACTATTTTCGTGGGCATTAGTGGTTACATTAATTCCTGTCAATTTACCGTCTTATCAGAATCGACAAGCCATTCATTACGGGCGGAGTGCGGGCTACGAGATCTGTCAGCAATTTGACGCAGCACCACAAGAAATTAGGTTATGCAAATTGGACGGTTATTGAGCCTCCCGTGCTGTCAAGTAAAGCCAATAGATATCACTGTTAGATAAATACACAATTTTCTGTATGAAGGCTGAAATTGGGACGCGCTTGATAGGTACCGATAATACTCCCATTACTGTTCCCTTTTGATCGTTCCCGCTTCTAATTAAATATTGCAATTAATAGCCCCATGAAAAATTTGTCGATCAAGACAGGTACGAATATTTTCATGCTAAAGACAGCGCATACTTAGATCAAGTTAATATGGATAAACTCGGATAAACTAGAAAACTATTTTACCCGACTACGCTAGGGAAAGATGGAACGGTATTGCGTATTTGTACGTCTGATTCTTTGTGCGTGATAAGAACAAAAAAATATCGGTCTAGTACCTACTCAATGCTACCATGATAACAATATGTACAACTGTAGGTAAATTACTAAGGTTCGGTATAAATCTACTGTTTGCGAGATTTATGTGTAAATCCTTAACAATAAAACGAACGTGCTACGTGATGTTTATAGAATAAATCAGTGTTTAATAGTTAATTGGTCCATCTCCTTCACTATACCTTGACTTCTCTCGCCGTTTTAGGATAAGATAATTATTAGTTTGAAGCCTAATAATGTAGTGTGTACTGTGCTTGACTCGGGAATAAACCTTTCAGCTTCGCTACACTAGTTTACACACTATGGCTCAGGTTGTGTGCAAGCAACTTTACCAACAACGCTAATTGAATCGAGTTACGGGTGAAAATTGGAGCTACGAGTATGTACCTACGTGTTGTACTAGTAAGTGGAATGCTACGAAGTCGCATGACAAGAAACTCTGTGGGCAACAAAGTTACTTCAAGTAAATAATTGAGTGCATTCAACTTTTACACTGATATTCGTGAGAAAATTCATATTGGTATAAGAGACATCTTTAACATAAAAAGTTGTTTTTATTACACAAGTAGTTTATTGCTTCATCGTAGAACTAAGAATATCTTTCAATGTCAATTTAAATGACAACTGCCAGGCTAATTGTTTTCTCGGACGAAGCTGCGGCGGCTAGTATTTTCTCGTTATTTTCCAAATTTTATTTAATACTAGAATAATATGCCTCAACTGAATTCTACAAGTGCAGAAATGGCTTAAGAATATATTTAATTGTCTATCTTATTATTACAGATATTATACTATTAACACAATTGCTTATAAAATTATACTACATTTATTATGGCATTAAAATTTTTAAATTACAATTAACAAATATTTAATTAAAATTAAATAATTTATTTTTATTATTATCCCAGTTACCATTAACTACACGTGCGACATTCTTAATCATTATTTATCTCATCTAACATGCAATATACAACATATTACAATATACACATCATAAATGAGTTCTTCTGGTAAACATGAGTTATCCCGTGATCACGACGATTGCAACATCGACGAAATTTATTTATTTATTTATTTATAATTACATATCTATAACTTACAGCTAATCGCCAAAGCGTTACAGATATTAAACTTAGATTTAAATTTGATCAAACAAAAATAATAAAACCAATAAACACAATAAAAACAATTAAGAGACTTACACTATTACATGCTACACACACAACTTAATTAATCAGTTTTGATAATGTAATTTTAAAACCTTTCAAGAAACCTCTTGTACTCCTCAATCATGCATGCCCACCTGGTAGTGAACACATCACATTGAGGAAATATTGGAACCTCTCCCAAAATATCAATTCGAGCTAGGAACCCGTTTAATACTAGTCTAATAAATAATAACCGCGATATTTTTGATAAGTTAATAAATATTACAATGGATTTTGGAAAGCAAAAGCTACTGATAGATGACGATAACAAACCGGCTTCAGATCATCTTATTCGTTTAAATATTTGTGGTGGTATCTGGTGGTCGTGAATATAATGTATTTTTCTTTAAGTTATATTACAAATCACGATCTATCATGAGCATCCGATTAACATTCTAATATAATAAATCGAATAACTAAGAAAATTTTAATCTGGATGAATAATATTTTCACAATTCAAATGGATCGGCAAAATAATACTTCAGTATAATATAAGAACTAACCTAGCGGTCCATTTACCAAATGTCACGGACAGAAAACGTTGAAAAATAAATTAATTTCAGCGTAATCTGCATTATTTCCAATTTGTTTGCGAGCGGTTAAATTTATAGATGGTTCATAATTTCATTCGATTTTTAATAACTGTTCGAGTTTATCGTATTATATTTACACCATCATAATTATCAACAGAATACAGTAAGATATGAAAATGTACATTTAAATCGACATCAAAGTACACTGGAAAAAAATAATGTAAGAAAATATCCTACTTTACTGGTCTACTCGTATGTTAAAGTGAAATATTTTCCCTATAAAGTAACCGGTCGGCTCGCTTGAATGCTAAGTGCTTCATAAATGGCTATAAACAAAGATTGAAAAGAAAGCTTTCTAAGGAGCCGAATTATTGGTTTAATTTCAAGACCTTTATTTTATAACTTATACATAATATTATAAACTCAATACAAATGATGCTCTCTTATAGTAAATATTATCGTATCCTTTCAAAGATCTCAAAAGAAGGATATGTCTATCAGTACAATTTCTTGTGACAAGTCTATATAGAAGGTTGTCAAACGCCAGCGCCATGGCTTCTTAACCACACCCTATTGCTGACGTCTTAGTTCTTACGACATACATATAAAAGTCTAATGTTGCTCGAATGACATGCTATCATTATCATTGTGCGCGGTGGGGTCGGTGGTGGTTGCGGTCTCACACCGCACAATGCGGGAGGGCATTTTTGCAATTATAACAGTGTCACTTAATGGTGTTATGGATGGTGGTTGACATGCGATTGTACCTGCGATGGTGTCAGATTCGCGTTCTGACATCTCAAAAGTAAGCGCGAAAATTGTTTTGAGCGGTTCCTTACTATATATTACAATGTATCTAACTTTCTACTGTATTTAATTATGTAAAATTTCTTGGATTTTGAAGTTTTCACAGAACAGTAGATTGCTTGTCTGGGTGTTCGAGTAGTAAGAAGTTGCTATCTTATCTTAATCTCAATTATGAAGGTAACTCTATAAGACACGCCTTGAGATAAATCGGTAAATATTATTATTTTAACAACATGGTTCAGGAAAATATGGTTTATATTTTAGGTCATTGTTCATTGCGAAATGCAACTGGTACGGAAAAGCAATTTGTTGCACGTACACGTTTTCCGAGGCACTGTGATCAAAGGCAGGAAATTAAACTTAACAGAAGTCAGACGACAGCAAAGCACCAATCTTCTTAAACTGTTAACTTTTTATAATTCGTATCTGAATCAAACTTGAAGTTGCAAAAATAGCCTTGATGTCCTCATAATAAGTCTTAATTTCGAGCCAACTGTTTCTCGATATAGGTACGAGTCTAAGAAAGTAATATATTGATGTGAAATGGGTTTGTCTACAAACTCTTTAAAAAACTCACTCGAAACCTTGTTCCTAAAAATGAAATAATTTGTCATAGTAACGGATAAAATCCATGCATGCATGCATGATGGACTTATGATTAGTCTAAACTAGAATCCATAAGTCGACAAACTGACACATGAAAGTGTTGGCAGGTATCAATTAAATTTAATAGCAATGTGAGTAATGTCAATGTTCATGTCAGTATCGAATCGATCTACATGGTCTATCCAGTCGAAGTTGGATTCCTACTTTTTAATAAATTTCTGAAATATGAACTATATGGTCTACTGCCCTTTGAGCAAAATATTTTTCGCCAAATTTCACTTCTCAAAAAACTTATCGCAGTAGTTTCCTTTCCCAAACGAATCTTTAGCATATTTCCATTTCGCATTGTATCATTCGGTCAAATTATCATTTGACATCCAAATGAAATCCAATATGGTGGATGCCAGAAGACATTTTGTTTCTTGATATTTTAGCAATCATGGTATCATTAATCTGCGCTTCTGCCGTGCGGTAGCCGCGAAGTGTGAAGGCTTCCATTTTAGTTCTTACGACCTTTCTTACGCGGGCCCGCTTACGACCAATTCCGCATCCTTGCCGCTTTCCGGTGTGTAGATGCTTTTACACTTACATACTTACATTAAAACTTGATTGTAACTAGTACATATTTATTGATTTCAAGGTCAGTAAACCAAATTATCATTCAATTAGCAACCACCTCCTGTAGGAAGCAAAATCTTATATACCGAGCGGTCTAAAATATTCATAGTTCACCTGTTCACAATTTCCGGATTTCCACGAAGGCCATTACTATTCCAATGCAGCAGGCGAGCGTGTATTGTGAATTTATGTAAAATCATTCTAATCATCGTATCGTCTCAGGCCCACGCATGCGTCTCCCCGACCATGCTGGGTGGGCGTTACAGTCGAGATGCCTGTATTCACACACAATCTGTATTGCTCGGGGATTTTCATTCAACTTCGAAGTGCATTCGAGGAGCCAAGCTGTGTTATGTACGCAAACCTTCACTCCCAAAGCGACTCGATACGAAATTCGAAAAGGTTCGATCTTCTCTTTTCCCAGCGGAGGGGAAAGACTCTTTTAAACATATTGAAATGTGTTTTTTTCGCAAACCATTTCTCAGAACACTATTATTTACCGAGACTTGTCATAGTTAATTGTAGAACTACAATCGCTGACTTATTATATGAGTCTTTTATGAAAAAACCTTATTTACTTACCAAAGTCCAAGTACATTATATTAAATAATGAAAATAGGACCTTAAGTTAAACGATTTCTAATTTCCATATAAAGAAATAATAATTACTATATATTATAAAGGCGCCAACTGAAGTGATTACTGGCCACGATTTACGTTGAAAAGGCAAAACATACACAAAATTTGCCATAACATAAGAGTCATGGTGCCACATTATAACTAGTTATTAACTATCATTATCCGAAAAGGGGTAAGTCCCGTTTCGTTATTAATAAACGTATTGAAAGTGATCACATATATAATAGACCTAATTAGCTTGAATTAGTATCATTAGGCATATTTCTTCAGTTATAGTGCACTGTTTCTGCATCACCTCATATTAGTTACTAATAAACAACGATGATGATTAAAGGTTCGTAAAAAGCAACAAACAACATAATATAATTTGGTTTTATTTTCAACACTTAAATTCAAATTTTCATAATTCGTGTTTATTGAGTAAGTAATTGGATTGTTTATTTGTAATTGGTTGGCAACAAAACTCAACAACATGAAATCTTTTTACCAATGTATTTATGAGCATGTATGATTTTATCTTTGGACTATGGGGCCAAGGATCCAGCATGCAGGACAAATAATGACATCTGCCATGCGATCGTCGTCTGTCTGGGCGCTTATTTACATTCACGCCGCGACTCCCCGCAAATCGTATACTTTTCTTTTTTACACGTAGAGTCAGTGAAGCAAACAGGTAAGCGTTCACGGGGCGACGCGGCGTTAACGCCCACAACTTGTAAAGTTCACTCATTGACGAAGACC
This sequence comes from Tortricodes alternella, assembly GCA_947859335.1. Classification (NCBI taxonomy): domain Eukaryota; kingdom Metazoa; phylum Arthropoda; class Insecta; order Lepidoptera; family Tortricidae; genus Tortricodes; species Tortricodes alternella. Next base: position 11,075,325 of record OX401974.1, read on the forward strand.
TGCACCATGTGCTAGTATGGTATTCGACGGCGAGTGCTAGCTACGTAAATTAAAGAATCAAACCCCAGAAGTGACCGGAGAACGGTGGCAACATTTTCTCGCAGACAGGCCGGCTCACAATTCATTGAGGAAATGCTGCCCGAATGCCAGAGGTTTACAATTTATCTATTACCAGCCTTTTCCCGCTATTTTATCCGCGTGGGACTTCGTCTTTTAAATTCCTTTTTCTATTTGATTTGGTTAATTTTAAACTGAAAGGGTGAAGTGAGTGGCTTCCAAGTCAACAGGGGACCTATGAATCCGAAGTAGTACAGTTACAAAAAATATGAACATACTCGTAGGGATTTAATTTGAATTATTTTATTTAAATATTATTAAGAGATCTAGATTACTTACTTGTCTTCAACTGTTGCTTTTTCATGAATTTCAAAAATATAAAACGTTTCCATTAAATATCCAACTCTCCACCATCTAAGCAGTAGTACGGCATAACGTATTTTATTTTCGTATTTATTTATTTAGACACACCATCATTACATACTAATAATAATACTATTCTAGATTACCGCAATCTAGATAGACTTGGAAAGTAAAACGTTATCTAAGTATATACAAAATTTCAACCAAATCGTTAGAGCCGTTTCCGCGAAACCCAATAAGTACACCTCAATAAGTATGGGCAAACCTAATAAGTATATATTAGAATTGCTTGCTTAAAATAATAATTGAAATATATATTATATGTCTACCTCTGGTCAAACTATACCCCAAATTAGAAGCGAGTCAAAGCGCTAGGAGAATAATGAGATAGATGAATATTTAGCTTTTGTAAATGAAACTTAATTGAAATTAGGAATTTAGGATTCTGGCAGAATCTAAAGAATTCTTAAGAGACTAAAGAAAAACCATATTTTGCATTTCATGTAAAAAATTACCTAATAAAATAGTTACAAGAATTGAATTAAAATTTTAACATTCGTTCAAAAGAAAATCAAAGATGAAACGAAAGATCGTGAGAGGGTCGACTGTAAATGGAAATGGTAGGTATTGGTTTTTTATTATCGGCCGCGCCCGCTCGTAATTAACTTACGGTGATTTGTTTTGTTTGAATCTCTGCTCTTTATCGTGTAGACTTAAATCCTGTTAGTATATACCCGATTTCAGTGAAGTAAAAAAGATAGAAATACATTTATTGACAACGATAAACATATAAGTGAACTCGCATAAAAAAAAACAATAAATTAATAAATTATTGCGAAACGGCCCCAACTCAGCATGTGCTGGCCAGTCTACAACGCTAGTCTTCCGTTGAGACCGCTCGGTGAAAACACGGACAGGGGCCTTGCACTCCACCCCGCGAGCGCTCGGATATACCTACTATCGTTCTCGTATTCCCTCAGGCCTCATAATTCAGTGCGGTTGCGGCTGAGCGACACTTCACGCGCCGTCTACAATTATAGGACATTCGGCACAATGAAAAATGGCAAAATACAATACGTATAATTATTAATTGCAGTATTTATGAATGTTTGAATAAACAGAACAATGACGACCGACCATTTTTACATTGCCAAAAGACCGTGAAAACTAAGTGTTTAATTTGGTTTTCAATAAGTTTTTACCTTTTTTACGATGTTATTTCTTAATACGTCATCATCATCATCATCTGCCGTAAAACGTCCACTGCAGGACAAAGGTCTCCCCCAAAAATGGGAGGATTTGCCATAGTCGCCATGCTTGGCAGGCGGGTTGGCGACTGCAGTTGGTCGTGATAGTACTCGAAGGACGCTGCTGCCCATCCTTCGGTTGGTCCTTCTGTCGCCTTTTGCGACACCCACTGGAGGAGTTTTGGTGATGCTATTCTTAGCCGGCACCACATGGACGTCTTAATACGTAAGAATTATCCATTCTGTGGTTTAACTAGATTTACCTGCATTTCCCATGCCGTATAACGTGAAATAACATGTTTAAAGAGATATCTATTGACGTCTTAGGTCAGTATGGTATCACAGAATAAATAAGTACCTACTGTAGCGGTATCCTAATTAAAGCGATTCAAATACCTACATTTTAGTCATATAGGTAAATAAATGGTTAGGTATTGATTGACTCTTGTACTTTTCAACGATGAATTCAGGTGCAAATATGTATAGATATACTTATTATCTAGTTTTGTTGTATTGTGTAATGTAATAATGTATTCGTAATTCTTCATTACTAAACCGTAAACAAGTCCAGTAACAGCATAGAACCAGAAAACGAACTAACTTACAAAACTAAAAATTCATATAATATATTGCTATGGTCACAGAATAAATAATAGTACTACTATGGTGACCACCCTAGTGTAAGGGCCTAGCCACAACGCCACGGCACGACGCGAAGTCGCGCGGCGCCACGATTCTGCGTCGTGTCGGGAAAAATTCCGTTGCAAATCACCTTATAGCTATAGGAATAAGGGTGATGTGCGACGGAATTTTTCACGGCACGACGCCGTACCGTCGTTATGTAGCGGCGCCGTGGAACGGTTAGGCTCTATAATTAATATGGGCATTTTCACTAAAACGTGTACCCCCCGTTTTTATGCTGTCCCTCAAGTTCAATGTTCTTTCACTGCAATTTATATATTTTTTGTAGTCATTTAAAGGATGTAGATATATAGTAAGTACCTTAAATTATTATTAAGATGCGAAACCGACTTCGATATATTTAATTTATGACTTCACTTAACCAATAATATATCTGCCGTTTCTAGGTAAATAAATGACTTACGAAACCCAATTATTATTTCTTACTTTTCAAAGGGGTTTTGGAGTCGGTTTTTTTATTTAATAAATTATTATTTTATTCCAGTTCATTGAAGATTGTTTACTGAACTGTCAATGTGACTTGAAAAACTAGCCATGAATGTACCAATAGCCCTTTATGTGAGTCCTTAAGTTGCATTTGTATAGATGCGAGGGGCTCGAATGGAATTTAATTTCGGCGCCCGATGTATTCGTAAAGTGCCTTCTTCGCCCCCACCTGCTTTCTATATACTTATGTACAGCTGCTAAAGTAAACCTACATCATGAAATTGTAATAACATTTTCAGATACGTGTATTTTATTTTAGTACAAATAAAATGTTGCGTGGAACAATAGTTTCGATAAAATCAAATTTTAAGTCTTTTTCTCATCTTGTTCACAAACCTTTCACTATTCGACTATTTGAATAGCATAAATTGCCCCGACCGGTTTTAGCTTGTGCTATTAAAATTGTGGAATAGTCTAAAAATATGTTATAATTCAAGATGTCGAATCATATTCATGTTCTAGTAAGTTTAGATTATTAAATTTATAAATAAATAATAGGCTTTTTTCTATTCTATCCACCCATTCAATCGGACAAATCTTAATCTTTGTAAATTTGTCAGTCGTTCCTCTACAAATAACTTAAGCTGTACCCCAGTTTCCCTTTCGAACTGTTTAAACATGTTAAAATCCTCTACAAAGCTTAGCAACTGATGCTTAAGGAGATATCTAAGTTCGGAAGCGGAAAAGGATAATTATTTAACCGGATCGAAAATATCACGTTTTCCCTAGAAAACTAAGATGACCTCTATAGTATGGTTTATTATTATTAGGGCAGAGATTACTTTGTAGGATTTGGGAATCCTCACTGTTCCCTGCCTGCATGTCCTAGTAGTACTAAAGGATCTGGTTAAGCATCTTAATAAAATAGAATTGCCAGAAGAAAGGGAAAAACGTTTGGCTACAAGGCGGAATGATTATTTGCCGCAGCCCATCGTAACAAAATTCAAAGTGCTCAAACACACTGAGAGCCACCAAATAATTATTATTTTTCATAAGTTGCCCGTGGATTTTAACTTTATAAGGAAAAATTTGTCTCTGTTCCATTCTTTTATTATCCTTGGCAAATAAACCAGGCAAACAGGTCACCTGCGAACGGATCCTAGTCATAGTATAAAGAGAAGGGAAGTAGGTTATCTTCATACAAACGCACCACATCGCCGGACGCACATTTAAACAAAATCTCGACCCGTTTCCCCTTACTAAGCGGGTCGAGATTTGTTTAAGTGTGCGTGCGGCGACGCATAGATACTTTGGTGCACACATACAAGCCGCGCGCGGTGCGTTTGTATGAAGATAACTTACTTCCTCCTCTTTATACTATGTCTTAGTCGCATGGCACTTGCTAAAAAAAACCTCGTGTGATTGGCCCTACATAAATAATTACGAGCGTCTACCCACAGATTAAAACAAGAAGGAACGTTTAGCCGCAAACTTAAGAACCTTTTATTGGATTACCCACTGTACTCTGTTAACGAGTACATATGATTTGTCCAGCAGATGTCCATCGTCTGGAGTCTGTCCATTTGTTCTCGTCTACAGGTCGCAGTTCTCAACCGATTCTCGTGAAATTTTGTGAGCAGGGTCGATAATTATACAGTTTTTTTTGTCGATTCAGTTTTTAGAAATATTTCAAAATGGCGGAGATTTGGGGGTGTTTGCAATTAAAAACTTATTTGCGGTGTTGGTAAACACACCCGACATATATATGTATCAGGATATCAGTTTTCCAGCGGCAAAGTTAAGTTTGTCGCGAGGTCTACAGCTCCCGTGAGCCACTTATTATTATTGTTATCATTGTAGTTGCTAATTGAGCACATTGTCCAAGTTTTTTAAAATTTGGCGTCTCACACCAAGTGCAAGCAAGACAGAGGTATGCTGCTTTCACCTTTATAACCAACTGGCCAAGCGTGAGCTCAAAGTCTATCTGGGCGGATCCATCCTGAAACACAACTTCACTCCAAAATATCTTGGCATCACTCTCGACCGCTCTTTGACGTTTAGGGAGCACTTGGTTTGCACAGCACGTAAACTGCAGACTCGCAATAACATAGTCCAGAAACTAAGCGGAACCTCCTGGGGAGCGAGTGCTGACGTGCTCCGCACTTCTGCGTTGTCTTTGGTGTACTCCACGGCCGATTACTGCGCGCCGGTGTGGCTAGGCAGCGCGCACACAAACAAGGTGGATGTTGAACTGAACAAAGCTATGCGTCTTATTTCCGGTACGTTGCAATCTACTCCTTGTCATTGGCTGCCTGTACTTTGCCAGATCCCTCCGCCCGAATTGAGAAGAAAGGACGCGTTACTAAGAGAAGTCCAGAAGATCAAGCAGAACCCTAATCTCCCTATTCGGTCAGAGTTCTTGGATCCGATTAAACATCGCTTGAAGTGCAGGAACCCGCCGTATCGCACTGCCCATTCACTTTTGAGCGACGGTTTCAACCTTAAGCGGGAATGGTCACGTTCGTGGAATCGGAGTATGGCAGGTGGACTCGGCTCCGGCATCATCCCGGGAAACAAAATCAAAGGATCTGAACTCCCGCGACGTGCTTGGTGCAATCTTAACCGACTCCGCACTGGCCACGGTCTCTGCGCCCAATTTAAACACCGCTGCGGCTGGATAGATTCCCCTGCCTGCGCCTGTGGCGCTGAGGTGCAGTCCATGCAGCACATCATGCAAGAGTGTCTCCTTACGCGATACGCCGGTGGCCCTCCTGAAGACCTGGTCATCCTCAATGACAAAGCTACTAAGTGGCTTATAGACCTTAACGTAGATTTATAATAATTCTTATTCTGTACATTTCATTAGCCATACGATTAAATAAATAAATAAAAGAAAAGTTGCTAATTAATTTTTGGACAGACGATCCTTTACAGGTATCTCCGTAAAGGATCGTCTGTCCAAAAATCCTTTTAATATTTGTGATTCTGACATTTAATATTAGTTAATTTAAATTTGGATTATAACTTTCTATTTGCTGTATTTAACTTAATTACTGGCGATCTCAACGTAAATTAATATATCCTGACATGTGTGTAATTTTAGTGTAGTCTTATATTGAGCAATAAATAAATCGAATCTAATCTTGATCTCGTTTATTTTGATCCGGAATAACAGGCCTCTATTTCACCAAGCTTGACAAGTGCGACAATTGTCAAGAAAACATGACAATTGTAGATCGTGAAACAGGCATTGTCGAAATAAGATGACAATTGTAAATATGTCAGGACAATTGTTGTTTCATAACTTTTTCACCGTATGTCGGTTGTTGACAGGCGTCCACCATTGCAAGATTTATAATACGTAGCTATTGCGGGAACGAAAAGACGACTCATAAATATAAGGGCGACAGTATCTTATCATTTATAAATTCACACACACGTCACGTGTTAAGTAATCTTCCTTTGATTTAACAAAAAGAAATAATAATTGCTTGGCTCCAATATCAGTTTTTTTATTTTTATTTTACAACAAACAAAAAAGGAGTTAATCAGCGTAGGTATTGTTTTTAGGGTTCCGTACCTCAAAAGGAAAAACAAAACCCTTATAGGATCACTCGTGTGTCTGTCTGTCTGTTTGTCTGTCTGTCTGTCTGTCTGTCCGTCTGTCACAGCCAATTTGCTCCGAAACTACTGGACAAATTTAGTTGAAATTTGGGATACATATGTAAGTCGGTGACCCCAACAAGGACGCGTGACGTAAATATATGAATTTTAAACATGGGGGCGAGCTTTGGGGGGTAAATTAGAATCTTTTAAAAAAAAAGTTATGCTGCCTATATTGGGTGACATATCAAATAAAAGGGCTTATTGTGAGGATCTTAAATATATTTTCTTTTGAATTTTAAGAAATATAGTTTAGAAGTTCTTTAGGAAAATCGGTGAAAATTGACCATCCCCCCCCCCCCCTTATTTCCGAAAATACTGGGGCAAAAATTTTGAAAAAAAATACAGAAAATAGTTCTATACCTATAGATTACAGGAAAACCTATAAGAAGTCTATGTTATTTAAATTAATGTAGTAAATTTCAGATAATCATGTACGGCACGGAACCCTCTCCACGCGAGTTTAACTCGCACTTGTCCGGTTTTTTCTCTTAATACGGACAAGTTTAAGAAGCCCATTTTATCGCCGGTACTAGTTAATCGATTCTTTATTAAAATATATAATTAGACTAACTAGCAAGTACTTTCTTAGGAACTGTATGAAGACACGACTAAAGGAAACGACTATTTTTTTTTTCATTTTGCCTGTAAATGTATCACTGGCTGAATGGGATTTTCTTTTGCCTTTAACTTATTTAAAACTACTCAATTATTTGCCGCGTTTTTCACAAAAATAAATAATTACCAATTCATTCCACCAATAATCACATCACACAAGCGAGCGTTTCGATTTTAAAATAGGTATAACAATGGATATGACCAAGACCAACCCATCCAATGCAGCGTATACAGTATTTGTTGACAAGGCGTCAAAGCTTTATTTTTTGTAGTTGGGTGATCTATAACTACACCGATTTCATTTATTAAATATTCGACACTAGTTTTACTAATTCGAATTTTTTCCTTGAACGCAAAGGCAGTGACGTCAAAGGAGAAATTTGTTCGTTCTTTATAATATAAATTTTTCATATATTTTATAATATAAATTGAGTTCGCCTATTATATAAAAATTCTCCTATATGCGAACTCATCTAAATCGCTCTCACTGTCACTTACTACTGCTTTCGCGGAGAGCAATTTTCTAACTAACAACACTACAATTGTAACGCTAGGCTGACACAGCCTCGATCTCATGTCAACAATTATCGACAAATCTACAAATATGTCGAGTTGGAAAAATTATTCTTGTTTCACAACATAATTGTCATTTGATTAAGATTAGGACAATTGTAACAAAATGCTTGTAATGTTATAAGCATCTCTATACGAAATGATTTACAAAATTGTCAGTTGTCACCTGTCACTTGACAATTGTCAGAGACATTTGTCGTGTTGTCCGCAGACATATGTCATTGACAATTGTAGCTTGGTGAAATAGGGGCCAGGTACCAAACACACAACACTGACAATTCCGACGATATTTATTTAAAGTTCATGAATAAAGAAAAAAAATATCATATTTAATACAGTATGCATACTGCATTAGCCGTAAGGTATGTTACAAGAAACACGAGCTCAATAAATCAGACACCAAGATTAACAATTTCAGCCATAATTATGTTCCGCTAACTAAAGTTATGTAGCTGGAAAGAAGCTCTAATTATTAAGCTCAGGCTGGCGTGCCGCCTCTAATAGCGTCATCTGTAGTTGTCAGAAGATCCCGGGAAGATATTGTCGAAGCCAGTGCACAGACGCAACAGCGCTTACTGACTGGAAAAAATTACAAAACGTTGGCAACGCTAACACCCACATCGCCTAAAGTAGAGCTCGGATCAAACCTATCCCTGACAAAGTATTAGGGTCCGACGACAAATAGCCTACTTTGTCGGTTATTCGTTTTGCTACCAAGAACAGTTTTGATAAGCTGAGGATTAACGTGACCGGGTTAAAAAGAGAAGGGATAAGATTGTAAAGTTTGATAATTTTCATCACACTTGCTCGGAAAGGGTGTTATTATACGCAGGCGTATAGAGCAGCTATAGCCGATTTAACTTCTCTATGGGCCCCGCTGTCAGCGGGAGTTATAAACTTTTGCACGGGTGTTATAGAATTTTGTATGGTTTCGAATTCCCGCGGGTAGTTAAGTATGCGTCAGGTCGGAGGGGACGCGCGGGAGCCGCAGCCGGCGGAGCCGCCCCGCGCTGATCGCGACATACCGTTTGTTCGACCCACCTGCGCCTCTATTCGGGAACGCTAAGTGATTCACGGTGTACAATGGGAATAAAATTAATATATATATATATATCTATATAATAAAAATTAGATATATATATATATATATATATATATCTAATTTTTATTTAATTTCCTCGCAAATGTGATGAAAAACATTGTGTGTATCACGGGCAGTAAGGGGATAACAAACTCGAGTCATAAAAGCCCTCGCCTGTCGGCGTCGGTCTAACAGACTCTCGTTAGTTATCCCCTTCTTACAGCCCTAGATGCACAATGTACTATTAAGTGAGTTTGTAAAACGGACCATAGTTTTAGTTACCTACTTAGAACTGTATTTGCTCAACGTATATTGAATGAAAGCACAAGAACGATAAGGATAAATATACCTAAGAATATATTTGATGAAACTGCACTAAAGCCCCTAAGGGTTCTTTAAGCTAATAGTTATTGTCAGGGGGCTTAGTACCAGAAACGATTACTGCTGTACTAAAGCAACAAGTGGTTCTTCATCTAGTGATGATATTCATCAAGAAAGCATTGGCATTTTGTCACTATTGTTGCTATTTTCATAATACATGAAATGGCGTGTACTGGCACATTAAACATATGTGTTACATCTATATTTCTAGGTAAATATAAAACAAATACACAAATCTAAACCCTCTACTGCACGGGGCGTAGTGCCGAGGACGCTCTGGCAGCGTTTCCCAAATACCTACACCGCTTTTCCTTTGACTGAAAAAACATCTCGCTCTGGGATCGCCCAAGACGCCAACTAATTTGTCAGACACTTGTCATGTACTTAAATAGGTTGTATGTTATGGTCAGGGAGTGGGTTATTATTTAAACACAGATACCGGTTGAAAAACCTTTTGTTGAGGATTATTGAAACTTAAAACATTATTGTTTGATATAGATATTAAGTTCTCGAATGGAGACCACGGACCGGTAAGCGCAGCGTGGGACGTCCACCCACAAGATGGACAGACGACCTAAAAGAGAGGGCAGAAAAACGCTGGATGCAGGCCACTTCCAACCGGCCCTTTTGGAAATCGATGGGGGAGGCCTATCTCCAGCAGTGGATGTCCTACGGCTGCAATGATGATGATGATGATTTTGATAGATATTAAACTACTGATTTCTTTATATAAGCAAAAATATTTTTCATTTAAGAAAACGAGTAATAAGACTAACAAAAACATTACTAAAATAATTTATTACTAGTTTGAATAACAAGTACTCGTAATTCTCAAACGTTTATATTTTTATTTAAGAAAATATATTTAACTAGCTGGCGCCCGCGATTTCGTCTGCATAGAATCATTATTTAAGTAGCCTATGTTCTTTTCCAAGGTCCCATCTATCTCTGTACCGAAATTCCTCAAACTCGGTTCAGCGATTTAGGCGTGAAAACGTAAAAACCGGCCAAGTGCGAGTCGGACTCGCGCACGAAGGGTTTCGTACCATTATAATCAAGGAAAAAAACATTTTTTTAGTTTAGTTTAGTTTTTTAGTATTTGTTGTTATAGCGGCAACAGAAATACATCATCTGTGAAAATTTCAACTGTCTAACTATCACTGTTCATGAGATACAGCCTGGAGACAGACGGATAGATGGATAGACGGACAGGCGGACAGACGGACAGACGGACAGACGGACAGGCGGACAGACGGACAGACGGACAGCGGAGCCTTAGTAATAGGGTCCCGTTTTTACCCATTGGGTACGGAACCCTAAAAAACGGAGTACTTTCGCACTTATAATATTAGTTAGGATTATTTATCTGGTAGATCGTGCCAATGTTATATATAAACAGTATCAAGATGCAACGATGATAATTATTATTATTTTTATCTGTTTTGTGGCGCGACATGAAAAAGGAGAAAAGTGAGCAAATGTTGTTCATTTATTAATGAAGAAATAAGAAGTAAGTATATTTATTGCCTTTTTTATAGGCCGTTATGATATGGCTTTTGCTTGCTACTTCACTAGTTTTTTCATTATCATTTTAAATGTGTTTCTTCTGAGTGTTTAATTATTGTCAATCGATAATTTGACCCAAAAACGTTTGCTCGACTGTAACATTTGACAGTACCATTATTTCCCCGAAGCAATTTTCTATCAAAGTATTTGTATTTTTTAGTATTTTTCATGTCTTTCAGATAATGTAATGTTAGATATATTTTAATAAAACATACACTCGTGTTGCTTAGAAGTTCTGCACATTAATTGGACCGCTATTTGAAAGAATGGGCAGTGAAACAAAATGAATCGGGAGGTAAACCGTACGGTACAATTAAATTGAAAAAATAGGGTTCAGCCGGATTGGGAAGATCAACGATACCACAGGCGATAACCAACTCGATTGGGTGAACGAATAATCGTTTTACCTTTCCCTTTTACGATTATAGGCGACCGGTACCTTAAACATTTTATTTCTTGGCCACTCTATGCATCTAACCACGGCGTTATCGATAAATATAAAAAAGGAAGATTGAATTTTTCTGTACATACATACATACATATTATCACGCCCGAAATCCCTAATGGGGTGGGCAGAGCCACAAGACTACTTGTGGCCACGTTTGATTAATTAGTCCTAAGATGGTATGATGAACCGTATGGTGACAGGGGATCAGCCCATCGCCCATACAGATAGTCCACCATGTTGGAGAGGACCCGTCCCTTAGTCGACTTTTACGACATGCCAGGATGATAAGCATCTGCACGCATTCTATGCTATTTCTTCACTCCCAGTGCAGCAGAGGAGCAAGAGGACTTTTTCTGTAAGTAATAAAAAATAGCAGATAACGTTTCAGCAGCCCAAACTAGGGTTCTGTTGGTTTCTTAAAGACACAAAAGTTCATATACAACCAAAGACAAGTACAAGGACAAGTAATAAATTATTATTATTACTGGAGGTTAATTGGGCCATACATTATGTGCCGCTTCGACCATTCCTGATCTATTGTGGCAGCCCTACGGTTTGGCTAGTGCTGGCCTCGGCAGGGGTGGTCCGCTAGCGGCTCTTTCCACCGTGTGCCCAGACCCTTACCGTAAGAGAATCGGTTACCGCAATTCACACACAGATAATGTACTTAAGTTAGAAAAACTCATTGGTACATGGCAACCGCTTGGATTCGAACCCGGACCTCACGGTCACGAGTCGACATCCTTAGCCATTAGGCCACCGACCCTCTTAAGTAATAAATACATAAAATGTATAAATTTAGCACCTTTCCGTTTCCCTAATCATAGCCCTGGCAGCACACAAGTTGTATAACAGCGTAAACAGCCTATATAATGCATTAACTAGTGTCATAATGGTTGTATAAGCTTTCATTCATCTTGTGTGCTGTTTGGGAATGACACGCTAGAATTGCTTTGCAGAGGTATCTTGTGAAGGATATATAGGAATGGAACCCACGATGAACGAGTCTTGTCTCTAGGTAAATGCATAACGCAAGCTCTCTTCTAATAAAAGTGAAGGCAAAGTCAGTCGATGAGCCACCTGCTTTCGGTAGCTAAGAGGGTTTCGAGCGGGTCAGCATACAGAAAACCGCAGCAAAATCCGTTTAGTTCGTCCGTGATGTGGTTTGAGCAAAACCATATTAAACTCTCAATTTTAGATGATTCCTAAAAACACTAAATATAATTATACGTAAGTACATAGCCTGTAAACATTAAGTAACTTCTTAAAAGCATATAACACCGGATATTCCAATTACGGGCAAAATGCCACTTGGCACTTAACGCAAAATATAAAATTTTGTACTGTTGGACACCGACTACTAATGAACAAAAGTCGCATTAAATATATGATTATATAGTGAGAAATTTTCAACCTAAACTGAGAAGACTATACCACCTTCCATAGTAGTAAGTTAGGTATCTCCAAACAATTCGTTGAAGAAGATTTTAAATGAGCAGTTTTCGACTAACCTTTCAGTCGTAATTATTCTGTGTTATATGTTTTTCTTTTCATAATCTTCGTTGAAAACGAATCATCTGGTAAAGTGTTCCTAATAACTAGTGGCTCCGTGAGCTGTAGACCTCGCGACAAATTATCTTTGCCGTTGGAAAACTGATATCCCAATACATCGATATACGCGGGGTCAGTTTAGCAACACCGCAAATAAGTTTGTAATTACAAAAACCCGCATATCTCCGCCATTTTGAAAAATTTCGAAAAACTGAATCGACAAAAAAAATCTATATAATAATCGAACAAGCATTTTTGCCCAAGCTGAAACGGAGACGCTTCGCTCGCGTGGACGATTATTCATTTTAAAATGTGTTCCGATTGGCTTACTGGCCTGACAGAGCATGAGGAGAGGACGCGGGATACGATTACCACTGTATTTTTAACCGTCCGGGGACTGATTTTTAAGTTCTGAGCGTCCAAAAGTTGCACAGTACGTCTAGCACAACCTACACTCATTTGTCACTCAGTGCATCCCTTACATATTTGACAAGTTTGACAAAGACACACTGAGCGACAAACGACCCGCGGGCATGTCGTGCTAGTCCCCCAGACGTGTTTAAAACCTATCTTTATATCGAAAGAAAATAAAAAAGAAGGATTCCAGGCTTAAATAAATAAATAAAATGTTCATTTATCTAGGTTTAAACCCATTAACAATGGAATTACTTACGTAATTACATTCATTAGTTAATTACACATTACAAGGTTAGTATACAATAAATTAAATTAAAGTAAATTATATAAAATTAAAAAACAATTGAATTTGAATTTTAAAAATATTAAATTACATTTGAGGTATTGAGGCTTCGCTCATGAAGTAGCACGTAGTGCATACCGTCCTCACAATATTATTGGCCGATGCGCTCACTCTCGTAACAAAGGACCAATGTCTTTTCCGCATTATGGCGAAGAATTCGTCCACTCAATTCAATTCAATTCAATTCAATTTATTCAGAACAATACAGATTGTGTTTGAAATATAGGTAACTTAAAAATTAGACATACAAGTTATTTCATTACATTGGTTACATACATTATTTAGGGTAGAATTTTAAAAACATAAATTTAATTTAAACATAAGTTTGGCTCAGAAATACATAATTATAATTTTTATTCATTTGAAAAGATTTCATCGATACTATAGAAGCACTTTCTCAGTAAAAACTTCTTGAGTTTAGTTTTGAAGACCTTGTAGTTGCTAATACATTTCAATTCAGTAGGTAATTTATTAAAAGCCTTAATGGCCTGGTGCCGTGTGCAGTGTACGGCTATCTTCAGTTTGGGCCAGAAGGTGCTTGGCATATTTCTAGTGCGAGTGGCTAAACGTTTTTCATTTTCTTCAGCCGTTTCAAAGTTTGCCCTGTTTTTTACGAAGTCTCCAAGGAGAACGAGTATGTATAAGCTTGGGACCGTAAGTATGCCTAGTCTCTTAAAATGCTCTCTACACGACACCCACTGTGGCAGACGTGCTATCGTTCTTATGGCACGCTTTTGAATCAGAAATGCTTTGTCTATATTGTATTTATGGCTATTTCCCCAAAACTTAATACTATATCGTAACTTTGATTCTACCAGAGCATAATACACCATTTTTAGCACATCTGTTCCTACTTCATCTCTCAGACTTCTTATCGCATAGCATGCCGAACTGATTGAACTGGCAATTCTTTCAAGCTCGTGCTTCCAATTTAAGTATGAGTCAATATTTATTCCTAAAAACCTAACTACTTCGACTTCATTAATGGGTACTCCTTTTAGTAACACATTGAGTTTTTCACACTTCTTAGCAGTGGTTTTAAACAATATGGCATTTGTTTTACTTGCGTTGAGCATTAAGTTATTAAAACTAAACCATTTTTCAAACTCCGACACTGCAGTATTCAATTTAACATTCAAATCAGCGAGGCTATCTGCTGTTAATATGGCGTTCGTATCATCAGCAAATACTATCAGACTTGTATCCGGTATCTTTTTAGAGATATACTTAATCAGGTCATTCATAAAGATAATAAATAAGATTGGTCCAAGTATTGATCCTTGCGGTACACCCCTTGTAATACTGACCCATTTTGAGTGAACAACGCTCTCCAATCCATTTTCTATGGTTTTAATTTCCACAAACTGTTTTCTATTACTCAAATAGTTTTTGAAGAGTTTTAATACATTTCCTCTTATACCGTAATGCTCAAGCTTACCTATTAATATGTTATGGTCCACAGTATCAAATGCAGAGCTAATATCAAGAAACAAGCCGGCTACTCTCTTTTTTTTATTTAAACCTTTTATTAAATCGTCAACCAACATGTCAATGGCATCATTAGTCCCAACATTTTGTTGGAATCCAAACTGTCTATGGTTTATTATTTTATTTTGCTTTAAGTGCCGTGTAAGGCGCGATTTAATTAATGTTTCAAATATTTTTGAAATAACTGGTAGTAGCGATATTGGTCTGTAGTTATTGGGGTTACTTTTTGAGCCTTTCTTAAAAACTGGCAAAATACGTGCAATTTTCAATTGATCGGGAAAGCTCCCTACCTCATAACAATTATTAAATAAGTTCGCTAGTGGCTCACAAAGTATATCTACGCAGTTTTTTATGACAGCTATAGGCATTTCATCATAGCCAAATGATTTTTTATTTTCCATAGCTTTAACAATTTTTTCTACCTCAGAAGGCATGATGGGACTCCAGTTCATATCGTATTGAATCCTTTCAGTGCTATGCTTCAGGGTTTGCATAGCTGTATGAAAATTACCTAAACTCCTAGTCAAGCCGTGGTCAAATGTTTCCGAAAAGATCTCAGCAATCTCTTGAGGACGCTTAATTATTTTATTATCTACTTTTAAAAGGACAGCTTCATGATTCAGGTTTTTAACTTTGTTTCTATGTCTGTTAACAATTTTCCAAATATGTTGAGAAGAATCCTTTGCTTTGACTATTGCTGACTGAACAGCAAGCGTTTTAGCATTTCTAAGAACCCTCCTATATAATTTCATGTACTTAAGTCGGTAAGTTAAAATTGATTTATGACAAGTAGCTTTATTGCTGCTATTTAAAAGTCTTTTCATTTTACTAGAAGTTTTGACCCCTTTTGTCGCCCATTTTAACTTGTTTTCCCTTTTTAGATCTATTTTTCTGCTCTTTTTTTTAAAACATCGTCTAAATATATCTGTCATTGTTTTAAGAAAGCAATTTATTCCCATGCGAGATGTATCAAGAGACATAACATTTCTTCTGAATTCGATATGATTATACTGCGATAGGAGCCTTTGCTTTTTGATAATAAATTCCTCCTTGCTATGACAAACCTTTGGATTGGATTGGACTCTATTCATGGCAAACATGCCAGACGCACTACACCGCCACGGCAGCCGCAGCATAGCACGAAATGCGTTGTTGTACTTTGAGTCTGTCGAAAGCTCGCTTAGTATACTGATACCACAACTGACTAGTGTAGAACGCCGGACCATAGTATAAAGAGGGGAAGTAGGCTATCTCCGGCCCAATCCGCAGTATAATTGCCTACTGTCTCAGGGTTGTCTCTGTTCAATAGGTAATCTGAACAGAGACAATTCTGGAATCGATTCATTATTAAGATACCCAAACACACAGCAATACGTTCTCCTGCGATTATCACACATTTTTCATTCATTTAGCGGTGCCGAAAAGCCGTGACGCGCAAACCTCGTGCGGTGTTAGCCCCGACTGGCGCACTGAGAAACGGGTCGAGATTTTGTTTAAGTGTGCGTGCGGCGACGCATAGATACTTTGGCGCACACATACAAGCCGCGCGCGGTGCGTTTGTATGAAGATAACTTACTTCCCCCTCTTTATACTATGGCCTGACACTGAGCCTGAGCAGTGAGCGAATCGGCGCGCCAACATATTACTTTTCATAGCTATGGCCCGTCACTGACGCTCAAGATCCTCATCGTAAGTATATGCCCTAGGTACTTAAATTTTGATACAATGTTCAACTCAGTGCCATTCAATGTAGCAGGCGGGACGACATCCGGTCCCCTGCCATACTTAAAAACCATTAATTCCGTCTTTTTTACAATGTGAGCTCATGCGATGCTACATATCGTTCACATGGAAAGAAGAATCAGATTTTTGAATTTAAGGTTTAATTTCTTTTCTTAAAATATGAAAATATTGGTCCTTAGCATAATTTTTCACGACTTGCTAGCGCTTGATCGGCTCGCTAATCGTTTGTGTATATTGGACCCCGAGTTTAGTTTAGTTAGTTAGTTTAGTTGTTTAGTATAGTCCCACTTCAGTGGGAAGTATATAGAATGACGATGATAATATGTAATTATTTGTATACGACATCTAGATGTCGTAGCAAAAAAGCCTATCTAGATAGGCTTTTTTGCTAAGCTTAAAGTTTCAGCAGCTTCGTTCAGAGTTGTCGTTCTGGTCTTAGCTTTGGCCTTTAGCCAAGATATCCCGCCGGAGTTCAACTCGGCAAACGTATAAAGGTTTTCCAGGTAAATGGCCTCACTGACCCGAAGAATTGTAGGATCCAGACCATCGCGATGTTATGATCCTTATTGAAAGTATTTCGAAATAGAAATCCCGTAATTATCTAAAATTATATTTTATTACTAGCTTCCGCCCGCGACTTCGTTCGCATGGATGTTGGTTAGATATTCCCTCTGGAAGTTTTGACTTATCCGGGATAAATGTGGCCCTATTTAAAGAGCTAAGGTCTAACTATATACGAAATTTTATGTAAATCCGTATGGAACTGAGTGGCGTATTCCAACTGAGAGTAAAAGTTTTACTAAATGTTAATATCAAAGCGTTACAGCTCTTTCCTTCTATATCTAACAACTTATCCGACAAATATTTTTTGGTTTGTGCAAAGCGAATCATGAGATTTTGTACATAGTGTATGTATATTTTTGTGTCTAAAATATGATGAGCGATCTTTTGACAGAACGAAAGTTTTTTACGAATGCCAGATCGCGTTAAGCGGTGAACATTTGAATTAGATGCCGCTTCTAATCATTCATTATGGTCGTTTTGCATTATTTCCAATTCTGTTTTTCTAGCCTTCTATGTAGTTACACTCCCTACGTTATTTCAAAAATGATAGGCGATAAAAAGAAAACTGTTTCCTTACTTTTCTAACTTTTAACCTTACCTTAACTTACTTAAACTCTTTTTCCCTATTTTTCATACCGTGTGAACTTTAAGCACCGACAGGAAAAATTTAATAAATCATCATTTAAGAAATTAAAGTTCGAAAGCCAGTCAATCCTGATTATAACTAACAAAGTGATTAATTATTTTTAAACATTTCGTACCTTTTACTTGAGATGTTGGAGGTATTTAAACTTAATAAAATATTCGTACCTAATAAAATTAAAGGGAAATCTGTCCCTTTTAGCTTTATTTATTATGATTCATTATAAATGAGGAACTTGAAAGAGTTACGGAAAGCTGCGACACCTCAGCCCGAGTGAATGCTTTCAAAGAGCCATTTTGACAGATAATGCAATTTGTTACAAGTCGTTAGCTCATTTACTTTTATTATTAGTGCCCATTAAGGACGCCATTGCTCTCGCTGAGGCACGTGAAACCAAGCGATTTCCGACTCACTGCCGCAGCGTACTCCAACCCTTCCATTCAACATCTGGTTGTTTAAATTGCATATTAAAGCTAATTGAGACCATTATGTTTGCATCATTCGATGGATTCCAAAGTGAACCGAAAATCATGGTGGAGTTGCATAGCTCTCTTTATACTTTCCAGTTAGCGAATGTGATGAGTTAGGTATTGCGTGAACATTATACGTTGATATATGCTTAATGAGGCAGCACATTAAAAAAAATGAAAATGAAAATATATATATGCAAGTAGGCCACCCGGCTTTTATGATATTTGGATCCACCAGAGCTTTGAAGGGTGACATCTGCTAAGAACAGCTAAATTTATATATATATATATATATATATATATATATAAAACATTAAAACATTAAGCCTTCCATCACATCACTAAGAATACATCATATATATATATATATGATTTATTATTTTTTTATAAGGTTTTTATCCTACTTTCTTTCTTACATGTCAAAAACATTAAGCCTTCCATCGGCCCGAACAAAGCGCGGGCCGATGGAAGGCTTAATGTTTTAATGTTTATATATATATATAAATTTAGCTGAGATACGCGTCATACTCGTGAGCGGTGCTGTCGGTGGGATCCTTCATTTTCAATAGAATTTAAAGTATAATAACCCTTTAATTGAGTTGGCTTGTTATGTGGTCTTTAAGTGCAATCGCAATAGGTGCGAGCACGCGAGTTCTGTAACTGTTACAAATTTTGCCGGAATAAATGCCATTGACATAGAGACGGACAGAGAGACTGGAAGTTTTATCAAGAGGATTCCCTTTTTACCGTTTAGGTACATTTTACTACTAAAAAGGCTTATTTGCGTTGCGTTATTCTAGTCAGAAATTTTTATTACAAGTAAAAGAGGACTGCAATGGAAATAGTAGGTACAAATGAGTGTTTACGAAAGCGTTGGCAACAAAAAGACCGCGTAATTTCGGATTGGAGTGGCCATTACCCACGCCGACTGTGGAAAGAACGCTCGAAATTGCATTGAAAATGTCGCTTTTAATTTTTCAAAATGCAAAGCGTAAATTCGCATTTGCGGTTAGCACGATAACTACCAGCCTAAAAGCTCCAGCGATGTAAGTCCTCCCGAGGCTTTGTTGCTAATACAAAGCCCTCGCTCACATATATAGCGCTTTATGAATAGTTTGTGTCATCAAAGTTGCCTCGTAAGATGTTATTCTGCATCCGTTTCCACATTAATGTTAATATTTTTGTTCCGTGACGGGTTTATGGTCAATTTCCGATTGCTTTTAGTAATGAGTTTACCGCGGAAGAAATTAGGATGTTGCTCCCGATAAAGGCAACATTTATCTGGGCCTCTACTCGGGACTGCTAAGTGATTTACTATATCGTCATACTAAGAAGCCAAAACCACGAATGTGTCGTTGTTCTGTTCGTGTTTGACGTTCACATTCGCGGTTTTGGCATTTTATACGCGATATAGTAAATCACTTAGCAGTCCCGAATACGGGCACTGAATTCTGTTTGGTGTCCCATTCTTGTCACCCGGGCCGCCTCGCCGCTGAGAACCGCTCGGCCCAGCGCGCTGCGGCCGGCTTCTTTATGCCCCTTGATATATTACAAACCGCCACACACCGACTTGGTAATATTACTATGATTTATCCTTACGTCGCAGACAATCCTACACCAGAAGATGTGTTGTCGACTCAGTGAGCGGCCTAAGATTAATACGGCGGCGGTACTATGAGACGTGTAGTTTTTCTTCCTCCGCGAATCATTTATAATGTGTCGCTAACTCGTAAATGAAACAAGCACAGTTTCGTCGATTTCGGGATCGGTGATATAACGTGAGGTTGTAAACGAGGCAATGTATCAACTATTTCTTGATTAAAAGTGAAACAAACGTCAAGCAGACGTATCTGGGGAGTGGAATATTGTGCTTTTATTCGACGTCTCCAGATTAAAAAGTGGGACGGGTCGGTACAATGAGAAACAGGGTGGGGTGGATTTAGCTATGGGAGGAGGGTAAAGTCACAATGCGAAGATGACGCTCGGATAGAGCCCACGAGAGCCTTTCTACGAGGACGCATCTTAAGCTACACTAGCCGCCGCGAGCCGACCCGTGAGTTAATTAGATAAGTGTTTCTTAAACTCCATTTTTTTAAAGTCTGTTCAGCGTTGCGCAGACTTCAACTAATATTTTTACGAAATTGGAGCAACATCACTAAAACCGTCTCTTAGCAATTTCCAAGCAATAAGGGTGCCACGAGAGGCTCGTAACGCATGAAATGTGGTAATTTTAACAATATTTGAAAACATTGCGCCGGCGGCACAAGCAATGTTTAAATTGCGGTTATTTGACGCTAACAGCCTCTAAATCCTAACTGAATGGACTCCAATAAAGGTCGCAAAATAAGACGTTATTGTTACGTAATAATATAATACTAAGAATAACTACGAGTAGGTATAAATATAAATATAAATATAAGGCTAAACACGCACAACAGAGGAAATTAACGGTTCTAGTGGTATTTACAATTACAAACTTAGGAGTGACGTTTTAACATAATTACAATAAGAACCAAGGCGAAGCCGGAGCGGTTCAACAGTTAAAAAAAATTCAAAGCGTCATAAACACACATTTTTCCATTTAAAATCGTAACATAAAGTATTATTCATCTGTGATAAAGTATTATATATTGATCCGTGATCGTACTAATAACTGATTTAGATGTCCAAATTCTTGATCCGATAGCTGCATGACATCAGGGCGAGAAACTTAAAAAAAATATGTACTCAAATATTATTATTGTTTTTTTATCAGACTGATATATTAAAATTGTACATGTCCAAGATGAAGCTTGTTGATAATATGGATTGGTTTATTTTATAGAATGTACCTATTAAAGCTATCAAGTAAGCCACGTCACGTCACCAGTGTCTTAATTTATTAACAACTAGCTTCCGCCCACGACTTCGTCCGCGTGAAATTCGGTTATAATTATTCCCTAGGCAACTTTTGGCTTATATGTATAATATTAGTAGAATTAGTAGGAAGTAGGATTGTTTATTTCGAAGAGTATTTGTACCGATTGTTGAGTAAATATCAGTATGGAATCAGTTCTTCCCATAAAAACTTTCAATACACTAAGGCATCTTATTTTAGGGTAGGTTACATTTTGTTTCTTGAATGGTTACCTAATTGTTAGTTTTGTGGTGCATATATACAAAGTTGCAAGTTGGTAAACAAATGGAATCAGTTTTTCTAATACACAGTTCAATACGCTAACGAAGGCATCCCTTTAAGACGTAGTTTAGTTTTTTTCTCGATCGCCTACCTAATTGTTTGTTTTGAACTGCATTTAGGTATACCAATTTTGAAGTTGATAAACATATGAAATCGGTTTTTCTAACACAAAGTTTAACACCTTGCCTTGGCACCCATTACGTACGTATACCTTATTATTTGTTTTGAAGAGTATTTATACCAAGTTTCAAGTTGATAAACTAATCGAATTAGTTTTTCCCATAGGTGCTAACTTCAACCGTGACCGTGGAGACTGTCTACATCTCCATTTAACCTAGATTAGGTTATCAATTTAGATGTTTCTTTATTTCTTTATTTTAATTATTATTATGATGACCCTTAGAGGCTTTATACATCTCTAAGTCGCTTAACTTGTCCAGACGCGGAGACTACATCTCGCTTATTAGTTATTTATTATAATTAATTTTTACCCATTAGGATTGTTTGCTGCCCTTTTCATATGTTAGTTTTAGATAAAACTCTAATGTAAAAGTTGGAAAAAAAAACTTACTGCTGAGTTTCTTGCGGCGTTTCTTCTCAGCAGATGTCACCTTTCGAAGCGCTGGTAGCTTCAGACATGTAAAAGAGCCCATGTGGCCTACTTGCAAAATAAATATTTTCATTTTCATTTTCAACCCCCTTGTTTACTTACTCCCTTCTAGTTTTATTTCCAAAAGTTTCTGAAACCTATATTCTGCCTGAAGTTTCCCTTAATATTAATATCGAAAACCGCATTGCAATCCACCCAGTATTTTTAAAGTTTATCGTACACGTACAATCAGACAAACAGACATGACATTCAAAAACCAGCTGAGTGCGGGTCGGACTCGCGCACGAAGGGTTCCGTACCATTATCTATAAAAATGGCTAAAAAATCACGTTTGTTGTATGGGAGCCCACATAAATATTTATTTAATTGTTTTTTTTTAGTATTTGTTGTTATAGCGGCAACAGAAATACATCATCTGTGAAAATTTCACCTGTCTTACTATCACGGTTCATGAGATACAGCCTGGTGACAGACGGACGGACGGACGGACGGATAGTGGAGCCTTAGTAATAGGGTCCCGTTTTTACCCTTTGGGTGCGGAACCCTAAAAACCATTGGAACGTCAGCATCATTCTTCAAATTCAAACCATCATTCTGAAGATCGTCTCTGTACAGACTTTTTCCACTTTTCCACCTTTTCA
This sequence comes from Tortricodes alternella, assembly GCA_947859335.1. Classification (NCBI taxonomy): domain Eukaryota; kingdom Metazoa; phylum Arthropoda; class Insecta; order Lepidoptera; family Tortricidae; genus Tortricodes; species Tortricodes alternella. The sequence continues at coordinate 11,098,098 of OX401974.1, forward strand.
ACTTTAACGGTTTCATTTTATGTATAGATTAAAACAACCAACTCGTTTAGTACGGTTGCGGAATGAACTAAAACTAAGATGAGCTAAATCTAAAATCTGCTAATGAAAACTAGAACTAAAACTAAAATGAGCTAATTTTACATACTAGTAATTATTACTATTCGCAAGCAGTCCCTGTGGCGGCGCTCAACTTGATAATTGACAACGTTAAGCCCCTGAAGTGATTTGTACAGTTCTCAGCCACAGCAGTTGTACAAACATGTACAGTAGTAACACTGAGGCCGAGATATGACAAACAAGGCAACTCAACTTACCACACAACAATATTGTAGCGAAGTTGGCACGCGCTGCACGCCCGTGCAAGTCTTTGCTGTCCTATTAAGCAAGCGTTCCACACTTGTCTCCCGCTTGGCCCCCGCGACATTCAAGTTTTGCATTTCATTTTCAAGTTAGCGAAATTTGTATTGCGCGTTCTCATATTTCATGGTGCTCACAAGTGTATCTCACACACACATAGACTTGGGAGCACACAACTATTATAATTATATTCTGTCTAAACCACGTGGTGTGAGTATAGGGTGTGAGCAATGAAAAAGTACTTTTTTTTCGGTTAAACGAAGTAGCTCCGCTCTGTGGAGCAAGAAAATTGATTCGACATCGATTAAGGCGATTAGGTTTATACATATCCGCAAAGACCTTGATGGACAGTTTAATAACATTTTCGATGAAATCTCGTGAACGGAACATAATATTAAAAAAACTAATAACATTTTAAAGTAGATTTAAATACGGATCTATTAAATAATTTATCTACACCCATATCATAAAACCTCCATTTTGACAACCAATTAGGAAAAACCAGTGCTGCGATGAAGAAATAACATGACTTCTTTATCGTTTTTAGTAAAGAAATGAGATTAAATTTGGAACAGCTGTCAAACTCAAGTGGGTCTCTATTCTAGTATCCATAGATATTAAAACAGTTATTGATACGAAACGTCAATTCAGTATGTTTTTTTAATATATACTGCACAATATTTGATCTCGAGTGACGTGAGACTAGAGACTTCATCCGTTTGTCTATGATTTAAAAAAAAAATGGTCTTGACGGACGGCCGCCATTATGTTGACGTTTTGCTGAACGAAAGTAGAATTTTGTTGAATTGAATAGAAAAAGTTGTTTGTAATTTACATTTTAGTTGAAAATATGAATAGTGTCTCGTCTCGCCGTGTGTGTGATGTGAAAATGCGCCGGATATCGGAAATATGCAGCCACGATTGCAACAAATAACTTGTTGCCAGAAAATATTGTTTCTGAACCCATCATGGAGGATTTATAATATGTGTGTAGATAAAGTTATGTATGCAACTCTGCATAATTTGGCCTTAAAACACACGTGCGATCTTATTATGAAACTCGCTAAAAGCTCGTTTCATAAAACCGCACTAGTGTTTTAAGGCCTATCATTATGCAACCGTTGCATAAACTACTATTAACGACTTAATTTGTTTATTGATTTCCAGGTTTAGTAAAAAATACAGTTTTTCGGGATTTTAAATATTCCGAATATGGTTATTTTATTTTGTAAAAATACGTACTTAAATCTTTGAATTGGCACATTAATATACTTAATATAAATTAACTGTGAAATACCCTAGCTAGTCAGACTGCAAAATTTCACGGACGGAGGTATTAGTGTCAGAGTCTCCATAAAAAATAAACCCCTATTGACTATAGTCAAACTAAAACTTTCGTGAGACATTATCAATACTTGAAATACACACGGCTTTACTCGCGATGTATTTTTCTTCACGAGTTCGAAACATGTCGGACTATTTCTGACAATAAATCGTTAGTAAAGCCGTGTCTATTTCAAGTTTCCCTACTGACTAGCCTAATACTCATATTTAAAGTTTTGTCTGTTTTAGCCTCTGACAATATCTTATTATGGATAGATTTAGATTAGATGGATAGGTTCTTTAATTACCTTTTGTCCACAAGAGTAAGAAATATCAGCCCCCCGTAGCGGTGCTCCGTCGACATTAATGTTAAATGACTAGCGGCTGAATTCACAAAGGCCTCTTAATCATCTATGTAGAAATGTACGGAATTAGATTATGATACTAAAACATTTTATGCTGACACACCGTTATACTTAAAATGATCATCTGTAGTAATTTTACGACGGCTTTAGGGCGGATTAGGGCTTGAAAAATTATGAGTAAAACACGATGACTCTTGATCAATATGCGAATTGATGATTATGACACAGGAAATTATGCGAATTTAAAATAAGACTTTGAGTTTTATGCGAGTAAATGTGAACCCAAAAAGACTTACTATTGAGTTTCTTGCGGAACTTCTTCTCAGCAGATTTCACCCTATGAAGCGCTTTGGTAGATTCGGACATGTGTCAGAGCTTGTGTGGCCTACTTGCAAAATTAGTAAATTCATTTTATTACTTAGAATTCAGTGTTCGAGTTCATCAGGTTACATTTTCAAAACATAAATGATAACATTATATGAGATCATTTTTAAAATTACTACAGTTTACTATTTTAAACAGACTCCGAGGGAGAAACTTATACTTAATAAAGATTAGATTAGATTATTTATTGGCCAAGTAACAGTACATTACATTTAGCAAGTCATAAGTAACATTTATCTTATTCATTAATAATTCATACATAAGTTAATTACAATGTAGCCTTAATTTTAAGTAAATCTATATATTCATTGATTGAGTACAATGGATTTTGTTGGAAAAATAGTATAATTTTTTTCTTGAAATCAATAAGTGGTAAAGAAGTAAGTTTATATGGTAATAAGTTGTACATTGTTATTTTAATAGGAATTCCTTGTTTGTAATACTTTTTTGTTCTAGTCTTACTTGTACATAATTTATGTTTATTTCTTGTATTGTAGCTATGAATATCTTTCTTTTCTTTTAAATCACTAAAACAGGTTTAATACGGCTTCTAAAACATATTGCTTTAAGAAAATAAGTACGTTACGTAGGTATGTGATGGCGACACAAAGCCCGGCGAGTGCATCGCCAACTTAGGCCCGGATGCACACTGCCTGATTTATACACCGATTTCCGCCCATACAGCAATAAAATTGAAAGCGCTAGTAGGCACTCAAATTCTTTTTGTTTGTATTGAGTAATTTATATTACAATTGCAAAAAAAGTTTCATACGCGAGTAAGAAATTGAATTTTACATTTAATTTACGGATAGCTAGCTATAGATATATTAACATCTTCATCGCTAAGAACCCGGTTACCGTTTATAAGTAGTTTGTTCTCATTACAAAAAATGCTGCTACACGCTGCACCGTGTAGTGCTACATGGCAATGAATTTCTGGCTAGTAACTATTTCAATTGATAATGTAAAGTCACAATCATCAATGATGAATTAAAATTACAAATGTCTGCTCTAAATCTGTGAGATATTTTTTTACCGAAATCACATCAGCCTATATACGTCCCACTGCTGACGGGTGTGAAGTTAGCAGCCTAAAGATAGCAGCCTATGGTAACCCGACCAAAAGAAGAAGTCTTATTTATTTATTCCCCTAAATCGAAGAAAAACTAGTTTAAAAGTTTTCAAGCAGAACAGTATGATCCCAAATCCCTTATTTATATGGAGCTGACTAACAGAAATGCTAAAATATTAGTATTTTTACTTTATTTTGTCTAGGCTGCTAAGTTCACACTTTCATGATTAATGCAAGCCCATATCGCGCTTGAGAGCCCGTTGATGTCTATCTATTTTCGCGATTATCTTAAAAACTCCTGAACAGCTTTGAATCTTTTTTTAGCAGAAATAATCTTCATTAATCGGTGGTGATTGCAGTATATTATATACCACATTATCTCGCGGCTTTTCTTGCAGCGTAGTCGAAATTTTCAAAAGGTAGGTAAAAAAATGGGCCTTTGTCGAAACATTTTCAGATTAGTCCCGCTGAAACGGCAGGCAAGGGACTTTTGATAATATATTCGTAAAGGCAATTGAATAAGCTAATAGACAAGTAAAGACTTAGAGTGATACCCGGACGATAAGTGAGGTACATTCACTACTGAACAAGCGCGGTGGTACGTTTTTATCGAATTTCATATATTATTTATTTTCATAAAATTAAACGGCAGGCAAGGAGAATGTATTAATAAATTCGGATACCCAACTGCACAAACTAATAAACAAACAAACATTTAAAGTGATACCCGGTCGATAAGAAGACATAAATGACTGCCCAAAATTTGGTTAGCCTTTTTCCATGAGGCTTAAATTTTCTTCATTCTTATGAATTTAAACGGCAGGCAAGGGATTTTCGATAAAACATCCGTAAAGTTTATTGCATAAGACTATAGAAAAATAATAAATCAAAGTGATACTCAGTCGCTAAGTGAGGAAAATTATGTTATGAATAACAAGAAATTTAAAAAAATCCCTATTTTCACATTTCCGTCATTATCATTAATTTAAACGGCAGGCAAGGGATTTTTGATAATATATTCGTAAAGCTAATTGCATAAGCTAATAGACGAGTATAGATTTAGAGTGATACCCGGACGATAAGTGGGGTACATTCATTACGGCACAAGTGCGGTTGTACATTTTTATTGAATTTCATATATTATTTATTTTCATTAATTTAAACGGCCGGCAAGGAAAATTTCAGTTTATATTCAAATAGTCAACTACACAAACTAATATATAAATAAACAACTAAAGTGATACCCGATCGATAAGAGGGCACAAACCACTGACAAAAACTTGTTTGTAGCCTAAATCACAGAAAAACGATTTAAAAACTTTTCAAGTAGAACGGTATGATCCCAAATCCCTAATTTATATGAAGCTGACTTACAGAAATGCTAAAATATTAGTATTTTAATATTTTTGTGTCTAGGCTGCTAAGTTCACACTTTCATGATTAATGCAGCCCATATCGCGCTTGAGAGCCCGTTGATGTCTATCTATTTTCGCGATTATCTTAAAAACTCCTGAACAGCTTTGAATCTTTTTTTAGCAGAAATAATCTTCATGAATCGGTGGTGATTGCAGTGTATTATATACCACATTATCTCGCGGCTTTTCTTGCAGCGAAGTCGAAATTTTCAAAAGGAAGGTAAAAAAAATGGGCATTAATCGAAACATTTTCAGATTAGTCCCGCTGAAACGGCAGGCAAGGGATTTTTGATAATATATTCGCAAAGGCAATTGAATAAGCTAGTAGACAAGTAAAGATTTAGAGTGATACCCGGACGATAAGTGAGGTACATTCACTACTGAACAAGCGCGGTGGTACGTTTTTATCGAATTTCATATATTATTTATTTTCATAAAATTAAACGGCAGGCAAGGAGAATGTCTTAATAAATTCGGATAGCCAACTGCACAAGCTAATAAACAAACAAACATTTAAAGTGATACCCGGTCGATAAGAAGACATAAATGACTGCCCAAAATTTGGTTAGCCTTTTTCCATGAGGCTTAAATTTTCTTCATTCTTATCAATTTAAACGGCAGGCAAGGGATTTTCGTTAAAACATCCGTAAAGCTTATTGCATAAGACGACAGAAAAATAATAAATCAAAGTGATACTCAGTCGCTAAGTGAGGAAAATTATGTTATGAATAACAAGAAATTTAAAAAAAATCCCTATTTTCACATTTCCGTCATTATCATTAATTTAAACGGCAGGCAAGGGATTTTTGATAATATATTCGTAAAGCTAATTGCATAAGCTAATAGACGAGTATAGATTTAGAGTGATACCCGGACGATAAGTGGGGTACATTCATTACGGAACAAGTGCGGTTGTACATTTTTATTGAATTTCATATATTATTTATTTTCATTAATTTAAACGGCCGGCAAGGAAAATTTCAGGTTATATTCAAATAGTCAACTACACAAACTAATATATAAATAAACAACTAAAGTGATACCCGATCGATAAGAGGGCACAAACCACTGACAAAACTTGTTTGTAGCCTAAATCACAGAAAAACGATTTAAAAAGTTTTCAAGCAGAACGGTATAATCCCAAATCCCTAATTTATATGAAGCTAACTTACAGAAATGCTAAAATATTAGTATTTTAATATTTTTGTGTCTAGGCTGCTAAGTTCACACTTTCATGATTAATGCAAGCCCATATCGCGCTTGAGAGCCCGTTGATGTCTATCTATTTTCGCGATTATCTTAAAAACTCCTGAACAGCTTTGAATCTTTTTTTAGCAGAAATAATCTTCATTAATCGGTGGTGATTGCAGTATATTATATACCACATTATCTCGCGGCTTTTCTTGCAGCAAAGTCGAAATTTTCAAAAGGTAGGTAAAAAAAATGGGCATTAATCGAAACATTTTCAGATTAGTCCGGCTGAAACGGCAGGCAAGGGACTTTTGATAATATATTCGCAAAGGCAATTGAATAAGCTAATAGACAAGTAAAGATTTAGAGTGATACCCGGACGATAAGTGAGGTACATTCACTACTGAACAAGCGCGGTGGTACGTTTTTATCGAATTTCATATATTATTTATTTTCATAAAATTAAACGGCAGGCAAGGAGAATGTCTTAATAAATTCGGATAGCCAACTGCACAAGCTAATAAACAAACAAACATTTAAAGTGATACCCGGTCGATAAGAAGACATAAATGACTGCCCAAAATTTGGTTAGCCTTTTTCCATGAGGCTTAAATTTTCTTCATTCTTATCAATTTAAACGGCAGGCAAGGGATTTTCGTTAAAACATCCGTAAAGCTTATTGCATAAGACGACAGAAAAATAATAAATCAAAGTGATACTCAGTCGCTAAGTGAGGAAAATTATGTTATGAATAACAAGAAATTTAAAAAAATCCCTATTTTCACATTTCCGTCATTATCATTAATTTAAACGGCAGGCATGGGATTTTTGATAATATATTCGTAAAGCTAATTGCATAAGCTAATAGACGAGTATAGATTTAGAGTGATACCCGGACGATAAGTGGGGTACATTCATTACGGCACAAGTGCGGTTGTACATTTTTATTGAATTTCATATATTATTTATTTTCATTAATTTAAACGGCCGGCAAGGAAAATTTCAGTTTATATTCAAATAGTCAACTACACAAACTAATATATAAATAAACAACTAAAGTGATACCCGATCGATAAGAGGGCACAAACCACTGACAAAAACTTGTTTGTAGCCTAAATCACAGAAAAACGATTTAAAAACTTTTCAAGTAGAACGGTATGATCCCAAATCCCTAATTTATATGAAGCTGACTTACAGAAATGCTAAAATATTAGTATTTTAATATTTTTGTGTCTAGGCTGCTAAGTTCACACTTTCATGATTAATGCAAGCCCATATCGCGCTTGAGAGCCCGTTGATGTCTATCTATTTTCGCGATTATCTTAAAAACTCCTGAACAGCTTTGAATCTTTTTTTAGCAGAAATAATCTTCATGAATCGGTGGTGATTGCAGTGTATTATATACCACATTATCTCGCGGCTTTTCTTGCAGCGAAGTCGAAATTTTCAAAAGGAAGGTAAAAAAAATGGGCATTAATCGAAACATTTTCAGATTAGTCCCGCTGAAACGGCAGGCAAGGGATTTTTGATAATATATTCGCAAAGGCAATTGAATAAGCTAGTAGACAAGTAAAGATTTAGAGTGATACTCGGACGATAAGTGAGGTACATTCACTACTGAACAAGCGCGGTGGTACGTTTTTATCGAATTTCATATATTATTTATTTTCATAAAATTAAACGGCAGGCAAGGAGAATGTCTTAATAAATTCGGATAGCCAACTGCACAAGCTAATAAACAAACAAACATTTAAAGTGATACCCGGTCGAAAAGAAGACATAAATGACTGCCCAAAATTTGGTTAGCCTTTTTCCATGAGGCTTAAATTTTCTTCATTCTTATCAATTTAAACGGCAGGCAAGGGATTTTCGTTAAAACATCCGTAAAGCTTATTGCATAAGACGACAGAAAAATAATAAATCAAAGTGATACTCAGTCGCTAAGTGAGGAAAATTATGTTATGAATAACAAGAAATTTAAAAAAATCCCTATTTTCACATTTCCGTCATTATCATTAATTTAAACGGCAGGCATGGGATTTTTGATAATATATTCGTAAAGCTAATTGCATAAGCTAATAGACGAGTATAGATTTAGAGTGATACCCGGACGATAAGTGGGGTACATTCATTACGGAACAAGTGCGGTTGTACATTTTTATTGAATTTCATATATTATTTATTTTCATTAATTTAAACGGCCGGCAAGGAAAATTTCAGTATATATTCAAATAGTCAACTACACAAACTAATATATAAATAAACAACTAAAGTGATACCCGATCGATAAGAGGGCACAAACCACTGACAAAAACTTGTTTGTAGCTTAAATTACAGAATAACGATTTAAAAACTTTTCAAGCAGAACAGTATGATCCCAAATCCCTAATTTATATGAAGCTGACTTACAGAAATGCTAAAATATTAGTATTTTAATATTTTTGTGTCTAGGCTGCTAAGTTCACACTTTCATGATTAATGCAAGCCCATATCGCGCTTGAGAGCCCGTTGATGTCTATCTATTTTCGCGATTATCTTAAAAACTCCTGAACAGCTTTGAATCTTTTTTTAGCAGAAATAATCTTCATGAATCGGTGGTGATTGCAGTATATTATATAACACATTATCTCGCGGCCTTTCTTGCAGCGAAGTCGAAATTTTCAAAAGGTAGGTAAAAAAAATGGGCATTAATCGAAACATTTTCAGATTAGTCCCGCTGAAACGGCAGGCAAGGGACTTTTGATAATATACTCGCAAAGGCAATTGAATAAGCTAATAGACAAGTAAAGATTTAGAGTGATACCCGGACGATAAGTGAGGTACATTCACTACTGAACAAGCGCGGTGGTACGTTTTTATCGAATTTCATATATTATTTATTTTCATAAAATTAAACGGCAGGCAAGGAGAATGTCTTAATAAATTCGGATAGCCAACTGCACAAGCTAATAAACAAACAAACATTTAAAGTGATACCCGGTCGATAAGAAGACATAAATCACTGCCCAAAATTTGGTTAGCCTTTTTCCATGAGGCTTAAATTTTCTTCATTCTTATCAATTTAAACGGCAGGCAAGGGATTTTCGTTAAAACATCCGTAAAGCTTATTGCATAAGACGACAGAAAAATAATAAATCAAAGTGATACTCAGTCGCTAAGTGAGGAAAATTATGTTATGAATAACAAGAAATTTTAAAAAAATCCCTATTTTCACATTTCCGTCATTATCATTAATTTAAACGGCAGGCAAGGGATTTTTGATAATATATTCGTAAAGCTAATTGCATAAGCTAATAGACGAGTATAGATTTAGAGTGATACCCGGACGAAAAGTGGGGTACATTCATTACGGAACAAGTGCGGTTGTACATTTTTATTGAATTTCATATATTATTTATTTTCATTAATTTAAACGGCTGGCAAGAAAAACTTCAGTTTATATTCAAATAGTCAACTACACAAACTTATATATAAATAAACAACTAAAGTGATACCCGATCGATAAGAGGGCACAAACCACTGACAAAAACTTGTTTGTAGCCTAAATCACAGAAAAACGATTTAAAAACTTTTCAAGTAGAACGGTATGATCCCAAATCCCTAATTTATATAAAGCTGACTTACAGAAATGCTAAAATATTAGTATTTTAATATTTTTGTGTCTAGGCTGCTAAGTTCACACTTTCATGATTAATGCAAGCCCATATCGCGCTTGAGAGCCCGTTGATGTCTATCTATTTTCGCGATTATCTTAAAAACTCCTGAACAGCTTTGAATCTTTTTTTAGCAGAAATAATCTTCATTAATCGGTGGTGATTGCAGTATATTATATACCACATTATCTCGCGGCTTTTCTTGCAGCGAAGTCGAAATTTTCAAAAGGTAGGTAAAAAAATGGGCATTAATCGAAACATTTTCAGATTAGTCCCGCTGAAACGGCAGGCAAGGGACTTTTGATAATATATTCGCAAAGGCAATTGAATAAGCTAATAGACAAGTAAAGACTTAGAGTGATACCCGGACGATAAGTGAGGTACATTCACTACTGAACAAGCGCGGTTGTACATTTTTATTGAATTTCATATATTATTTATTTTCATTAATTTAAACGGCCGGCAAGGAAAATTTCAGTATATATTCAAATAGTCAACTACACAAACTAATATATAAATAAACAACTAAAGTGATACCCGATCGATAAGAGGGCACAAACCACTGACAAAAACTTGTTTGTAGCTTAAATTACAGAATAACGATTTAAAAACTTTTCAAGCAGAACAGTATGATCCCAAATCCCTAATTTATATGAAGCTGACTTACAGAAATGCTAAAATATTAGTATTTTAATATTTTTGTGTCTAGGCTGCTAAGTTCACACTTTCATGATTAATGCAAGCCCATATCGCGCTTGAGAGCCCGTTGATGTCTATCTATTTTCGCGATTATCTTAAAAACTCCTGAACAGCTTTGAATCTTTTTTTAGCAGAAATAATCTTCATGAATCGGTGGTGATTGCAGTATATTATATAACACATTATCTCGCGGCCTTTCTTGCAGCGAAGTCGAAATTTTCAAAAGGTAGGTAAAAAAAATGGGCATTAATCGAAACATTTTCAGATTAGTCCCGCTGAAACGGCAGGCAAGGGACTTTTGATAATATATTCGCAAAGGCAATTGAATAAGCTAATAGACAAGTAAAGACTTAGAGTGATACCCGGACGATAAGTGAGGTACATTCACTACTGAACAAGCGCGGTTGTACATTTTTATTGAATTTCATATATTATTTATTTTCATTAATTTAAACGGCCGGCAAGGAAAATTTCAGTATATATTCAAATAGTCAACTACACAAACTAATATATAAATAAACAACTAAAGTGATACCCGATCGATAAGAGGGCACAAACCACTGACAAAAACTTGTTTGTAGCTTAAATTACAGAATAACGATTTAAAAACTTTTCAAGCAGAACAGTATGATCCCAAATCCCTAATTTATATGAAGCTGACTTACAGAAATGCTAAAATATTAGTATTTTAATATTTTTGTGTCTAGGCTGCTAAGTTCACACTTTCATGATTAATGCAAGCCCATATCGCGCTTGAGAGCCCGTTGATGTCTATCTATTTTCGCGATTATCTTAAAAACTCCTGAACAGCTTTGAATCTTTTTTTAGCAGAAATAATCTTCATGAATCGGTGGTGATTGCAGTATATTATATAACACATTATCTCGCGGCCTTTCTTGCAGCGAAGTCGAAATTTTCAAAAGGTAGGTAAAAAAAATGGGCATTAATCGAAACATTTTCAGATTAGTCCCGCTGAAACGGCAGGCAAGGGACTTTTGATAATATACTCGCAAAGGCAATTGAATAAGCTAATAGACAAGTAAAGATTTAGAGTGATACCCGGACGATAAGTGAGGTACATTCACTACTGAACAAGCGCGGTGGTACGTTTTTATCGAATTTCATATATTATTTATTTTCATAAAATTAAACGGCAGGCAAGGAGAATGTCTTAATAAATTCGGATAGCCAACTGCACAAGCTAATAAACAAACAAACATTTAAAGTGATACCCGGTCGATAAGAAGACATAAATCACTGCCCAAAATTTGGTTAGCCTTTTTCCATGAGGCTTATATTTTCTTCATTCTTATCAATTTAAACGGCAGGCAAGGGATTTTCGTTAAAACATCCGTAAAGTTTATTGCATAAGACGACAGAAAAATAATAAATCAAAGTGATACTCAGTCGCTAAGTGAGGAAAATTATGTTATGAATAACAAGAAATTTAAAAAAAATCCCTATTTCACATTTCCGTCATTATCATTAATTTAAACGGCAGGCAAGGGATTTTTGATAACATATTCGTAAAGCTAATTGCATAAGCTAATAGACGAGTATAGATTTAGAGTGATACCCGGACGAAAAGTGGGGTACATTCATTACGGAACAAGTGCGGTTGTACATTTTTATTGAATTTCATATATTATTTATTTTCATTAATTTAAACGGCCGGCAAGGAAAACTTCAGTTTATATTCAAATAGTCAACTACACAAACTAATATATAAATAAACAACTAAAGTGATACCCGATCGATAAGAGGGCACAAACCTCTGACAAAAATTTGTTTGTAGCTAAAATTACAGAATAACGATTTAAAAACTTTTCAAGCAGAACAGTATGATCCCAAATCCCTAATTTATATGAAGCTGACTTACAGAAATGCTAAAATATTAGTATTTTAATATTTTTGTGTCTAGGCTGCTAAGTTCACACTTTCATGATTAATGCAGCCCATATCGCGCTTGAGAGCCCGTTGATGTCTATCTATTTTCGCGATTATCTTAAAAACTCCTGAACAGCTTTGAATCTTTTTTTAGCAGAAATAATCTTCATGAATCGGTGGTGATTGCAGTATATTATATAACACATTATCTCGCGGCCTTTCTTGCAGCGAAGTCGAAATTTTCAAAAGGTAGGTAAAAAAAATGGGCATTAATCGAAACATTTTCAGATTAGTCCCGCTGAAACGGCAGGCAAGGGACTTTTGATAATATATTCGCAAAGGCAAGTGAATAAGCTAGTAGACAAGTAAAGATTTAGAGTGATACCCGGACGATAAGTGAGGTACATTCACTACTGAACAAGCGCGGTGGTACGTTTTTATCGAATTTCATATATTATTTATTTTCATAAAATTAAACGGCAGGCAAGGAGAATGTCTTAATAAATTCGGATAGCCAACTGCACAAGCTAATAAACAAACAAACATTTAAAGTGATACCCGGTCGATAAGAAGACATAAATCACTGCCCAAAATTTGGTTAGCCTTTTTCCATGAGGCTTAAATTTTCTTCATTCTTATCAATTTAAACGGCAGGCAAGGGATTTTCGTTAAAACATCCGTAAAGTTTATTGCATAAGACGACAGAAAAATAATAAATCAAAGTGATACTCAGTCGCTAAGTGAGGAAAATTATGTTATGAATAACAAGAAATTTTAAAAAAATCCCTATTTTCACATTTCCGTCATTATCATTAATTTAAACGGCAGGCAAGGGATTTTTGATAATATATTCGTAAAGCTAATTGCATAAGCTAATAGACGAGTATAGATTTAGAGTGATACCCGGACGATAAGTGGGGTACATTCATTACGGAACAAGTGCGGTTGTACATTTTTATTGAATTTCATATATTATTTATTTTCATTAATTTAAACGGCCGGCAAGGAAAATTTCAGTGTATATTCAAATAGTCAACTACACAAACTAATATATAAATAAACAACTAAAGTGATACCCGATCGATAAGAGGGCACAAACCACTGACAAAAACTTGTTTGTAGCCTAAATCACAGAAAAACGATTTAAAAACTTTTCAAGTAGAACGGTATGATCCCAAATCCCTAATTTATATAAAGCTGACTTACAGAAATGCTAAAATATTAGTATTTTAATATTTTTGTGTCTAGGCTGCTAAGTTCACACTTTCATGATTAATGCAAGCCCATATCGCGCTTGAGAGCCCGTTGATGTCTATCTATTTTCGCGATTATCTTAAAAACTCCTGAACAGCTTTGAATCTTTTTTTAGCAGAAATAATCTTCATTAATCGGTGGTGATTGCAGTATATTATATACCACATTATCTCGCGGCTTTTCTTGCAGCGAAGTCGAAATTTTCAAAAGGTAGGTAAAAAAAATGGGCATTAATCGAAACATTTTCAGATTAGTCCCGCTGAAACGGCAGGCAAGGGACTTTTGATAATATATTCGCAAAGGCAATTGAATAAGCTAATAGACAAGTAAAGACTTAGAGTGATACCCGGACGATAAGTGAGGTACATTCACTACTGAACAAGTGCGGTTGTACATTTTTATTGAATTTCATATATTATTTATTTTCATTAATTTAAACGGCCGGCAAGGAAAATTTCAGTATATATTCAAATAGTCAACTACACAAACTAATATATAAATAAACAACTAAAGTGATACCCGATCGATAAGAGGGCACAAACCACTGACAAAAACTTGTTTGTAGCTTAAATTACAGAATAACGATTTAAAAACTTTTCAAGCAGAACAGTATGATCCCAAATCCCTAATTTATATGAAGCTGACTTACAGAAATGCTAAAATATTAGTATTTTAATATTTTTGTGTCTAGGCTGCTAAGTTCACACTTTCATGATTAATGCAAGCCCATATCGCGCTTGAGAGCCCGTTGATGTCTATCTATTTTCGCGATTATCTTAAAAACTCCTGAACAGCTTTGAATCTTTTTTTAGCAGAAATAATCTTCATGAATCGGTGGTGATTGCAGTATATTATATAACACATTATCTCGCGGCCTTTCTTGCAGCGAAGTCGAAATTTTCAAAAGGTAGGTAAAAAAAATGGGCATTAATCGAAACATTTTCAGATTAGTCCCGCTGAAACGGCAGGCAAGGGACTTTTGATAATATACTCGCAAAGGCAATTGAATAAGCTAATAGACAAGTAAAGATTTAGAGTGATACCCGGACGATAAGTGAGGTACATTCACTACTGAACAAGCGCGGTGGTACGTTTTTATCGAATTTCATATATTATTTATTTTCATAAAATTAAACGGCAGGCAAGGAGAATGTCTTAATAAATTCGGATAGCCAACTGCACAAGCTAATAAAAAAAACAAATATCTAAAGTGATACCCGGTGGATAAAAGGGCGCAAATCACTGACCAAAATTTGGTTGTAGCTTTATTCCATGAGTTTTATATTTTCTTGATTCTTGTTAGGTTAAGACGGCTGGCAAGGGATTTATGATAAAACAGCCATAAAGCTAATTGTATAGGACGATATAAAAATAAAAAACAAAGTGATACTCAGTCGTTAAATGAGGAAAATTTTCTTATACGTTGCAGGAAATTTAAAAAAAACCTATCTTTATATTTCCGACGTTTTCATTTATTTATACGACAGGCAAGGGACTTTTGATAATATATTCGCAAAGCTAATTGAATAAGCTAATAGACAAGTAACGATTTAGAGTGATACCCGGACGATAAGTGAGGTACATTCACTACTGAACAAGCGTGGTGATACATTTTTATTGAATTTCATATATTATCTATTTTTATAAATTGAAACGGCAGGCAAGGAAAGCTTTATTATAAATTCGAATAGTCAACTACTCAAACTAATATATAAATTAACCAGAATCAGATCATCAACATACACGAAGACAAAATCATCAGAATCCGAAGTGAATTCAAAGTTTACGATCATGTCTGTTAAACGTTGCATTTCAGAAGCGGCGTTAGTAAGTCCGAACGGCATCCTCACGAATTCGAACAAGCCACGTTGTGGGTCAATAAAAGCAGTTTTATCGCAACTTGCCCTATCCGCTTTAGGGATCTGTCAAAAAGCGCTTCTGAAATCCAGCGATGTCATATATTTCGCGCCTCGTAAATTGTCCAAGATGTCCTGGATACGGGGCAAAGGGTATGAGTCGCGCACAGTTACGCTGTTTAACTTCCTGCTATCGACACAGAATCTAACCGAACCGTCTTTCTTCGTTACCATTACAACAGAACTGGCCCATGGGGAACGCGATGGACGTATGACACCCATATCTAACATCTTGTCTATTTCATCGTTAAGTATTTTCAATTTGACAGGTGATAGGGGATAGTAACGTTAACGAATCGGTGGACCGGTGGTGTTAATCCTGTGGGATAACCAAGCAGTACAACCGAGCCCAATATTATCCGAAGAAATCACCTCAAAATCTCGTATGGTTGCCTGCAACTGTGATTCCTGTTCAGGTGAAAGAACACAACGAGGATGGATGTAGCGATTCTCATGCACTGCCAAAGGCCGGTTGCAAACGACTCGAAGGGACGAAAATAGTACCAGAGTCGTGCCCCTCGAACGCGTTACTTAGGATTGTCGTTAAACCAAAACTATACCAAAATTCGATCCCGAGTATTAATTGAGTAGGTAGGTTTCTACCGACTAAACACGGATGAAAAACCTTAGATCCATTAAAAAATATCGGTAGGTCTACGCCACCCAAAATCTCTATTGGAGAATTATCAGCGGATATGACAGATGGTCGGACATTTGGACAAAAAGAAATGTCGAGAAACTTCAGTAAAGAACAATCGATTAACGAGGCCTGTGCCCCACTAGACGCCCTTTAACTCTATAATTAGCTAGGGTAATCTCGAGAAACAACCGATTATCTAAAGAATTACAAACAATCACTGGTGATAACGTTGGGCTACGCGTATCACCATTGATTAGTTTTTTTGTCCAGTGGGGTTACAAGCGGCGCAGTCACGTGTAATAACACCGAGCCTCTTACAGTTAAAGCAAATCGGACCGGGAATACTAGGAGAAGCACGATATTGATGACCAGCGCTATGACATTTGAGGCATAACGGAGTGGATTCGACCTGCATGGGAGCGATGGACGTGGATGGTTGTGGCGTTTGAAAAGCCTCAAAATTAGACGCGATATGCAGTAAAGCTTCTAAGTCAATTATTAAATTAGTAGGCAAACATGGATGGAAACGTGGATGTAGACCGTATTTGATTATTATAGTAAATAGGCCGGCTTCATCAATAGGGTTGCGGAGTTGAGATCACGCATAGTTATAATATAATCACATACAGTCTGGTTAGAACCTTGTCTAAGTGAACGGATTTTGCGTTCGATTTTAATATCGTAATCGATGACATCGAAAGTACGGAAAAATGCCGCTTTTAAATCGCAATAGGCGAGGCGAGGAGTCCTAATCGACCTAAAATATTTTAGCGCGCTGTCCGACAATAGTTCGTGAAAGCGACGTACCACGTAAGCTGACGATACGTTCCGTGCTATGCTCTCTTCTTCGATACGAGTGAAAAATTCGTGAACGCACGACCTGTCATCGAACGACAGATCGTTCTTCGTAAGCGATTCCTACTTAACAAAAAGGCCAGACGTCTTTTTTGGGATCGGAGTAGGCGCGGCACCAAACTCGGAGTCATAGAATTCTTCTTCACCGGGCGGAAAAATCTGACGATTCGGTTGGGGAGCCGGAGTTTCTGGCTGTGGGGTCTCCATAATGGAATCGCCAAATGCGCGACTAGCCATCACGACCGTATGCAAACCTAAGAGAAAAAGCGCTCGCGCTTAACGGACAAAAGGGCGAACAGAAATAAAGTTGAGCTTACCTCTTGGTTCCCTAAGCTAACTACGGGTTCTAACAAACAGGAGGCTAACTACAATTAAAGGACACGGGGATGGACTATATTAATGGAATGGACTAAATAAAAACCAGTTGGGTATTCAGTGGGTTGACAGGGCTCATTAGAATATATATTAACATATCATTTAGGACATCAACGCACAACTAAGTAAATAAATCTGTTGATGAACCATCCAGTTAAACGCCGTAGCCAGCTCTAGGTCTATGAAACTTCTGTACCTATCTACGTTTTTCAGGTACGCTGCAAGAATATAAAAAGGTTTTTTATTAATATGGTCGGATGCGACCACCATCCACAAACAACAAAAAATTAAACTTTTAGTTTGGGCGCCAAAAATGTAGTATTTCAGCGTGTCCCGGATCAAAAAAAAGGTATTGTACGAACACACTGATTACCACTTACCCTAGAGGCAGGTCCAAAGCTTCAACGTTTAATTTCTTCTAAATAAAACACTCGAAGGTAACTTTCGATAATATATTAAGTTTAAATCATTAATGGGCAGACTCCAAGGTATATTTGTTTCGCTTACGATTAACCAAATAAGATAGTGTAATTTTTACACTGGTTCTGTCATATATTAACTATAGTCTATCTTATACGATACAATCCTCATCGTATAAAACATTATTCTGACACGGGTGTCGTATCAAAACGACCGAACGTTTAAATGATACAAAAGTCTGATATCAGCACATACATTTCGATTTTAAGGTGCCTAACTATTCGACCACGATCTGATATAAAGAGATCCTTCGTATAAAATAATACTCTGATGCGGGCGTCGTATCAAAACGACTGAACGTTCAAATTATACAAAAGTCTGATATAAGTACATAAAAACTCTATTGTAAGGTGCCCAATCATTCAACCATGATCTGATAAAAGGGAATCTAAAAATACGCCAAAAGTTGGGGTCTAGCCGACAACTGGACCTGGTTAGAATTTGGAAAAATCAACATAGGGTTATTAATACCACTAAGTATGTAGCTATTACGTATGTTCAGCCAATGGCTGTGGCTGTGCACACTATAAAGTAAAGGGAGGGGTGGAAATACCTGTAGTTTGATCAAACTGCTAAGGATAATCCTCACTCAATGACCATCGAAGCACATACTGAGTGTTCACACAGACATAATAAATAGCAGTAACAGATTATCTAAGCTCAAGGAGCCGAACTAAATATCGTTGTAGGTCACAATTTTAAGACTGATTAAAACTATTGCGTTATCCGTTTGACATTGAACTTATCTGGTGATCCGACCGTTTGATGATCTGCCGTCTAAACCAAAAATCAGACGACTCGCGGCCGAGGAGACAGGATGTGGGAGGGTGATTCTCAAAGCACGCAAGTAAAACTACCAATACAATTTAAAAATAAAGTAGCAATTATCACTGTCCACGGCATACCTTCTGTTAAACAACCATTCATATTAGGCATTGATTTCTGGAAACCCTTTAATCTAGCTCCCGATATACTTCAAAATATTACTTCGTATAATTCCCAAGACAATAGAACCTTCATTGTCAATTCAGACCCTAACCAAGTCACTACGAGACATTAACTGACACACAACGACCAATCTCTGACTCAATAATACAACAATTTACAAATATTTCAACAGAGTCCAAGCTGCGGTGCAGCCCAGGTCTCAATCGAATCAAAGGCTTTCTCGTTGTCCACAAACGCTAAACAAAGAGGTAGATTATACTCTTCGGTCTTCTGTAGAACCTGACGTAGCGTATGTATGTGGTCAACGGTGCTGAATCCTTTTCGGAAACCGGCTTGTTCACGAAGTTAGAAGTCGTCAAACCTGCGTGCGAGACGTTTCGTAATGAGTCTCAAAAACAGCTTGTAAACATGGCCCAGATGTGAGATGGGTCTATAACTCTTCAGCAGGGCATTATCGCCCTTTTTGAAGAAGAGGTGGTCCTCTTTTTCAAAGGGCGATAATGCCACACTTCTGTTATGGGACAAACGCCACAGGCGTGCGGTGTTTGTTCCTCATGTATGATGAAATAGAATAATTTCTAAAGGGCTTTAAGGACCGGTTTTCCACCCGCCTTCAGAAGTTCTGCTGTGATTCCGTCCTCACCTGGCACTTTGTTGTTTTTGAGCTGTTTGAGAGCCATACTAATCTCGTACAGACTGATGTCCGGGATATCTTCGGTGTAGTGTCGGGTCAATCTAGCTCTCGGGTTGTTAGATAGATTTCGGACAGGTTTCTGCGTTGACGTGTGTCCATAGAACTTCTCAACCTCTCTCAAAAGTTCAGGTTTGGATGTCACGATTCCACCATCCTCGGTTTTTAGCTTCAGGGTGTGCTAAGAATACCCGGCAGAGGCCCGGCTACCACAAACAACGACAATTGGCCCTGGCGACTAATAACACGCGACCACTGCGAATCGACGACAAAATTGTGGAACTTGAGGACGAATTGAGTAAGTTACGGTGGGATATCGTAGGTTTATCTGAAGTCCGAAGAGAGGAGGAGGACAAGATAATCCTCAAATCCAGTAACTTACTCTATTTCCGGGAGGAGGAGGGATATTTCTCTTTAACCTGCTAAGAGTCACATTAACCTGTGCTTTAGCTACAGGTTAAAGTTACACAAGTTAAGGTTAAAAGTAGATTTACAAGTCATTTACTCTAAAACCGTTGAAAATATGAAGGTTCCACTCTTAGTATCATAAGTAGATACGCCAGAATTACACGTCCAAATGATTAGTAAATAACTTCCCATACCAATAACATTAAATAATCGAGACAAGATAAAGTTAACATACCCGTTACAAACTCCAGGTTACCGCCTTTGATCATTAATCTCCACAAAAGTACGACAGATCGTCTCCAACCGTTTCGTACGGTGGTTAGCCAGACCCTGGCCCAATGTTTACTGAGGATTATGGTCTGCCTATTATTTTTTGTTTTTATGTGTCTCGTAGTAACTCCTTACTATATTCCGAGTATAATTGGAAAGAAGTTATTCTCCAAGAATATAGAATACTACTGAAAACCATTCCAATCCCACCTCTGCACACTTTGGTATCTTCAAAACTTACCAAAGACTAAAACTAAAATATTTCTGGCCAGGAATGTACAAAGATATTTGCACATTCATTGCAACATACGAA
The DNA here is from genome assembly GCA_947859335.1 of Tortricodes alternella. Taxonomy (NCBI): domain Eukaryota; kingdom Metazoa; phylum Arthropoda; class Insecta; order Lepidoptera; family Tortricidae; genus Tortricodes; species Tortricodes alternella. The sequence goes on from OX401974.1 coordinate 11,118,594, forward strand.
ACTTGCCTAGCATATAAGCATCAAACTCAACTTACTATAGGTTTAATGGGAAAGCCAAAACACTGTTCTCGACCTTTCCAAAGTATATCAATTGAACTCATAGGCCCACTACCCACAACACATAAACACAACAGGTTTATATTTTTATATTGATTTATATTTTTTTATTTATAATATGCACTATCAGTTACATTTCACTTATGATCTAGGTCTTAAAGTACGGAACTTATACCCTGGAAGGGCATGGCAAATCGAAGTGTACTATACTTACTACAATAAATTCAGATATTTATAATTATTTCTAACATACACGCGAATAGTTTCATTGCAAGTAGTACTTACTAATAATACAAATTTACATTCAAATTTTCCAAATTGCAGAAATAATAATATCCATGTCATATATTTTTTTCTAATGATTAATAATAATGAGGCATTGTTGAGAATAATGTGAATAAATTAATTTAATTGTGTATCAACAATGGTGGCAAAATATTTTAGAGGTCTTGGTCAGTTAAAAATTCTCCGATCGTATAATAGCATTTCTTAATTAAAAATGATTTTAATCGCTTTTTAAAAATGTTGTACTTAAGTTCTATAGTATATTCGTCTTAAGTATAATAATCTTAAGTATATTCGTTGTCACGTTTTGTTTCTCAACATATTGTTTGCTATTGTCAATTAAAAGAGTAACATCTTCAGTAATCAAACACATTATCGAGAATTTAGTTTTCATGACCTACGGAATTCCCGAAACTATCATACTTGATAACGGTCCCCAATTTACTAGTCAAGAAATAACCGATTTATTCAAGTTTTACAACATACCCAGAATACATTACACGCCACGCTACTGTCCACAAGTTAACACTGTGGAACGCTATAACAAAACTATCGTTACAGCTATCTCATCATTTGTTAAAGACGACCACAGAACATGGGACGTAAACCTACACAAAATCCAATTCGCAATTAATACTTCCTGCAACGAAATTTCTAAATATACCCCATCATTTCTCATATTCGGTCGCGAAGTCGTAACATGTGGTTCTGTGTACCATAATTCAGACTTAACGGAAGAAATTATTTTTGCACCACGTGATGAATTGCTGATAACCTAGGTCTCCTCAGTCCAGTCTTTGCTGAAGTTCAAACTCGTCTTTGGCAAGCTCATCCGGCCAGAAAAAGAACGCAGAGGCTTCTATTTCCTTAAAAATAAAAGACACGCTTATCACAGACGGGATTGACGTAGCAAATGAATTTAACACTTTCTTTTCTAGAATTCCCATTGAAACGACTAGATGTTTAGCTTCCTCTTCCAATACTGCCGGTCTACTACTAAATGAATACATGAGTCTTAGTAATATATCTCATTTTAAGTTCTCCCACGTTTCTGTCATAGACATTTTAAAGACGTTCAAATTGTTAAAGGTGAAGAAAACGGAAGACTTATGGGGCGTATCAGTTAAGGTTCTTGATTTTATTCTAGACGTCGTTGCGCCATCTTTAGCCCTTATATTCAATAGTTGCATAGATGAAGGCATCTTTCCCGACTTAATGAAATTCAGTAAAGTAGTACCCATTTTCAAATCGGGCAAAAAGGATAATCCTTCTGATTACTAGTTTACAAAGCTTTTGTCCTTTGAATGAAACGTTTTTTTTTTAACAATCGAGGTGCACTGAGGTTTAGAAAACTTATAAAAAAAATCTAATACGTCATGTTTCCAAGATATTTATTATTTTTGATAATTTTTTACAAAAAATAATGCTTACAAAAATATCAAACAAAAAATTAAAAGTGAATTGCCTTAGCTTTTTTCTTGTATTTATTCGTGTCTTTATCTCTAATAACAGACCAGCAATAATCACCTAGCATGGCCTGGTCCCAGTAATTTTAAAATAAAATCGAAACCAACTTATGGGTAGTTTGAAAATAAGATGTTATAAAAATTTGATTTATAGACGTGAGAGAAATAAAACAAATATATGTTTGCGTTTAGTTATTACTACTAAATACATCGATATGGAATTCATTGAAAGGACATGACTTTCATTTTAATTTGTAAACTAGTGTTACCGCCCTGTGTCAATTTTGCCAGCGTTTAGCAAAATATTTGAAAAAATAATGCTAACGCAGATGTTACAACATTTCAACTCTAATAAAATTTTACATCCACAGCAGTTTGGATTTACTAAGGGTAGGTCTACCACCGACGCGGGTGCTAGCTTAGTTAAATTCATTTTAGAGGCTTGGGAAGACTCACACGATGCCATTGGTGTCTTCTGTGACCTTTCCAAAGCTTTTGATTGTGTAGATCATGACACTTTAATTCGAAAATTTAAATTCTATGGCATTTGCGGCGATGCCTTTCAACTCGTTAGATCTTATCTTACACAGAGATTGCAGAAGGTATCAGTTAACGGTGCAGTATCTGCAGAGACTGTGGTGGAAATGGGAGTGCCCCAAGGATCAATTCTTGGCCCTTTCCTGTTCCTTGTCTATGTAAATGACCTTCCTTACATGGTAAGCCAAACATCAGGCATAGCCATGTTTGCAGACGATACTTCTTTGCTGTTCAAGGTAAATAGGAAGGATACCGAGCTCACTGAACCAAACAACACTCTGTCCATGATTTCTAAATGGTTTGCTGCAAATAATTTGTTACTTAATCCTAAAAAGATCAAATGTATTAAATTTTCTTTAGTAAACACACCAGATGTTAATGCACACTTGAATATTAAATTAGACGGTCAAAACATTGAATTTGTAAAGTCAACTGTTTTTCTAGGATTAACACTTGACTCAAAACTGCAGTGGGGTTCCCATATTACAGCCATAGCGAGTAGGTTGAGCTCTGCTGCGTTTGCAGTCAGACAAATGAGGCAATTAACTGATGTAGCGACGGCAAGGTTGGTTTACTTCGCGTATTATTTCATACGGTTTAATTTTATGGGGATCAGCTGCTGACTTAGAGTCTATTTTTATTTTACAAAAAAGGGCCATCAAGGCAATATATAACATGGGCACCCGCGAGTCACTGAGGGAATTTTTTAAGGAAATTGAAATACTAACCCTGCCTTCGCTATACGTATTTGAAATAATAATGTATGTCAGAAAAAATATATACAATTTTCCTACAAATGTAGATAAGCCAAAGGCTACTAGAAATACCGGAAAGCTTAAAGTACCAACTTATAGTCTGGCTAAAACTAAAAAATCATTTCTAGGAAATTGTACACGTTTTTACAATAAAATACCTAAAAACATAATAGAACAAACAGACACAATGTTCAAATCTACTGTAAAGCGAATTCTTATTTCTAGGGCATATTACTCAGTAAAAGACTACGTCATAGACAGGGACGTTTGGCTTAAATCGTGACCTGCACCGGCGATCCCTGGGTCTCGATGAGCATACCTGCTGTGGTATATACTTAGATTTGTATAAAACTGTAGACATCATTGTTGACTTATATGTGTACTGATTTGAAAAAATGATACCTCACCGAGTTTCTTGCCGGCTCTTCTCAGTAGAGGATTTTTTCCGAACCGGTGGTAGATTCATTCCTTGACCTTCATAAGAGCTTGTAAAAGCCTAAATTGAATAAAGATAGTTTGACTTTGACTTTGACTTTGACATCAGTCTAATGCCTTATCTTACAATAAACATCGCCAAAATAAAGAATTTAACGAAGGTGATATTATCTGGAAGCATAATTATACAATAAGCTCTTCAGACAAATACTACTCCGCAAAACTTGCACCCAAAATTATTAAATGCAGAATAATTTAAAAAGTACATACATACATACATAGCATCACGCCCGAAATCCCTAATGGGGTGGGCAGAGCCACAAGGCTATTTGTGGCCACGTTCGATCAATTAGTCCTAAGATGGTATGATGAACCGTATGGTGACAGGTGATTAGCCCATCACCCATACAGATAGTCCACCATGTTGGAGAGGACCCTTCCCTTAGTCGACTTTTACGACATGCCAGGTTGATAATTTCGCATTCTATGTTATTTCTTCGGGTCTATATTGACTACCATAAAATTAAAGTTCCGATTTTCACAATCCATAACGTTTTTGGTCATAATTATTACTAGTCATAATGTTGTTAGTCATATATTAATAGGAATAATTTCTGAGTTCCGATTTTCGCTGGTCATATTTGTCGAAAGTCATAAAAACTATATTCATAACTGTTTATGTCATAATGTATTATACTTCATAACGTTACAGGTAATAATATTACTTGAAATAACGATAATAACGTCTAAACTTGTTGAACATAACAATAATATACATAAAATTTAAATACCTAACTTGTGCAAGGGCGAAAATTGCGGAGCGTAAATTCAACTTAATTTAATTATACCAAATGTGGTCAGGTAATCCTCAAATTCATAATGTATAACATTAAAAGACGAGAATCAAGCATAACATCTTACAACCAAGCAAGATTTTCTGCGCTGTTACAAAAAAAAGACCTAACATCGAAGGCTAAGGCGGGAGCTACGCTCTGATCGCTCCCGCCTTAGCCTTCTGAACCTAACCAATCCAAATCGCTTCTGCTCCGACCCATTTTGCTCGCTCGCTTCGCTCGCTCGCTCACTGACGATTACCGTCTGTAGTCATAATATGTCAACTTCTTCAACATAACATTTTACAAACAAGCACGATACTTTCGAAATATTGAAAAATACCATTATTAATTTTAGACAATGAAACGGTATGGCTAAAAATAATTAGCACTTTAAAATATATAGCTTACAATATTTCTGAATAATATTCGTCATGCCTTTGTATGTTATAGATATCAATTTTATGACTTTTGAAAATTATAATCTGTAACAATATGGATTATTGACGTTAAAATTATTAAGATTATGGTTTACAACTTTTATGACTTTCGATAATTATGAGCATAAATATTATGGGAATCAATTTCTCGTCCGGGTATCACTCTAAATCTTTACTTGTCTACTAGCTTATTCAATTGCCTTTGCGAATATATTATCAAAAATCCCTTGCCTGCCGTTTCAGCGGGACTAATCTGAAAATGTTTCGATTAATGCCCATTTTTATTACCTTCCTTTTGAAAATTTCGACTTCGCTGCAAGAAAAGCCGCGAGATAATGTGGTATATAATACACTGCAATCACCACCGATTCATGAAGATTATTTCTGCTAAAAAAAGATTCAAAGCTGTTCAGGAGTTTTTAAGATAATCGCGAAAATAGATAGACATCAACGGGCTCTCAAGCGCGATATGGGCTTGCATTAATCATGAAAGTGTGAACTTAGCAGCCTAGACACAAAAATATTAAAATACTAATATTTTAGCATTTCTGTAAGTCAGCTTCATATAAATTAGGGAACTGGGATCATACCGTTCTACTTGAAAAGTTTTTGAATCGTTTTTCTGTGATTTAGGCTACAAACAAGTTTTTGTCAGTGGTTTGTGCCCTCTTATCGATCGGGTATCACTTTAGTTGTTTATTTATATATTAGTTTGTGTAGTTGACTATTTGAATATAAACTGAAATTTTCCTTGCCGGCCGTTTAAATTAATGAAAATAAATAATATATGAAATTCAATAAAAATGTACAACCGCACTTGTTCCGTAATGAATGTACCCCACTTTTCGTCCGGGTATCACTCTAAATCTATACTCGTCTATTAGCTTATGCAATTAGCTTTACGAATATATTATCAAAAATCCCTTGCCTGCCGTTTAAATTAATGATAATGACGGAAATGTGAAAATAGGGATTTTTTTAAATTTCTTGTTATTCATAACATAATTTTCCTCACTTAGCGACTGAGTATCACTTTGATTTATTATTTTTCTGTCGTCTTATGCAATAAGCTTTACGGATGTTTTAACGAAAATCCCTTGCCTGCCGTTTAAATTGATAAGAATGAAGAAAATTTAAGCCTCATGGAAAAAGGCTAACCAAATTTTGGGCAGTGATTTATGTCTTCTTATCGACCGGGTATCACTTTAAATGTTTGTTTGTTTATTAGCTTGTGCAGTTGGCTATCCGAATTTATTAAGACATTCTCCTTGCCTGCCGTTTAATTTTATGAAAATAAATAATATATGAAATTCGATAAAAACGTACCACCGCGCTTGTTCAGTAGTGAATGTACCTCACTTATCGTCCGGGTATCACTCTAAATCTTTACTTGTCTACTAGCTTATTCAATTGCCTTTGCGAATATATTATCAAAAATCCCTTGCCTGCCGTTTCAGCGGGACTAATCTGAAAATGTTTCGATTAATGCCCATTTTTATTACCTTCCTTTTGAAAATTTCGACTTCGCTGCAAGAAAAGCCGCGAGATAATGTGGTATATAATACACTGCAATCACCACCGATTCATGAAGATTATTTCTGCTAAAAAAGATTCAAAGCTGTTCAGGAGTTTTTAAGATAATCGCGAAAATAGATAGACATCAACGGGCTCTCAAGCGCGATATGGGCTTGCATTAATCATGAAAGTGTGAACTTAGCAGCCTAGACACAAAAATATTAAAATACTAATATTTTAGCATTTCTGTAAGTCAGCTTCATATAAATTAGGGATTTGGGATCATACCGTTCTACTTGAAAAGTTTTTAAATCGTTTTTCTGTGATTTAGGCTACAAACAAGTTTTTGTCAGTGGTTTGTGCCCTCTTATCGATCGGGTATCACTTTAGTTGTTTATTTATATATTAGTTTGTGTAGTTGACTATTTGAATATAAACTGAAATTTTCCTTGCCGGCCGTTTAAATTAATGAAAATAAATAATATATGAAATTCAATAAAAATGTACAACCGCACTTGTTCCGTAATGAATGTACCCCACTTTTCGTCCGGGTATCACTCTAAATCTATACTCGTCTATTAGCTTATGCAATTAGCTTTACGAATATATTATCAAAAATCCCTTGCCTGCCGTTTAAATTAATGATAATGACGGAAATGTGAAAATAGGGATTTTTTTAAATTTCTTGTTATTCATAACATAATTTTCCTCACTTAGCGACTGAGTATCACTTTGATTTATTATTTTTCTGTCGTCTTATGCAATAAGCTTTACGGATGTTTTAACGAAAATCCCTTGCCTGCCGTTTAAATTGATAAGAATGAAGAAAATTTAAGCCTCATGGAAAAAGGCTAACCAAATTTTGGGCAGTGATTTATGTCTTCTTATCGACCGGGTATCACTTTAAATGTTTGTTTGTTTATTAGCTTGTGCAGTTGGCTATCCGAATTTATTAAGACATTCTCCTTGCCTGCCGTTTAATTTTATGAAAATAAATAATATATGAAATTCGATAAAAACGTACCACCGCGCTTGTTCAGTAGTGAATGTACCTCACTTATCGTCCGGGTATCACTCTAAATCTTTACTTGTCTACTAGCTTATTCAATTGCCTTTGCGAATATAATATCAAAAATCCCTTGCCTGCCGTTTCAGCGGGACTAATCTGAAAATGTTTCGATTAATGCCCATTTTTTTTACCTTCCTTTTGAAAATTTCGACTTCGCTGCAAGAAAAGCCGCGAGATAATGTGGTATATAATACACTGCAATCACCACCGATTCATGAAGATTATTTCTGCTAAAAAAGATTCAAAGCTGTTCAGGAGTTTTTAAGATAATCGCGAAAATAGATAGACATCAACGGGCTCTCAAGCGCGATATGGGCTTGCATTTATCATGAAAGTGTGAACTTAGCAGCCTAGACACAAAAATATTAAAATACTAATATTTTAGCATTTCTGTAAGTCAGCTTCATATAAATTAGGGATTTGGGATCATACCGTTCTACTTGAAAAGTTTTTAAATCGTTTTTCTGTGATTTAGGCTACAAACAAGTTTTTGTCAGTGGTTTGTGCCCTCTTATCGATCGGGTATCACTTTAGTTGTTTATTTATATATTAGTTTGTGTAGTTGACTATTTGAATATAAACTGAAGTTTTCCTTGCCGGCCGTTTAAATTAATGAAAATAAATAATATATGAAATTCAATAAAAATGTACAACCGCACTTGTTCCGTAATGAATGTACCCCACTTTTCGTCCGGGTATCACTCTAAATCTATACTCGTCTATTAGCTTATGCAATTAGCTTTACGAATATATTATCAAAAATCCCTTGCCTGCCGTTTAAATTAATGATAATGACGGAAATGTGAAAATAGGGATTTTTTTTAAATTTCTTGTTATTCATAACATAATTTTCCTCACTTAGCGACTGAGTATCACTTTGATTTATTATTTTTCTATAGTCTTATGCAATAAACTTTACGGATGTTTTAACGAAAATCCCTTGCCTGCCGTTTAAATTGATAAGAATGAAGAAAATTTAAGCCTCATGGAAAAAGGCTAACCAAATTTTGGACAGTGATTTATGTCTTCTTGTCGACCGGGTATCACTTTAAATGTTTGTTTGTTTATTAGCTTGTGCAGTTGGCTATCCGAATTTATTAATACATTCTCCTTGCCTGCCGTTTAATTTTATGAAAATAAATAATATATGAAATTCGATAAAAACGTACCACCGCGCTTGTTCAGTAGTGAATGTACCTCACTTATCGTCCGGGTATCACTCTAAGTCTTTACTTGTCTATTAGCTTATTCAATTGCCTTTGCGAATATATTATCAAAAGTCCCTTGCCTGCCGTTTCAGCGGGACTAATCTGAAAATGTTTCGATTAATGCCCATTTTTTTTACCTACCTTTTGAAAATTTCGACTTCGCTGCAAGAAAAGCCGCGAGATAATGTGGTATATAATATACTGCAATCACCACCGATTAATGAAGATTATTTCTGCTAAAAAAAGATTCAAAGCTGTTCAGGAGTTTTTAAGATAATCGCGAAAATAGATAGACATCAACGGGCTCTCAAGCGCGATATGGGCTTGCATTAATCATGAAAGTGTGAACTTAGCAGCCTAGACACAAAAATATTAAAATACTAATATTTTAGCATTTCTGTAAGTCAGCTTCATATAAATTAGGGATTTGGGATCATACCGTTCTACTTGAAAAGTTTTTAAATCGTTTTTCTGTGATTTAGGCTACAAACAAGTTTTTGTCAGTGGTTTGTGCCCTCTTATCGATCGGGTATCACTTTAGTTGTTTATTTATATATTAGTTTGTGTAGTTGACTATTTGAATATAAACTGAAGTTTTCCTTGCCGGCCGTTTAAATTAATGAAAATAAATAATATATGAAATTCAATAAAAATGTACAACCGCACTTGTTCCGTAATGAATGTACCCCACTTTTCGTCCGGGTATCACTCTAAATCTATACTCGTCTATTAGCTTATGCAATTAGCTTTACGAATATATTATCAAAAATCCCTTGCCTGCCGTTTAAATTAATGATAATGACGGAAATGTGAAAATAGGGATTTTTTTTAAATTTCTTGTTATTCATAACATAATTTTCCTCACTTAGCGACTGAGTATCACTTTGATTTATTATTTTTCTATAGTCTTATGCAATAAACTTTACGGATGTTTTAACGAAAATCCCTTGCCTGCCGTTTAAATTGATAAGAATGAAGAAAATTTAAGCCTCATGGAAAAAGGCTAACCAAATTTTGGGCAGTGATTTATGTCTTCTTATCGACCGGGTATCACTTTAAATGTTTGTTTGTTTATTAGCTTGTGCAGTTGGCTATCCGAATTTATTAAGACATTCTCCTTGCCTGCCGTTTAATTTTATGAAAATAAATAATATATGAAATTCGATAAAAACGTACCACCGCGCTTGTTCAGTAGTGAATGTACCTCACTTATCGTCCGGGTATCACTCTAAATCTTTACTTGTCTACTAGCTTATTCAATTGCCTTTGCGAATATATTATCAAAAATCCCTTGCCTGCCGTTTCAGCGGGACTAATCTGAAAATGTTTCGATTAATGCCCATTTTTTTTACCTTCCTTTTGAAAATTTTGACTTCGCTGCAAGAAAAGCCGCGAGATAATGTGGTATATAATACACTGCAATCACCACCGATTCATGAAGATTATTTCTGCTAAAAAAAGATTCAAAGCTGTTCAGGAGTTTTTAAGATAATCGCGAAAATAGATAGACATCAACGGGCTCTCAAGCGCGATATGGGCTTGCATTAATCATGAAAGTGTGAACTTAGCAGCCTAGACACAAAAATATTAAAATACTAATATTTTAGCATTTCTGTAAGTCAGCTTCATATAAATTAGGGATTTGGGATCATACCGTTCTACTTGAAAAGTTTTTAAATCGTTTTTCTGTGATTTAGGCTACAAACAAGTTTTTGTCAGTGGTTTGTGCCCTCTTATCGATCGGGTATCACTTTAGTTGTTTATTTATATATTAGTTTGTGTAGTTGACTATTTGAATATAAACTGAAATTTTCCTTGCCGGCCGTTTAAATTAATGAAAATAAATAATATATGAAATTCAATAAAAATGTACAACCGCACTTGTGCCGTAATGAATGTACCCCACTTATCGTCCGGGTATCACTCTAAATCTATACTCGTCTATTAGCTTATGCAATTAGCTTTACGAATATATTATCAAAAATCCCTTGCCTGCCGTTTAAATTAATGATAATGACGGAAATGTGAAAACAGGGATTTTTTTAAATTTCTTGTTATTCATAACATAATTTTCCTCACTTAGCGACTGAGTATCACTTTGATTTATTATTTTTCTGTCGTCTTATGCAATAAACTTTACGGATGTTTTAACGAAAATCCCTTGCCTGCCGTTTAAATTGATAAGAATGAAGAAAATTTAAGCCTCATGGAAAAAGGCTAACCAAATTTTGGGCAGTGATTTATGTCTTCTTATCGACCGGGTATCACTTTAAATATTTGTTTGTTTATTAGCTTGTGCAGTTGGCTATCCGAATTTATTAAGACATTCTCCTTGCCTGCCGTTTAATTTTATGAAAATAAATAATATATGAAATTCGATAAAAACGTACCACCGCGCTTGTTCAGTAGTGAATGTACCTCACTTATCGTCCGGGTATCACTCTAAATCTTTACTTGTCTATTAGCTTATTCAATTGCCTTTGCGAGTATATTATCAAAAGTCCCTTGCCTGCCGTTTCAGCGGGACTAATCTGAAAATGTTTCGATTAATGCCCATTTTTTTTACCTACCTTTTGAAAATTTCGACTTCGCTGCAAGAAAGGCCGCGAGATAATGTGTTATATAATATACTGCAATCACCACCGATTCATGAAGATTATTTCTGCTAAAAAAAGATTCAAAGCTGTTCAGGAGTTTTTAAGATAATCGCGAAAATAGATAGACATCAACGGGCTCTCAAGCGCGATATGGGCTTGCATTAATCATGAAAGTGTGAACTTAGCAGCCTAGACACAAAAATATTAAAATACTAATATTTTAGCATTTCTGTAAGTCAGCTTCATATAAATTAGGGATTTGGGATCATACTGTTCTGCTTGAAAAGTTTTTAAATCGTTATTCTGTAATTTAAGCTACAAACAAGTTTTTGTCAGTGGTTTGTGCCCTCTTATCGATCGGGTATCACTTTAGTTGTTTATTTATATATTAGTTTGTGTAGTTGACTATTTGAATATATACTGAAATTTTCCTTGCCGGCCGTTTAAATTAATGAAAATAAATAATATATGAAATTCAATAAAAATGTACAACCGCACTTGTTCCGTAATGAATGTACCCCACTTATCGTCCGGGTATCACTCTAAATCTATACTCGTCTATTAGCTTATGCAATTAGCTTTACGAATATATTATCAAAAATCCCATGCCTGCCGTTTAAATTAATGATAATGACGGAAATGTGAAAATAGGGATTTTTTTTAATTTCTTGTTATTCATAACATAATTTTCCTCACTTAGCGACTGAGTATCACTTTGATTTATTATTTTTCTGTCGTCTTATGCAATAAGCTTTACGGATGTTTTAACGAAAATCCCTTGCCTGCCGTTTAAATTGATAAGAATGAAGAAAATTTAAGCCTCATGGAAAAAGGCTAACCAAATTTTGGGCAGTCATTTATGTCTTCTTATCGACCGGGTATCACTTTAAATGTTTGTTTGTTTATTAGCTTGTGCAGTTGGCTATCCGAATTTATTAAGACATTCTCCTTGCCTGCCGTTTAATTTTATGAAAATAAATAATATATGAAATTCGATAAAAACGTACCACCGCGCTTGTTCAGTAGTGAATGTACCTCACTTATCGTCCGGGTATCACTCTAAATCTTTACTTGTCTACTAGCTTATTCAATTGCCTTTGCGAATATATTATCAAAAATCCCTTGCCTGCCGTTTCAGCGGGACTAATCTGAAAATGTTTCGATTATTGCCCATTTTTTTTACCTTCCTTTTGAAAATTTCGACTTCGCTGCAAGAAAAGCCGCGAGATAATGTGGTATATAATACACTGCAATCACCACCGATTCATGAAGATTATTTCTGCTGAAAAAAGATTCAAAGCTGTTCAGGAGTTTTTAAGATAATCGCGAAAATAGATAGACATCAACGGGCTCTCAAGCGCGATATGGGCTTGCATTAATCATGAAAGTGTGAACTTAGCAGCCTAGACACAAAAATATTAAAATACTAATATTTTAGCATTTCTGTAAGTCAGCTTCATATAAATTAGGGATTTGGGATCATACCGTTCTACTTGAAAAGTTTTTAAATCGTTTTTCTGTGATTTAGGCTACAAACAAGTTTTTGTCAGTGGTTTGTGCCCTCTTATCGATCGGGTATCACTTTAGTTGTTTATTTATATATTAGTTTGTGTAGTTGACTATTTGAATATAAACTGAAATTTTCCTTGCCGGCCGTTTAAATTAATGAAAATAAATAATATATGAAATTCAATAAAAATGTACAACCGCACTTGTGCCGTAATGAATGTACCCCACTTATCGTCCGGGTATCACTCTAAATCTATACTCGTCTATTAGCTTATGCAATTAGCTTTACGAATATATTATCAAAAATCCCTTGCCTGCCGTTTAAATTAATGATAATGACGGAAATGTGAAAATAGGGATTTTTTTAAAATTTCTTGTTATTCATAACATAATTTTCCTCACTTAGCGACTGAGTATCACTTTGATTTATTATTTTTCTGTCGTCTTATGCAATAAGCTTTACGGATGTTTTAACGAAAATCCCTTGCCTGCCGTTTAAATTGATAAGAATGAAGAAAATTTAAGCCTCATGGAAAAAGGCTAACCAAATTTTGGGCAGTCATTTATGTCTTCTTATCGACCTGGTATCACTTTAAATGTTTGTTTGTTTATTAGCTTGTGCAGTTGGCTATCCGAATTTATTAAGACATTCTCCTTGCCTGCCGTTTAATTTTATGAAAATAAATAATATATGAAATTCGATAAAAACGTACCACCGCGCTTGTTCAGTAGTGAATGTACCTCACTTATCGTCCGGGTATCACTCTAAATCTTTACTTGTCTACTAGCTTATTCAATTGCCTTTGCGAATATAATATCAAAAATCCCTTGCCTGCCGTTTCAGCGGGACTAATCTGAAAATGTTTCGATTAATGCCCATTTTTTTTACCTTCCTTTTGAAAATTTCGACTTCGCTGCAAGAAAAGCCGCGAGATAATGTGGTATATAATACACTGCAATCACCACCGATTCATGAAGATTATTTCTGCTAAAAAAAGATTCAAAGCTGTTCAGGAGTTTTTAAGATAATCGCGAAAATAGATAGACATCAACGGGCTCTCAAGCGCGATATGGGCTTGCATTCATCATGAAAGTGTGAACTTAGCAGCCTAGACACAAAAATATTAAAATACTAATATTTTAGCATTTCTGTAAGTCAGCTTCATATAAATTAGGGATTTGGGATCATACCGTTCTACTTGAAAAGTTTTTAAATCGTTTTTCTGTGATTTAGGCTACAAACAAGTTTTTGTCAGTGGTTTGTGCCCTCTTATCGATCGGGTATCACTTTAGTTGTTTATTTATATATTAGTTTGTGTAGTTGACTATTTGAATATAAACTGAAATTTTCCTTGCCGGCCGTTTAAATTAATGAAAATAAATAATATATGAAATTCAATAAAAATGTACAACCGCACTTGTGCCGTAATGAATGTACCCCACTTATCGTCCGGGTATCACTCTAAATCTATACTCGTCTATTAGCTTATGCAATTAGCTTTACGAATATATTATCAAAAATCCCTTGCCTGCCGTTTAAATTAATGATAATGACGGAAATGTGAAAACAGGGATTTTTTTAAATTTCTTGTTATTCATAACATAATTTTCCTCACTTAGCGACTGAGTATCACTTTGATTTATTATTTTTCTGTCGTCTTATGCAATAAACTTTACGGATGTTTTAACGAAAATCCCTTGCCTGCCGTTTAAATTGATAAGAATGAAGAAAATTTAAGCCTCATGGAAAAAGGCTAACCAAATTTTGGGCAGTGATTTATGTCTTCTTATCGACCGGGTATCACTTTAAATATTTGTTTGTTTATTAGCTTGTGCAGTTGGCTATCCGAATTTATTAATACATTCTCCTTGCCTGCCGTTTAATTTTATGAAAATAAATAATATATGAAATTCGATAAAAACGTACCACCGCGCTTGTTCAGTAGTGAATGTACCTCACTTATCGTCCGGGTATCACTCTAAGTCTTTACTTGTCTATTAGCTTATTCAATTGCCTTTACGAATATATTATCAAAAGTCCCTTGCCTGCCGTTTCAGCGGGACTAATCTGAAAATGTTTCGACAAAGGCCCATTTTTTTACCTACCTTTTGAAAATTTCGACTACGCTGCAAGAAAAGCCGCGAGATAATGTGGTATATAATATACTGCAATCACCACCGATTAATGAAGATTATTTCTGCTAAAAAAAGATTCAAAGCTGTTCAGGAGTTTTTAAGATAATCGCGAAAATAGATAGACATCAACGGGCTCTCAAGCGCGATATGGGCTTGCATTAATCATGAAAGTGTGAACTTAGCAGCCTAGACAAAATAAAGTAAAAATACTAATATTTTAGCATTTCTGTTAGTCAGCTCCATATAAATAAGGGATTTGGGATCATACTGTTCTGCTTGAAAACTTTTAAACTAGTTTTTCTTCGATTTAGGGGAATAAATAAATAAGACTTCTTCTTTTGGTCGGGTTACCATAGGCTGCTATCTTTAGGCTGCTAACTTCACACCCGTCCACTGCTGCGGCCCTAACATGCAAAACACAACCCGTTTATCTCTATGACTATCTCTTTCGTCCGTACTAGTGTGAAAGAGACGCTCTTACACGACTCTTAGACGTCTTAACTTATCCTTGTGTCTTGCATGTTAGGGCCGCGGGGCACATCTTTGACTTTGTCATCACTTGTGTGCAGGTTTCCTCAAGATGTTATTCTTCACCGAAATGCTCGTAATAAATAGGTATCAAGTCCAATTCCGTATATACCTAAGCTCCGAAAAACTCAGTGTTAGCCGAGAGTTTGAACTCACAATCCTGTGCACGAGAGGCGCGCGTTCAACCACTAGGCTACCACGTCATTTATAATAATACATATTAAAAGGTTTTGGGCCAATTGCGGTCTCATTGCGGTTATACCTATGTATGTATGAACTATATTATCTCGTAATCAAAAGTAAATCTTAATTTACTTGCGAGTCATAATTGAATTAACATATTAATGGGTAAGTTAAATTACAACTTGGTGATTTAATAAAGTTACAGTCAAATTCGGTAATTCTCCACATGCTAAATGGATCTCATCAACCATTCGTCGAGTTTGTAATTAGAAATATACATTAACAGGGCATGGTGCAAACATAGAACTGAGTGCTTTCACACAGATCGGAGTTCTCCTCCTATTGCACTCGAAGATCATGCAAGGATAGGTACATTCAAATTTCAGAATTATTTCTGGAGCGGTTTGATATGTGCTTCGATAGACCAGTCACAGTCTTTTCTTCCTTAATATAAAGCAGATTTAATATAACTACTGCAGGTCTCTTAAGAGACTAACTAAATGCTATTAGAAAATATCTTATGTCAGTCGTTGAACAGTAACATGTTTGTACTCGTATCTATGGTAAGTATTAAATTTCAAGCTGTATCTAAGCTATTCAATTACTTGTGTGTATACTTATATTCATTTTGGTTTATTGAAAACTGCATGAATATTTTATGAGGTATTTCACAAAATATAAATCTAACGACACCGTTTAAAATGAGTGAAATGTCGTAACATTTGCATATTCTAAAAATATTCTCGAGCTCACAAGAAAGAAGCGCTTTGACACTAACGGCCCTCTAAATTCTCTCCGAATAGATTAAAAAAGAAACCTCATAATAGAAGTATGTAGGCATCAACATTCCTTAGAGCACCGTCATTTTGTGTGGAGTTTTCAGTTGGTTTGCAGCATCTCTAGAGTGGCCATGGCATAATAACTAATAATTTTAAACTGTTAGATTCAAAGTTTAAAAAATTCAGACCAAACCTTTAACAGTAAGTTAAAGGTTTGGTCTGAATTTTTTAAACTGCAAATGGGGATGATTTGTTGGAGGCCTTTATTGGGACTTTAATCTATGATGACAAAATACTTACTTTCATAAGTAAAGTCAATATGAAAATAAGGGCTTGAATTTGACAACGACGACGATTCGATACAGAAACCGATCGTTAATATGGTAACAAAATGTCGCTCTGTTTCGTCACTTCCTGTTCAATATAAATTATCTAAAGTAAGACAAAGATAAACTAAAGCCACATGATTTACAATACAATGAAAATGAATGAATAGTTATCGCTACTTTGAACTTTTTCAAATTAACGTCGGGCAATTATTAATAGTAACGTAGTCGAAGTTAGTGGCTTGTGTCGTAAAGTGAGAAATCGCGTTAGGCAGGTAGAAGGCACTGACACGGATCCTGGAGGCTAAGTGCGCCATATCGAGTTATGGGTCGTCACCTGCAAGGATCATCCTTACCGCAATCTGTAGCCGAAGCAGCTGCCTGACCTACTCACCCATAATCGTAATTTCGATCTAGCCAGGTGCTACTTTAAC
Organism: Tortricodes alternella; assembly: GCA_947859335.1. NCBI lineage: Eukaryota > Metazoa > Arthropoda > Insecta > Lepidoptera > Tortricidae > Tortricodes > Tortricodes alternella. The sequence continues at coordinate 11,135,686 of OX401974.1, forward strand.
CTATCCAGCTAAATCTTTTATGAACATGTATAAATATTTTTGCAAACATCGTAAAGGTATCTGTGAGATAGAAGGTAGCTATGTACCTTTTTAAGCGAAACTAAAGCACGATTCTCATCCACTTCAACTTCCAAAAATATAAAATATGTCGTTTTTATACCTATACATACATCACATCATTAATAAAGTAATAGTCTGAAAACATGTTACCTTCATAAAACATAAAATCCCATTTGCGAATAGACCTCTGGTGCTCTCTTGAGGGTAGGTGAGCGTAGTGCTCTAGTTAACTGGGAAATGTGACGCAACCTCGTCACAGGTACTTGAACGCGACGTCTACTTATCTCTGAAATGTGTAGCGTGTCTATCTGCACGATATAAGCCGGTCTCGCGCCTGCTCCGACAAATGTCTACGCGCCAATATTTCCACAACCAGCCATCCAGTTATCTAACGCGCAAAGCTTTCCACTCACTAACGAGTTATAGCTGTTTCAATACGAAGACGCGCTACAATACTTAGTTTTGCTTCACACGATTGCATATAGTCTGTTCGCCGAGAGTTGATAAATATTATGATATCGTCTCGAAATAGCGACTGTCGTTTACCTATCGCAAACTGTATGACGAGCGTCGCTTAGCGCCGCGCGCACTGAGTTTCGGAGTACGAGGGGCGCAGTTGTTGTCAAGCGCAGCGCCGCACCGGGAGGGCGACCGCCTATATTTACATTCCGTTCCGGAATACGCTTCCAGTGTGTCGTTTGGGTTTTCCTGTGTTGAACGTTTCATAATAAACGTCACCGACTCTGATTCTTCCTCCGACTCTGAGTTTCGTCATAATTGTCGTCCGATGATATGCCAGCAATGGGACATATACATACAGGCTATTCAATAATAATATTCTATGAAAAAAAAAATGATTTTCCCTTTAATTTTTTATTATTATCTCTAAAAATAATTAACTGGCCGATATTTGTAATTAGTTAAAAACCTCTGTTTTTTTATCAACACTCGGCGAACAGACTGTACAGCATTGGGGCGCGTTTACACGGATTGAACTATCCATAGCTGGTGCCGCATATTAAACCGGCTTGTGCCAGTATGGGTTTCGTCATCGAGCGTTCCTCGACAGTTAGAAATTCATACCCCTGAAAGCCTGCCGACCGCCTCAAGCCCATCCGACCGTGGGATGCGCGCTGGATTCTACTAAAAATCACCCTTAGGTGAAGGTTTTGCTCCACCCGCGGATGTGGTCTCAATTCAGGGTGGAAAAACGATATACTTAAGAAAGATGTGAATTCAAATGTCAAGGCAACACTTAGCGACCCCGCTGCTACGGTGCAACCTCTTTAAATCTTACCGTTTGCTCAATTAAAACGTACGAAGTTTGAGTATAAAGTGTGCCACCGAAACAAAGTAAACAAGTTATACTTTTAGTAAGTTATATTATTTAAATGAAAGTGAATGCAAATATCATAACAACCATTCCACTTGTTAGAATATAACGAATGACAAACTCGACGATATCACAGGAAAATAAAGGAGACAGTGTTCATTTAACAGAGCGTGTTTTTGTTTATTAAACATCCAGCCCTAATGAAATGTACATAAAGATTCCGCAAAAAATACAGTCGTAGTAGAAATAATTAAATGTCACTCATCACCGGTCCTAGCAGCTGAACGAATTTATGTTAAATTTGCATCGGCTTAGGTGGACAGTGATTATCACATGAATTCCCTGGATATCTTGTTAAAACAGTTATTTCATAGGAAACGTACAACAGACACATGTCTTAAGCAATGCATGTAACATACATACACATACATAGCATCACGCCCAAAATCCCTAATGGGGTGGGCAGAGCCACAAGACTACTTGTGGCCACGTTCGATTAATTAGTCCTAAGATGGTATGATGATGCATGTAACATTAAGGAATATTATATTTCTATCGATTTCCGGTCTTGTACTTATGTCTTGTGAAGCATTTATGACGTTAATTCAATCAAATTGAGCATATTTTTTCTCGAGAAGTAAGTCTGTCAAATTAACTATTTAAATAATCTTAAGAATTAGTTGAATACCAACTTAAATATCATACAATTTGTTTTGCGGTAATTACAAATTTGGCTACATTTATTAGCATAACAAACAAGGTGGGTAGTATCATATTAAGTTAATGTTATTAAATCTTTTAAGATTTAATCTATGTAAAAACATCTTAGTTTTTGATTGTTTACTCGTTGTTTATGATATAACAATACAAGATACCTAAAACGTAATTTTTTGTGCAATTGCCATGAAAAATGTATTAAGTTTACTTAGCTTTCCACGATAACTTCTTATTATCACTAGCAGACTGTGTTCGAGAAAACGATCCTTTATTTTATAACCCTCATAAAAGTGACCGTTCTCCTCTATAATGATGACACAGCATAGCCTAAACGCGTCATTATCGGATCTAAATGTGACTAGAATACAAATTAAACCATTTTTAGGCTTCCCTAGTCAAACTATAAACTATTGTAGTTTCGAAAAGTCTGTCTGTAATAAGCAGATCCGCAAAAGAACTAGAGTAACCATCGAAGTTTAACATACATAGGGAAGATGCGAATTTATTTTTTCATCTTGTATTGGAAAGTGCTGTGTAATAGAAATGGATCTTTGCACGCAGAACATTACCTTATGTTGTTTATTTTATGAGTTATGAAGCTTTGAAAGGTCATTGTTCATACCACTCGCAGAAACACTCCATACAAAAGGGACGACAACTATGACGTAACCGCATTCGTTAGACTGTACAAAATGTATGACGCTTAAACAAAACCTATAATTATTTCCGAAAATACTGTTTTAGACTAACATCGTAGAAATAAAACATGACATAAATTTGATGAAGATGTCCAATAAACTAAAATCAGAACTATAAACCAATATGTATATTTCACTAGTTTTGACCCTTAATAAAATAAAAATTAATAGTCAAAATGATCTGTTATTTCTGTAATATTCTTTTGTTTACATTTACTTTCATAATATATCATTTAAACCGCATTTTGATTTTCATGCATCTTCCCCATTATTCAAAGAGAGTAACCAACATAAATAGCCCAAAGAATTGCTAAACCACATTGCTTGTAGAACAGATGGCCGATGGGGCCGAACAGTTATCGAGTGGCGATTGGAAGGCGCAGCGTGGGCAGACCCACACGGTGGGCTGACGAACTAGTAAAGCTTGTGGAACTCCGCTGGATACAAGCAGTACAGGATCGGTCGTTGTGGCGATCGATGAGGTAGGCCTAATATTCAGCAGTGGACGTCTTTCGGCTGTAATGATGATGACGACTTACTTAGTTAATCTATTCTATCGTTTGCAGTAACGGCTAAGACACCCTACACTGAGCATGGCCCAACCGACATGCTGTTAACTGGTTTTTTTTTTTGAATTGCTGGACGTAAAATGGATAATGCTATGAGGAATAATGCAGATATCGCCTGATATTATAAATGTTTCAATAATTGATCGAGCGAGCGCAAAGCCTCTCCATTTCAGTTTGTGCAAAAATGCTTTCATATGTTCAGGCGTCCAGCGGATGTCCGGGTAGTTCGTATGTCCCGATTTCCAGCGGATGTCCCACTCAAATTATTAACCTAGCAAGCACGAAGCGTCTTCGTTTCAGTTTGTGCAAAAATGCTTCGTATGTCCGGCGGATATCGGGTGTGCTCCTACAGGTCGCAGTTCTCAACCGATTCTCGTGAAATTTTGTGAGCAGGTTTGATAATTATATGGATTTTTTGTCGATTCTGTTTTTTGAATTTTTTCAAAATGGCAGAATAATGGGGGTTGAAACGTAAAAACAAATCATATTTCAGTCATTTATCCAGTTTAAAGCTATGCAAAGACAGGTCGCGAGGTCTACAGCTCATAGAGCTACTAGTTTATAGGTCTTTCTTTAAATCTGGTATTTTTCGACAGATGAGGTTTTGTTTTTTTTTTTATGTTTAATCAAATCAAATTGTGCATAGGAAAATGAAGAATCCGGTGATATTAAAAGTGAATGTTTTAATATATTTGTAATTTTTCGCAAAGCCAAATCTTTGAATTTCAACCCTATCGGCTTAACGACTTTTATCTTATGTATTATCGGGACGTGTTTTATTATCCTGGATAGCGTGTAACTCGGAAATGGCGGTTACGGCGAGAGGAAATTGGTAAGGGGTAGAATTTGTAACCTCGGTGGTCACAGTTGGAACCATTTGCACTAGATCCATCTCCGTAAGAGCCTTGTTAAATGTTTATCCCCATATTTTTTATTTACTAACTAGATGTGCCCGGCATGCATTGCTGATTTTTAGGGTTCCGTACCCAAAGGGTAAAACGGGACCCTATTACTAAGACTCCGCTGTCCGTCCGTTCGTCTGTCTGTCCGTCTGTCACCAGGCTGTATCTCATGAACCGTGATAGTTAGACAGTTGAAATTTTCACAAAAGAAGTATTTATATTGCCGCTATATCAACAAATACTAAAAATTAGAATAAAATAAATATTTAAGGGGACTCCCATACAACAAACGTGATTTTTTTGCTCGTTTTTGCTCGTAATTGATAACGGCAACAGGCGCCTCATTCGGGAACGCTAAGTGATTCTGTAGCGACTCGTAAGCCAGATTTCTCATTCCATTCTTCCGCACGACGCGAAATGCGTAAGAGCGAGATGAGAGATCTGGCTTACGAGTCGCTACAGAATCACTTAGCGTTCCCGAATGAGGCGCCTGGTAAGTGCTTGAAATATTCACAGAATATTTAGTTATATATTCACTTTAAAAATAAATAATTAAATTAAAATAAAACAAATATTTTAGGGGGGCTCTCATACAAGAGACATGATTTTTTTGCCGTTTTTATAGATAATGGTACGGAACACTTCGTGCGCGAGTCCGACTCGCACTTGGCCGGGGTTTTATTTATTTTGGGTCATAAACCTTTCCCAGCGCACGCACAACACCTCAACAAAGATTCATCGTAATCGGATGAATGGTATAGGAATGCATAGGAGACGAATAAATAAACGACCAAACAAACAACCAGACACACATTTATATAGTAGACTAGTGGACCCGCCACAGCCTTGCCCGCAGTATTTTCCATACAAACTTTCTCACTCATTTTCACCCCTTTAGGGATGGAATTTAAAAAAGTCCCTGCTCGCGGACCTCTAGGGTCTCCTCCACGAACTTCTAAAGTTGTGCGTTGTCTATAAGTGAGTCACGGTACTGTTTTAAATGTATTGATAAAGGGTTTAAAATACTTTAAATGCATAATTTGAAGGATTTAAGGAAATTGGTTACATTTTTCCTAAACTAAATTCAACCCCCTCTTTTACCGCATTTCAATCTGATTTTCAAAAGTTTAGCCAATATCCTGCCTGAATTTAATATCGAAAACCGCATTGAAATCATTTTGACGACGCGGTTAGCGTAGTTGGTAGTGACCCTGCCTCCGAAGCTAGCGTCACGGGTTCGATCCCCGGTAAGGGAAAATATTTGTGTGATGAGCACGAATGTTTGTTCCTGAGTCTTGGATGTTTCCTATGTATTTAAGTATTTAATTCTCTATACGAGTATGTATATCGTCGTCTAGTACCCATAACACAAGCCTTTATCGATTTGTGTAAAAATTGTCCCTTGATTTATTTATTTATTTATTTATTAAAATTTATTAAAGTACTGGACTTTACATGTCTATCTCGCGCATATAATCCGACAAAGAGACATGAAATTCAAAAATCATTGGGGGATGTTATGTTGCTGATTCTAAAAACCCATACCCGTAGCATTTTTTCATTGTTATCTTCACTGTACAGACTTTTTCCACTTTACGATTTTGTTAGACCCTTATAAGTACAAAACTTGAATTTGATTGATTGATTTATTTAATCAACCAAATGCAATTTATACTCTGCGTGACATTCTATAAATACTTTTTTATAATAGAAAACATCAATGTAACGTATAGAATCCGCCACCCCAAAACGTTTTCACTTGAGGCTTACAAAAACAATCCGTCTTTTTACAATCCTATTGTTAGAATGTGTAGGGAATACAATGATCTGGCATGCTCCCATAAAGATCTAGATATATTCGGCTCTAGACTTAAGGTGCGTTTTCACTTAAGTGTTCTGAACATTTCTGACAGAGCAAACGTTCGTTCAGTGCATAAATGAAAACATTTGAGCGAGCGAACGTGTTTTTTCGGTGATGCGCGAACGATTGCTCGCTTGCTCATTCATTCAGTGAAAACGACGTCACGCGAGCGAAAAGTTTGCTGTGAGCATTAGCTCGGCGTTGGACGTGCACGGTTGGTGTCCGATCTTTTCTGAATTCTCCGCAAACAACATGGAGTTCTCTTTAAACTATTTTCGATCAACCTCAACAAATCTTCAAATTCTTGTCCATTCATTCTGCAGAAATTGTGAAAACCTCTACCTTCGGAATGATTGCTCAACTCGGTTAATAATGGATTGGCATTTCTCCTTTCTCTCTGTTTTAAAAAAATTGACTCCCAATTTCGCCTTTTTCGTTTCTTTTTTAGTAATATTCCAATTATTACAAACGCTGCAATAACCAAAAGCAAATCAACGTCCATGATGGTTGTCCGTCAAGGGATCTCTGTAGTGAAAACGGAGGTACTGCGAGCGAACTATTTAGACGACTTTTGTTCTGAACTAGTAGTCGGCTCTACATTGTAAATGAAAACAGATGTTTCCTGTTCTGAACGAACATCGGCTCTCAGCAAACATTTGCTCAGAACATAATATTCGCTCAGCAAGCAAGTGGAAACCTGCATAGCTTTAGCCGATTAAGTTTAAATTCAAAGATTTGCACCTATTAAAACATTACGTTTTAACTTTTCCGGATTTTTTAAACTCTTTCTAAGTAGTGTTTGATTTGATTAAATACTAGCTTCTACCCACGACTTCGTCCGCGTAGAATTCTATTATAGTTATTTCCTCGAGAACTTTTGAGTTTTCCTGGAAAAAAGTACTATTCCTAGGTCCTGACCTAAGGTAACTAAAAGGTATACACTAAGTTTCATTCAAATCTGTTCACCCGTAATGGAACTGAGGGAGAGATAAGTAGGATAGAAGGATAGGATTATAAGTAAAGATAAGGGTAGACAAGAATGACTTACTTTGGTAATAATAAAGATAAGATAACATTAATTATACTAAATCTGTATCTACATAGAATAAGAGTTAGAGGGTGACCATTCTGTTGACGAGTAGCCAGCCTGTCACTTGTCATAATTAAACCTCTCTGCAAATGGACAGTTTTGAGTGTGGTATTGTCCCTCCTGTTCGCAGAAATGTAGAACTTTGGTAGCTAGATTTATATTTGTTTTTTCGATCCGCAATTCAGGTTGAATTTGGCCAGTATGAATACTACTTGTATTTATTTCAGACCTAAGGATAAACCAGCGTTGCTAACTTTTGGGAGCGGAAGAAATAGTGTTTCTTACTTTGTATAGGTAAAACCAAACTTGGATTACAATAGATTTCACAGAATTAAGAAACACTAGCTCCAATATTGGTTGAAGCGACAAGTGTAAAGCAAATAAAAGCTGTTGTTGTGGCCACTCTGCTGTCACTACAAATTGGATTGACTCTCAGGATATACGTCCGCTCCTTGCGGTGCATTTGAGTCGTGGCGATTTGCGCCTCGACACAGGAAGGAAACCTTGCAAACCCTACGAGTTTTATATTACAATTAGCTACTTGAGTATAGTAACAAATATTCACATATTTCTGTGGAACGGTAGCCTAACCCTCACTAGTACCGTATAGAAAAGGATATATGTAAAAATAAATCAAGATAATTTGGAATATATCAAATTAAAAACTTCAATTTTTACTTTTAAGTCACGTGACTTTAAACACCAATCACGACGTTTACATAGGTCGGTTGCGTTTCGAATCACTCTGCCCACCATAATTGTTGTGATCACCGTAAGTGTTATTCGGGCCGCACCCTCATACAGACTAGTTATTATGCTTTTTTTGACGTTTACAACCGGTTTCAGTATACGTCACACGTGATAAGACAGCGTTTTAGCGGCAAATTTAAAAATGAAAAATATTATTAGTGCGTTTTCCTTGAAAATATGAAAAAGTCATTACGAAAATATTTTTACATAATCTAAAATGAAATAAGCAGCCAAAAATATTGTTAAAAAAATGGTCAAGAACCGAATTATTTTATTGATTCGCACTAGCTTAAGCGCGGTGTTGGACGAACAGCGCCTCTATTCGGGAACGTCCAAGCGGTATTGTAGCAACGCGCTAGCAAGATTCTCATCCCACTCTTCCGTACGATGCGTAGTGTGTAAGAGTGGGATGTGAATCTCGATCTTGAGTCGCAACAATATCGCTTGGACGTACTCAAATAGCGGCCCATGTCTATTGTATTGTCAATAAGATTACTTTTTTTATTAAATGATTTTATGGGCTAGTATTGCTTTTGACATCAATTACTTAAGGCCAATACGCAACACAAGTTTTTGTTACGTAATTTAATCGAAAACTTAATTTGGGAAAATATACCACAATTTTCAATGATTGTACTTATATAAGTATAAAGTTAAAGTTGTATATGGTGCACTTATCCTACAAGATACTTCCAAATTTAAAAAGCACTTCGTTTGAATTTAGATATACGAGTATGATTTTACTTGTTTAATAACTTTCACAAGGTTCTAGACTGAAGTTGAAAATCGAGGTTGAAGTAAGTAATTTACGTGTTTAGACGTCACTTACTGCGAGCTGCCCAGGGTGAGCGTGCATTATGATTTCCCAACACATACCTTGAGCTATCTGGATGTGGACGCAGACTGAGACTGAGGTGTGTGGCGAGGTATTCGCATTGTATGCATTGAGGAACTTGCAGTGCAGACCACACCACAAACATTGGTTTTCCTCATTGTTAGCAAAAGTAAAGTCACCAAAGTGTTAGCAAAGTTAGAGCCACGCCTTATTTGGTAAAATAAAATGGCTTTTTAGAAACCTAGACATGTTTGCTAAAGAAAATAATGGAAAAATATATGACTCTTACAATTAAATTCACTATGTCCAACCGCAAGATCCGTTCAGAAATCTTCGAGAAGATATAACAATAAATCATTATTACCTACACAAATTACAATTACAAATTAACAATTACAAACATTTATAAAAAAAAGATGGTCTGTTAATTGCTACTCTTCCTTCTTCTTCTTACCCAATAAATTATTAAAATAGAAAATGATACAATTTACATGCCTGACTAGTGAAAAGGTGATTTAAGCGCACTGTCTAATAATTACCTCCTAATAAGTAGAGCATTATTATAGTGCATTTTAAGTAGTTGTATAAATTCAATATGTTACGCTTAATTGCTTCATGTAGATTACCGAGTGCACCAGTTGGCTTTCTGGTTTTATTCGCAAAACTGGGAAAGCGGAAGTTCAAATAAATGGTTGCGCTGAAACAGTCCGCTCCTAAACCTTAGTAAATCGTCGACATAAACCGTTATGAGATATCTTCTTATACCGCACGCGGCCGCCTCAATCTCTTGTTGTCGTATTTTGCATTTGTAGTACACTCCTGAATCGAGTTCAGGTCCCGAAATGCTGTATTGTCTGCTATGAATAAGGTACTAAAGAAAAACTATGGGATAAAAACTACTTTATGTACGAATTTTGTAAATAGAATGTATTAGCTACGTCCATAGTAACTGACCGGGCGGCTCGGAGACGTATACCCATTGAATTTATAGCAAATGAACTGCCTACCTTCTGAAGTTATAAAAAAGTCAAATTTTTATTACCTAGCCTATATGCCCCTTTTGAGAATACGGGGTACGTTAAGTTGTTAGATTACTCAAACTTTTTATTATGTGAGGGTCAATACTGCTGATTTTGTTTTAGTTTAGGCACGCATACACGTTTCTTAAGATCTAATAGGGGCGGGAGGGAGAGGAACGGGATAATTTTGGGCTGCTTTTCTGCCTGCTTTTGGTAGGATTGGCCTATTTTTAATGTTTGTCCTATATTTTTTCTTTCTTTTGAGTCCTTCCTTGCATAATGGGATTATGATCATGATATATGTATAATTATTTTTTCATTAAAGTTATCAGGCTTCTTAAACTATCCCTTGGGAGGTAGTTTGTTCGTACTTCTCTTATTTAATAAAAGTACGAGACGAAATAGTAGCAGAAGCCAGAAAAGTATCCACTTTAGTTCTATTGTAATTCGTTTCTCGTGAATGCGCAGCATTCGTTTATCGCTATTCCCTCAGTAATTGTATAATTAATCGTAACGCCATGCCCGGTGTTATCAAAATGGGGTTTTGATAAACCGCGAAATCGTAACAAACACACGGACATACTGTGGCCAATTCGAAACGGTGTCGCCTGAATTTAAAATTCCCTAAACTTAAAATAAAAAACGTCGAACTCTATTTTGTATGGTACCAAGCTGTCAAAATTGAGTTTGACATTTTTTATTTTTATTTTAGCGACCTTTAAATCGACTGCAGCAATTAAGATTGTCGTAACTACATTTTGTCAATTTTTATTTTAATGCACCAGAGGTCTGGTGCATTTATTTCAAGACCTCTGGTGCATTAAAATAAAAATTGTCAAAATATAGTTACGACAATGTTAATTGCTGCAGTCGAAATTAGCGAAGACACTTTCGAATTTGCCTCACTGACTTTAGCATTACCGCTTACAAGTTTGGATCGGATTTATAATGCCTTCATTTATATTGTTTCTACCTTATATAAATTGCCGCCTTATGTGCGCGCTTGTAATATGATTGGGTTTTGTTTCACTAGAGTTAGTAGACATTGCAGTGTACTTTGTCATACGTAAAGTGATCTTTATGATTTCATGAAAGAGAAAATTTAAATTTGGTCGCATTCCAAACTGAATCCTTGCCAACGCTCTCTCTTGAACGGATTTATGACCTCGCCTGAACAGTTAGCTAAACGCTCAGGAAACAATGAAAGCAGCGACCATGATTTTAACTGTAAGTTGTACCTTAGAAGTTCCCTCTAAATTGCTTTAGCAATTTTTTTAAATTACTATACTGTTTTTTTTTATACTAGTGATTATGACTTAAGATTATGTAAGATTATATTTTTCTTCCAACTATGCTTTAATTTCATCAATTTAAATACTCTTTAAATACTCAGCACAAAGCAGCCCTTATTTGCTCTAGAGCAAATAAAGTTGCGTACAAAATTCATTATTGCACTGTTTTGTATTTTTTTTAATTTGGTTACTTGATCAAGATGTTTACACTCAAGAGTCAATCTGGAGTCAATGTGGAGTCAATGTGGAGTCAATCGGAAGTCAATCTGGAGTCAACCTGGAGTCAATGTGGAGTCAATGTGGAGACAATGTGGAGTAAATGTGGAATCAATGTGGAGTCAATGTGGAGGCAATGTGGAGTCAATGTGGAGTCAATGTGGAGTCAATGTGGAGTCAGTCTGGAGTCAATCTGGAGTCAATGTAGAGCCATACCAGGAGCGAAACTGCTTTTTACGTCGCTAATCAGGTTTTTGTTTTTAACTTTACTTTGACTTTTCTTTTAACAACTTTGTGCATTTGTTGAAAGAAAAGCAGATTATGCACCTCGCATTCAGTGATTTATTGCGCTCGTGTTTTTGGAGCCCTCGCTTACGCTCAGACTCCAAACTAACACTCGGCGCAATAATGAATCACTTTCTGCTTTGTGCAACAATCTATTATTGTTCACTTGTTTGTCACGTGACATAAAATTAGCTTTATTTATATAGGGTACATGGTGTGACCCCTATCACTGTAATCTCTTCGAGGTAATCTTTACTCCCCGTGGACGTGTTACGGGTCAACTGCGACGTAACGGAAGCGCCGTAGTGCCCACCGTATCACCGTATAGATACAATATGTTTGTTCCTTAACAAAATGTACATTATAATACTAAACATTAAAAGGAAGGACAAGGGCAGTAATATTGAGACAAAATATAATTTATCGTATTAAGAAGTTAAATGACATGACAAAACAGTCGAGACGTGGAAGTGACGGGAATAACGCGACTCCTAAACAAATAATAACAATACGCAAAGATGTCTCAGTTTAAATATGTAAATAAAGCTAGACGTGAACTACCTTACTTTACTTAAGATGATCCTCCGTCGCAGCAATAATGCAATATTGACTTTGTATACATAGTACCTGGGTGACCGAGCGTCGCTCAGCGTCTTTCTTTCTTTCGTTCTTTCTGGGATGAAATCTATTTAGATAAACTTGGAAAGTAATTTTTTATCTAAATACAAAATTTCATCCTAATCTAGCCCTTTCCAAAAAACAAAATTCATATCATATATACATATATAAATTTGACGACGCGGTTAGCCTAGCTTCTATTTTTGGTCACATGCATACAAATATACATAGACTGTTAAACTCTATACCCTCCTTTTGGCTTTGCGCCCTGGGGTGAAAATTGAAAAAGGGTACTAGTGAATGAGGACAGAACATACAACCTCGTTTAACAGTTAGATTTTATCGAAAAGGCTAAAAAGGAAAAATGGGAATCATCCAAATGGGACTCGAACCCCTTACGCAAGTACGAGTACGTTCGTACTGTAGGCAAACATTTCGATCGTAGGAGCTTTTCTATTTTAAGCTTTTTTTTAAAGAAGATAGATGTGCGTTTGACCTCTATCTCACCTGATGGAAAGTGATGATGAGGCCGACGATGGCGCACGCACACCTAGATGATGCCTATTCACTCTCCTTGAAATACCCATGTTGTAGCGTTAACAGGACACGACTGGGGTTTGAACAGGACAGCATCCGATATTACTCCATAAGGTTTCACTGGAAACCAATTAAAATTAAACCTCTAAATTAAACCGTAGCGTCAATTTGTCGTCTAACGTGGTACCGTGGTCAATTTTAAATTAGATTAATAATTCCAATGGATAGAATGCCACCTAAGCCCCGAGCTTTTCTTACTGTTAATTATCTTACCAAAAGAAATATGTCTATAATAATAACACAGGTTTTTTCTAGAGTTTGCCGATTGCAAATTTTTATAATATTTCGCGGTATTGCGGGTAACAGGCACATAAAAAGTGTTCAATCGGTAAACACAGAAAAAATGATAGCGTGCAAGAATATTTTTCATTCTTTTTATCTTAATATATAACTCCTGAAACATAATTATGGTAACTTAATTTGGAATCTTCAGGTGGCTCTCTTCTTACCATTCAAGGTAGGGCTTAAAACTAAGCTATGGGTTAGCTCAAGCGCTTTGTGGCTGGATTTCTTCGGAGGCTTAATTATTAGCTAAAAGAACAATGATGTAGTGCAAAGTATCCGTTTTCGACAAAGATTTATGTTGCAATCCCAGAAGGTGAGGGGAAACAAGCCATTATAGACGAAACATTGCGGGATTTGTCGACGCTGCCTGTCTGAATATTCATCTCTATCAATCAAGTTGCGTAAATAACATTGTGATGAGACAAAGGCCTCGTTATCGCTAAGGAGTTACGGCCTGACCCAGAATAATAACATAACTATTTCTCACTCGTTCCTCTCGACTCCGACCTCTTTGGGTCTTTGGTTTTGTTATTAGATAATCTGTGATGGATGAGGAGACTGGCGATAAACCGTCTGCTGTTCATCGGATAAGTTACTGACGGATAGATTACAAAGCAGTGCGAATGAGGTTCTTTAAAATGTACATAAGTAGTACTTTATTCAGCCTGCTTTAAAAGAATAAACTATACGTTCTGAAGCTTATAATTTGGGTCATACAGTCCATTAAGCAATTCATATTTTGTTCCGCGGGTAGTGTAATTGACACCGCATTAATCCACGTTGTGTATGCCCAGTTTATTTTTTCATAGCGGGGTAAAGGCGGGCGCTCACTAACGACGGCGATGCATACAAGTGTAATGCGATGTAGATAAGCGATAAACGTTTACGCTAATGGGGTTTACATACACTAAACATGATATGGCACTTTACATAATAACTGTGAGAATATCAGAACTGGCTTTGAATATCAACACAAAGTTTTTAATTCTTATAACAAATCGCTACAATTTGTTGTGTTAAATAAATAATAAATCAGGGGACAAACTTTACACAAATCGATCTAGTCCCAAAGTAAGCTCTAAAGGCTTGTGTTATGGGTACTGGACGATGATATACATACTAATACAGAGAAATAAATTCTTAAATACATAGGAAACATCGAAGACTCGGGAATAAACATACGTGCTAATCACACAAATATTTGTCCTTACCGGGGATCGAACCCGGGACGCTAGCTTCGGAGGCAGGCTCACTCCCAACTAGTGTAGTTAAGTGTTAGATATTCGTCATCGTTAGAGAAATGGCAAAAAAGACCCTGCTAACTACAACGGGTTTTAATCGCAACTTAACTCTAGGATACTAATAATTAAGATGTTTAATTTTCCTGGATGTTTGGTTTTCAGAACGGTATGTAAAACAATCGTAATAATGTCCATGTAGATTAGTCGGTTTGTTTTGAATTTTGTATCTAATTCATCAATTAACATCTGTATGGTCATACCAGTTATTAGCCCCGCTGTCTTTTATATTATACGTAATGGTTGAAATGAAAATGGAATAACTCTTGCAAGGTCGTATCACATTGAACGTTACATGAGAGATGCCTGCCTGCTACAATATTTGATTATGCTGAAAAGCATGTCAGTGTTCCAAAAATTGCTCAATAAGTACTGCCTGCATCAGCGTTGATTGAATTAACTTTCGTAGGTAGGATTTACTATTGAATGCTTACGACAAAAAGTACAAGTTAATAAACAAAAGCCCGACTTTCACAAAAGGGATCTGTACCTACTGAAAGCCGTTTAAACTGCTTTCAAAATAACTTTCAGTCAACTTCTAAACAACTTTTAAACTATCGAGTTCACCCTTTCATGTGAATTTATCAATTAAGCTAGTTTCAATTTGAAAATGGATCTCATTTAGTTCCATATAATAGCAGAGGTCCTATCTAAGGTAAAATCGCGTAACGATGTTTATCTTCCTAACGAGAGGTCGGATATGGTACGCACGGCTGACTAATAATTCCACGTAGATATCAAACTTAATTGAAAAATTAACAATGTACTTTCATTATACTCCTCTGCTGCACTGGGAGTGAAGAAATAGCATAGAATGCGTGCAGATGCTTATCATCCTGGCATGTCGTAAAAGTCGACTAAGGGACGGGTCCTTTCCAACATGGTGGACTATCTGTATGGGCGATGGGCTGATCACCTGTCACCATACGATTCATCATACCATCTTAGGACTAATTAATCGAACGTGGCCACAAGTAGTCTTGTGGCTCTGCCCACCCCATTAGAGATTTCGGGCGTGATGCTATGTATGTATGTACTTTCATTATTTACTTCATGGATTAAAATAAGCTAGCTAGCTATTAAGTATTCTGTAGCGCTCTTTTTGAGCCCCTTGTGGTAAATCTCATTTTAGAGCTTTGCTCAAAATATTAAAACTAAATATAATTTACACGGCATGTGTAATTTAAATATTTCTTAGCTTATCTATGGCGGATGGAAATTGCACCGCGCGTGGGAGTGCGGGCGCACGGATCCCGGCGCTCTCTCGTTCCGCGGAGAGAATCTTAATTTTCCACAAATAAATGCAAATATCCGAGCCATCCAGCTCTACGGCAGCTACCGTCTAAAAATAATTTAAAATTGAAAGTACCGTACTTTCTAAAGGACTGAGGTGCTTTTAATAAAACATGGAGCGTTAAACACCTGTAAACTTAATTTAAAATATAACCATGGCTTGTCTTTATCCGATTAAACAAAAAAAAAAGAAAACTCTCATATCGTCTATATTTTTAGGGTTCCGTACCTCAAAAAGAAAAAAGGAAAAAATCAACCTTCTAAGTCACCGCAATCAAAAGATACGGCCGTTTATGTGACATAATTTGATACTTTCAAGGGAATCCAAAGGGAATCAAAACCTATAGGGTACTTCCCGTTGCCCTAGAATCATGAAATTTAGCAAGAAGCAGTGTCTTATAGCACAAGTAAATGAAAAGTTCGAAAACCGTAAATTTGTAATTGCATCACATAAAAAAAATTGTTAAATGGAATAACCTTTGCAAAGTCGTATCACACTCTGAGATAGCACGGAGATAGGAGCTTGCGAAAGTTATTTTTTGTCTTCTTTCATAAGTAGGTTGTAAATGGTTACCCCGTCGTTAAGAGCATTTTTTTTTTTTCATATTTAGAGTTCCGTACCTACAAGATAATGTTTCTTTTTCATAGGTAAGTACGGAACCCTCGGCGCGCGGGTCAGACTCGCACTTGACTGTTTTTTTATATCCTGAATAAACAAAATCAATGGAACACACGTGTCGCTGGAGGGGAGCCGTAAGTTAGTACACGAGTACTTTGCCTGAGCCGCACGCCTACATTAATACTTAGTTAATGTCCCCGACACTTTGCGATGAGATACGCTAATGGTTTATTATTACAATAATCGAGCTCGTGTTTGCTCGGCGCGAGGCCTTCCTTCAACTCTTTGTTAATTAACATCATTACCTCACCTTATGGAGGCTTCATATTTACAAGTTCACTGCAAGTCAAAATTATGACAATCATCGAATATGTATGTACAATGACTTCATGCATGATAATGTATCACAAAGTCAAGCTAGCATGTTGTTCATAAAAATGTTTTAATTATTGGTTCTGAATTCTGATTTATATTTCATCAGTTATAATGTTTCCGTCATTCCGATTATGGAAACTGGTTCAAAATTAACTCAAACTTCTACTATTTAACTCAAACATACCTACCAACGGATCAACTAACAAGTGAAGTTACATTAAAGTTTGTAAAATAAATAACAAGTTAATTAAAATGAAAAGTCATCCTCGATCACGACTAAACGTCCGATTTAAGTCCGATCCTGCATGGAGAATTGTTGCCACCTATATGATGGATCGACTTGGTACCACTTTGGCCACTTTGGATTCTATCCATAGACGTGGCAGGAAGCTCATTAATGACTCAAGACTGGTAGACGCAAAGCTGCAGAGCCATGAACACCGTTGAATGGTGCCTGCTTATCGATATTTTATAGGATACATTTCAAAGAGTGTGCGTCGGAACTGCACGACTTAATTCCGCTATCTCCTTTCCATCACCGTGGGACTAGGCGCAGCTTGCGATTCCATCTTTAGGTACGTTGTAAACATACTTCCGATTCGTACGAAGCGCTTTGTGACTAGTTTTATAATACGCACAGTTAAGGAATTGAAGTCTCTGCCTGCTGAACTTTTGCCGAGCAGTAAGTATAACTTGGACCTTTTCGAGTCGACAATGAACAGGCTCTATCTAGAGAAGCATGTTCCATCATCTTCATGGTAACTGTATACTGCATAGATGAAAATATTCTCAAATGCTTATTCATTTTTAGGGTTCCGTACCTCAAAAGGAAACTGTGTGTCAACCCCTTTTTATCAGGAACGCGTTAAAGTATTAAGTTGAAATTAATATCACGTATTCAAGTCTGCAATATGTTGGAGCCGTGAAAAAATCAACCTTCTAAGTCAACGCAATCAAAAGATACGGCTGTTTATGCCACATATTTTGATACTTTCAAGGGAATCCAAAGGGAATAAAACCATAGAGTACTTCCCGTTGACCTAAAACCATGAAATTTGGCAAGAAGCAGTGTCTTACAGCACAAGTACAGAAAAAATCCGAAATCTGTAAATAAGTAGTAACATCACAAAAAATATTAATTTGACGGAATAATCTTTGCAAAGTCGTATCACACTCGACGATTGCACGGAGATAGGAGTTTGCGAAAGTTATTTTTTGTCTTATTTCATAGATAAATGGTTACCCGGTTTTTAAAAGCCATTTTTTGTAATTCTTAGGGTTCCGTACTTACAAGGTACTGTCTGTTTATCATAGGTAAGTACGGGACCCTGGGCGCGCGAGTCAGACTTGCACCTGACCGGTTTTTTTTTAAAACGGACAGTGATACCAGTAAGATGAAGTAGAATTAGGGAATAATTGTAAATGACAAGTATATTAAAATATGACACGTGTTCCACTTTATAAGAGTTCAAGCAGATATGTGGTATGAGCATAGTACAAGCGTCATTCAGTGAACGCATTTCATTAATGTTGAGCTTTTTTGTAGCAACAAAGTAAATAAAAGAGGTAAATAGTAAGTCAGACGCTCAAATTGGTGGTCCGAGAAACAAACAACAGTTCTTTATATGTACTCGCGGAGAGTACCTACCTAACCTTTTGCGTACCATTTACTTTTATCACGTACACAGATCTAGATGTTGGTTAGCTGTACTTAAGTGCAATTTATAGGTTAGGTAGCCTTTTAAATCTAGCCGTCCGTGCCTGAAAAAATTGCAAGCAATTACAAGAGACATCTAAACATTACCCCGTGAACCAAAAATATTAACAATATTTTAAAGGAAGTTGACTCATTCTCCTTGTATTTGTTTTTTTTTCTTTTCACATATTTGGCGCGGTCACGAAATATTTGGCTTGTTTAAAACAATTGAGTTCAAATAAATTTTTCTTCCTACTGCGCTTTAATTTCATCAATATGGCCTTAAATACTCAGCACAAAGCAGCCCTTATTTGCTCTAGCAAATAAAGTTGCATACAAAATTCATTTTGCACTGTTTTGTATTTTTTTTATTTGGTTGGTTAATCAAGAAGTTTACACCAAGAGCTACCCAATCCGCCCATTCACAGTCTGACGGGACAGCAGGGCCTCTATTCGGGAACACTAAGTAATTCTGTACGCGACTCGTAAGCCAGATTTCTCATTCCACTCTTCCACACGACGCGTAATGCGTAAGAGCGAGATGAGAAATCTGGCTTACGAGTCGCTACAGAATCACTTAGCGTTCCCTAATAGAGGCGTTGACCACTTTTCTGTGGACTTACTGTTAGCAAAACAGTCCAAATATCGGCGGCCATATCGAACTGTGATTGCCCCGTCTAAAATGTTATGCTCAAAGTACTGGCTGATAAGATATTATGGGATACTACAAGATTTAAAAAAAATGGCATAATATGAAAATTAATAGACTAAATACAAGTTTTCTGTGAAAATTTTCGGATGTTCGACTTTAGCTTCAGAACCAATGGACTGATTTTCACTCGTGTGTCTGTCTGTCTGTCTGTCTGTCTGTCTGTCTGTCCGTCTGTCACAGCCAATTTGCTCCGAAACTACTGGACCGATTGAGTTGAAATTTGGTATTCATATGCAAGTTGGTGACCGCAACACGGACGCGTGACGTAAATATATGAATTTTAAACATAGGGGCCACTTTTTGGGGGTAAACTAGAAAATTAAAAAAAAAGTTATGCCACCTATATCGTGTGACATATCAAATGAAAGGGATTACTATGAGGATCTTAAATATATTTTCTTTTGAATTTTAAGTAAAATAGTTTAGAAGTTATTTAGGAAAATAGGCGAAAATTGACCATTCCCCCCCCCCCCCTTATTTCCGAAACTACTGGGACTAAAATTTTGAAAAAAAAATACAAAAAATAGATCTTTGCCTATAGATTACAGGAAAACCTATAAGAAGTCTATGGTATTTAAGGTAACCTAGTAAATTTCAGATGATCATGTACGGAACGGAACCCTCTCGACGCGAGTTTAACTCGCACTTGTCCGGTTTTTATTTTACAAACATTTTGCAGTAGTTAAAAGAAAAGCAGATTATGCACCTCGCAGCAAGTGATGTATTATTGCGTTCGTGTTTTAGAGCCCTTACTTGCATTCGGGCTCCAAAATAACACTCGGCGCACTAATGAATCACTTTCTGCTTGGTGCAACAATCTACTATTAACATATTTACGCAACGTGAATCAAAAATATCTTTATATGGAGCCGGAGCAGTTTACTTAAACTGGGCAAATCAGCTTTTCATAAAAATGATTCTTAAATAAATGTATACATCCTTTTTAGAAGACTCCGCTGTCCGTCCGTCTGTCTGTCTGTCCGTCTGTCACCAGGCTGTATCTCATGAACCGTGATAGTTAGACAGTTGAAATTTTCACTGATGATGTATTTCTGTTGCCGCTATAACAACAAATACTAAAAACCAGAACAAAATAAATATTTAAGGGGGCTCCCATACAACACATTTTTTGCCGTTTTTATAGATAATGGTACGGAACTCTTCGTGCGGGGTCCGACTCGCACTTGGCCGTTTTTTTGCTAATTGAAGCATACTTCCTCAAAAACGGCTAACGTGTTAAAAAATAGCTAATTTTATCCTGTCGTACTTTTTTGGCTCCACCGATCCCTGGCAAAGGAATGCGGGTATTTTTTATGAGAGATCTACAGCCACGAAGGCAGAAATCTTCACACAAATATGGCCCGCAGGATTCTTTGATGACCCATTTTTGAAGCTGCACTTTTTTAGCTTATTTTGTTTTCAACTTGTTTTCTGAGTCGCATTGTTAAGAACGTAGCAAATGCAATGCCAGAAATATGCATATTCAAAACTGTGATTCAAGTGATAAGTAGAGGTACGTTCAACACAATAAGTTTTTTTTTAAACGGGAATAATTGAAATAGTGTTTCAAATTGAGATAAAATAATAAGTTCCTATCTACTTCATAAGAAAAAAATAACTTCCACGCCATTCATTTTAAAATTCCAAACAAAAACATATTTAAGATCCTCACAATACGCCCTTTCATTTGATATGTCACATGATACAGTTAGCGTAACATTTTTTTAAAATTTTCTAATTACCCCCCTAAAGTGGCCTCCATGTGTAAAATTAATTTGTTTATGTTACGCAAACGTGTTGCGGTCACCGATTTACATATGTATACCAAATTTCAAATCAATCGGTCCAGTAGTTTCGGAGCAAATTGGCTGTGACAGACGGACAGACAGACAGACACACGAGTGATCCTATAAGGGTTCCTTTTTTCCTTTTGACGTACGGAACCCTAAAAATATATATATATTAAAATCTGCATCTTTTTTATTACATATTATTATGTTTATACAAAAAGTAATAGCACATTTTTGATATCTTTATATTGCTTTATAATATTAATTACATTTCGTTATTGATTCCTATCCAGAGAGTAATTGTTGAATAATCAAAGTGCAAACAAACGTGCCTCGACCTTTATAGCACAGATAGCGCAGGCAGAACAAAATAAATGCAACCCACTTCACTCGTATATAACGTGTCCTCATATAAGCATCACTTAACTGAATAAACGCCCGGAACGCGGTTGTATTAACTTCGTGTTATGTTTCTCACGTGTCTCTTGCTGTGTATAAACCACAATCTCAATATTTGTCGTGTTTTCATATGAGTGCGCATTAAATTGTAGCATTACGTCGTCGACTTCTCCTGATCCCTCGGGAAACTCATAAAGAACTGCTAAGCGCTTATCCCTCTCGCCGCGCCAAGCCCCACAACACTCATTTTCATACATGAAATTCAGGTGTGGAATTTCCCTTACTTTCTTGCCCTCACCAAATATTAAATTCCCCTGTCGATATATTAATATTACTTATATTCATGCGCCGGTTTTGCCTTTTGGTGATAAATTTTCTCTACAAAGTCATTTGAAGTGATTGTTCAAAGCGTTCCATTCTTAAGCTCTCTTTTGATTCAAATTCTAAGGCTTCCATATCCTAAGATTAGTTACTAAGGCCTAACGTTTTGAAATTGTATCACGGCATATTTCTTTATTTATATAATTTCATGTTATAAGCTATGAATTGTTTATTCATCTGTAAACACAGAACTGTCTTGAAACATTCTATATTAAAAGCCAATCATACGCTAAGGGATCCCCTCCCCACACTAGCGTCTTTAGAGCGTCGGCGTGTTGTCAGCGCCCACGCAGCGCCATCGCAACGCTCGCGCGGCGGTGCCGGGGCGCCAGCGGCGTCTTTTGACCGTCCAGCGTAACGTTTAATAAAATAAAATCAGTTTACAAAAGGATTCCAATGAAGAAACACTGCTGCGCCTCTATTAGGGAACGCTAAGTGATGTTGTAGCGACTCGCGGGCGAGATTTCTCAGCACACTATTCCGAGATGCGAGTCTCGCTCGCGGGTCGCTGCAGTATCACTTAGACGTTCCCGAATAGACGCCCTGTTAAAACTCATCTTCGGGCAGTGACTGCATTTCGGACATTATGTGTGTTTCCTATAGTGCCAACTTTGCAACTGAGGCTGGTGAGATTCGGTGATAGGCAGCAGGGCGAGGGGAATGCGTTGTGCACTGTCCGCCGTGTGGCTCCCTTTTGCGGTTGTCGAATCGCCTATCCAGCACCATTCCCGTGAGTTGACGCAAACCGTTCTCGTTATTGAAAACTATCGCTCGGTCCCTTTTACTTCTATTGGCCACAAGCAGTATTTCCGATAGATTTCGATTACGAGCGGTCGGCGTAAACTCATGGTAGGGGTGCAGATAGTAATACTGAAAATTTTAGATTTCAGACAGTACCGTAAGGTAGAAAATATTAAAAAAAAAACATACCACCAGATAGATCACTTTCCTATTTAAGGGGGCATACATTTCGGCCGTGACTTTTGCATGAAATGGCTAACTTTGGCGTTCATATTATGAGAAACTGAAAGGCTCAGAAAACTTTGACTTACTATAAATGGTTTGTTATTTATATAATTCTTAGCGGCCTCGCTTTTTGCATTTTATTCTTATCTATTTATTTAATTCCGAAATTCTAGAGCAAGCCTCATAAAATGCACGACGGCACTTTTTCGAGCTCGTGGAAAGTACTGAGCAAACGAAATGAAAAATATATAATAATATCTCAAATAGTGGTTTAGTTCATAGCGGCCTCTGAATATCGAAAAATGAAAAAATACTAAAAACGCAAAGAATTAGCCGTAAATATCTTTTAAGTACATAAGTATAATTAATTTAAATTTATAGTAGAATAAGCGTTAGTTTATTAGAAAAAAACATACGTTTTTCAGGAAAACATTTGATTATAAAGGGGCTCGTAAAAGGGCTAGTTTTACGGCAATTCGGGCTATCCCCAAAAAGATTACATATTACATGACTAATGAGAACAAAAAGTTTGAATGTAAACTTTTGAGGGTAGCCCGAATTGCAGAAATAAATTGCGGACGAACTTTCCCGTTTAATAATAATAATAATAATAATAAATAATTAAAAAATTACCTGCCAAATTACTACATAATGTGGTGCGTCGGCCGTTCGAACTCAGTCAGTACAGTGCGAACGCTCGTCTGGGTTGGATCTATTTCGAATTTATTTCGCGCCAACCGATGAACTCATGACTCCGAGCGACCAAAAATCACGGATGAAATATTATAGGCCTTTTAAGGATGAGTCAGTCTTGTACCTACCTAAGATTTTAAATGATAGAACATTCAATTTGCTAATGGTTTTACATCAGCCATATTACAATTGGAATGTAAAATAACACTAGCCAAGTCCACGTGTAAAGTGAATGCTTACGTTTTGAATCTTCTAACGGCGAAGTTTCCCACCCAGGAACTAGATACGCCGATAGCCCAGACGAACGCGCTGCTAATTATAGCTGGAAATGAGAAAACCGTTTCTTAACGATCTGTTTATTTATTTATTTTAACGTTGTTGCGCGATAGGTATGTATCCTAGGATAAATGGCGGGTTTATGACTAAGTGCTTGCATCCTCTATCAATCAACCATCGGGCGAACGAAAAACATGTTGAGATTGGTTGGGAGTTACATAAATGATGCAGTATTACGATATACGGTGAACCGTCATTTCGAAGAAAAATGATTTCGTTGCACAATTTCTAGTCATAAATCGAAAATTTTAATCGTGTCAATGAATAATGTGAGTAATGAACAGATGGACTTAACTGTTGCCTTTATAATAAGGTGACACTGGTATGGATCCAGGTCATGGCGGCCTCACCGGCATAGGCGTGCAGTCCATATAGGCATTTAGGCAGTGCCTACCCTGGCAAAATGACCCTGTGTCCGATTTATAACTGGTAATTCGCATTAAATTATTTCTAAGATTCAAGATACCTAAAATATTTATTATTTATGAAATTTATTAATAAAATCGGACACAGGGTCATTTTTCCAGGGTAGGCACTGCCTAAATGCCTATATGGACTGCACGCCCTTGCCACCGGTAATAAAACAGCGGATGGATTTGCAAGACAAGGGTCAATGAATAACAACATTGGTCCCGAACCATTGGTGGGAGTCATACAGGGAACCATGAAAACCGCTCTAACAAACCACGCCAAAGGCCACCGAGAGAGGAGCGACATGGCAGGCTTAAGGCATTCAAAAATCTTTATGCAATTGACTCAAGCTGGATCAATAAACATTGGAAACTCAGCAGAAAACTGGGATGTTCATTTCCGCAGGGTTAAACCTTAGCCAAGATGCGACGTTATGTCAACACAGATCGTAAAATGTTAGTCTAGGAGGAATAAAGAATTAAGCTCATTATGTGTGAAGTGACAATCGTGCCAAACTAAGAATGAAATTCTTGGCAATGGTTATCCAGAACCAGGGGAAGTCAGGGACCTGCCACTGCACTCCATATTACACTTCATCGAAGTGGCCGTCATGGACTAAGTGCTTAGGGTGGGGTAATTACGCAAAAGAACCCATAGGGTCGAAGTGTATCCATACTGTAAGGACCTCAGCGGCCCTAACATGTGTCTTGCACACAAGGATAAGTTAAACCGTCTTATCTCTAAGTGCGTCTCTCTCACACTAGTGCCGACGAAAGAGATAGTCATAGCGATAAACGGGTTTAACTTATCTTTGTGTCTTGCATGTTAGGGCCGCAGACTCTAAGATAAAACTAGTGGCTCCGTAAGCTGTAGACCTCGCGACAAGAGACTTCAAAAAACTGAATCTAAAACAAAAACCCTTTGAAAAGTAAGAAATAATGATTGGCCTTGCGACAAACTTAACTTTGCCGTTGAAAAACTGATTTCTCAACACATCGACATACGTAGAGTCAGTTTACCAACACCGCCATTAAGAGTGTAATTGCAAAAACCTCCATATCTTCGCCATTTTCAAATATTTCGAAAAACTGAATCGTCAAAAAAAAACATACATTTACCGTACCTCCTCACAAAATTTCACGAGAATCGGTTGAGAACTGCGAGCTGTAGACGAGAACAAATGGACATCCGCTGGACATTGGACATACGAAAGCATTTTTGCCCAAGCTGAAACGGAGATGCTTCGCTCGCTTCGCTCGCTCGGTCGATAAGATAGCGGTTGCTTGTTCGGCGGTTGGATAGTGGTGGTGTGCTTGTGGTGTGTGTGCGTACATGCAATAATAATTCACTTCTTATAATTAACACGATATAATGATTAGTAACGGCTTGCTCATCAACTTATTTTATTTGTATCAAACTACGAATACTTATATTAAAAGGTGGTTGAATATAATCTAGTGTACCCAAATATGATCATAAAGTTATTTTACTGCCAGTAAATGTAACATCATCTGTTTACATTTTATCTTTCTGCAACTTAAAAGTCGTAAAAGTACATTACAGCAGAGAACAGTAAATAGGCAGTCATGGACGAATAATTTGGAAGGCCGAACCTGCACAGTGCTTTCCTTCAAATATCTAATACGCAAAAATTACATTTAATAAAGTAAAAACAAACACAATAAGTATACCTATATGTATAACCTAAAATGCACGGGCTGTGTCCGGCATGTGTTGCAATGCATTTGTTAAGAATAGTAATAGAAGTTGCGTGCCCCCGTATATTGCAGGCATAAAAGATTTAAACATATTTTAAATTCTACTAAGAAAGGGGGCCAACGAAGTGGGTCGAATTTTTAATGTAAAGCTATAGCTTGACCCTTTTGGGTGAAAAGGTATGAAAGTGCTTTGTTTAATCATTTCAAATAAAAAAAAAATGATATTTTTGTCGCTATATTTTTATTATTTATTTACCAAAGTGTCCAAAAAAGACCGTTCCCTTATCTCCGAAACTAGTCAACCCAAAAATCTCAAATTATTCATGCTGAAAAGAAGTTAGGTAGGTATATTTTACAAGAAAAATAGAATGAAGTTCCAAATATGTATAGTTTGTGACAACACAAAATAAAGAGAACTAACCTTTGCAAAGTCGTATCACACTCTAAAATTGTAAATATGAGTTTGCGAGTTTTATTCCTTCGTTTATTTCATAGGTAGGTTTTAAATAATTATCTGGCGCCTCATTCGGGAACGCTAAGTGATTCTGTAGCGACTCGTAAGCCAGATCTCTCATCTCGCTCTTACGCATTTCGCGTCGTGCGGAAGAGTGGAATGACAAATCTCGCTCATGAGTCGCTACAGAATCACTTAGCGTTCCCGAATAGAGGCGCTGGTTGGTTATTAAAATCATTTTTGTTTTTCATTTTTAGGGTTCCGTACCTAAAAGGTACTGTCTGTTTTTCATGGGTAAGTACGGGACCCTCGACGCGCCAGTCAGACGCGCACTTGACCGGTTTTTATTTATTTCACAGTATACTTCCTTATTATTCTAACCTCTTTACTTGTTTATGTATTTTTTTTTTACTATAAGCAGCACGTATTATAATGCCAAATGAATGCCAACGTCTTTCCTGGTGGATTCACAATGCGAAATGACTGACGTCCTAATTCCCAATGTCAGCAAAACGTCGTAGCGCGTTTACCATTTCGAAAATCTTTAGTAATATTTACTATATATACATATTTATGTTCTGAATTGATCTAATCTGTACTAAAACTTAATTTATATTTTAAGCCCACGTCAGAAGGTACAATATTGGTGGAATATTATCTCACAAATTTGAACGAACTTTGACATATGACAGATAGCCGCGCCGCGATGCACGAATGCATGATAGAAAAGCTTACTTTGTTTAAGCTTTCCCATCGTATCGCGGGTGACGTCATATCCAGCAGTAGCGATATGATTGCGATTGCGATATGATGTGTGGTCGCTTAATCGAGTAATGCCAGGTTTTCAGCAGAGTTAGAACGTGATGTCATTTGTTTACTATAAAAATTTAACTTTTGATCCCAATTATGCTTTGAAAATATTCGCGCGATGTAATATCCTTAAACAAAATCATCATCTTTAAAAAAATACGAAAAGGCAGGCCAATATTTTGCCAGGATCCAGCCGCGCATCCACTAGAGGCAGCCTCGGGTCGAACAAATGGAGACGCTGCCTCAACCTGAGGCCGCGCCGTACCTCACATTAAGGCGGCGTCTCAACTTGTGGGGCCTCAGAGCGAAGCAGTTGCGGGGCTCAAGGTAATGGGATACTATGATTAAACTTGACATACAACAGTTTAGGAAGACATGCGATTATAAAGTATTGCATAATTGTCAAGACTATTATTAAATATCGGTACCTTAAGAATACATAAAGCTAACATAAGTTTCATGTTCAATCATACATATTGCATGCAAAAAACCGTAATACACCTAAACAAATATAATCTTTTATACATACATAAATTGGGTCACGGTATTAAACCGTTCCATGATTTGATGATATTCGCGAGTGCACAGATACTTTCTCATTTAAGCCTCCATAAAACATCTTTATTACTTTTGCAAGATTAGACCAATACGAGGAAGTATATTTTTATTGAAGAAATCCCCATGTCTATGACACAACATATCTTCAGCGCCATTATATGCGCAGTTGTGTTTTTTGATTTAGTAGCTAAGTTCGTATGAAAAAAGTCCAGAGCTATTCGACATTTCGACACCATTTATTTCACACTTCGTGCTGCTTTTTTGCTAGTGCTTAATCGTGGAAAGGTCACTCGAAAAAGTTGAAGCCGGGCTCTAGTGTGTTCATGGACGTGACTAGGAATTTGTATTTAGAAGCAATTTCTTCCAGTGGACCTTTTCAAACGGTCTACAAGAATTATTAGTGATAGTATTTTGAAAGTAATATAGGGCATAGCTACTTTTAAAGTACACACATTTAGTCATAAATAATTATAGCGATTGTACAATAAAATAAAACTGTTTTCGGAAATAACGGGTCTAACGGGGCTCGTAAACGGGATAGTTTTTTAGCAATTTATTGCTGCAATTTGGGCTATTCGCAAAAATATTACATATTCTACTGGAAACAAAAAGTTTAAGTGTAAACGTTTGGGGATAGCCCCAATTGCAGCAATAAATGGCCAAAAAAAATTCTGGTTTACAAACACTTTAAGAAAGGCAAATCAAAGCTCATAACGTAATATTTTCGTTGGGCTAAGATTTTTCGAGGGTTGCAGAAATAATCTTTTTTAAAATCAATGAGTTCACTATCAAGCAAATAAAGGAAAGGAGAACAATTGTAATAAAGCGTAATTAACCTGTAGAGACGGAAAAAAAAAAATGATTAAGTTTTTTTATTCCTACTACGCTTTAAATTCATCATTATGGCCTTAAATACTCAGCACATAGCCGCCCTATTTGCTCTAGAGCAAATAAAGTTGCATACAAATTTCATTATTGCATTGTTTTGTATTTTTTTTAATTTGGTTGTTTGATCAAGAAGTTTATACCAACAGTTACTCAATACGCCCATTCACAGTCCGACGGGACAGGCGACCACTTTTCTGTGGACTTGTTGTTAGCAAGACAGACATGTCGGCCGCCATATCGAACTGTGATTGCCCGATCGGCATAATATGACAATTAATAGACTAGATACAAGTTTTCTGTGAAAATTTTCGGATTTTCGACTTTAGCTTCAGAACCAATAGACCAATTTTAATAAATAGGGTATCTTAAGATTTGGGGAGAACGTGCGAGTGTCATAGGCTATATAAAAATTCTAAGGGTGCGTCATAACAGGTGCCAAAATCCGTTTTACTTCGCTAGTTGGGTTTAACTGTACCTTTACGTTTTTTACCAACTTTTAGCAGTAGTAGAAAGAAAAGCAGATTATGCACCTCGCATCAAGTGACTTGTTATTGCGCTCGTGTTTTAGAGCCCTCACTTGCGTTCGGGCTTCAAACCAACACTCGGCGCAATAATGAATCACTTTCTGCTTGGTGCAACAATCTACTATTAAAAGCATGCTTTAAAACAATTCAAATAGCAATCTTTTTCCAAAACTGTATAAGTACTCCTTTCTAAAATCCTTATAAAAAATATGAACACATTTTGTTTACTTTAGAAAATACTCGTAACGCTGTCTAATAAGCAAGATTAAAAAGCAATCAAGTTTTTATGCCCAAACATTTTGTTAAGTTATAATTTACAATTGCATAACATCATTTAAGTGTCCTATATTAAGAGTTTTGCGATGCTTGACCTTTGTGATTTTAGAACCGTGATATTTCAAAAAATATGTTTGCATGAAAATACTTACATCACATTTTATTCTTCTAACGAGTTATTTCATTTTTCTTTCGGAAACCAGGTTAGGCATAATAGTGTATTGTGGTATCATCCGGTGGGTATAATATAAGTGTGGGTTCTGCGCAGTCACGTACACATCGTGTCGAGTGTCGGGTTGCGAGTGTGCACCGAGATCCCAGCTTTATGCCCGTGCACGCGCCTGGTTCCGCCCTCGCGACTCATCTCACAACTACGCCGCATAACGCATATGTCAATATTGCTTGGCAGCGTCATGTATCAATTGTTTCAACATACTTTTCATTAGTGGAGAGCGACATTGATAACATATTGCAGAGCGTTATTCGGATATTTAAATTATATCATTTGATGGGTAGAAAGGGATCAGGCGCCTATCTACTTATTATAAATGTAGATTCCTTTCGCCGAACTAGGTACGTTAGGTACCTAAAGTTAGTTCTTCCGGTAATTTTCACTTATCCTGGATAAAAAAGTACCCTATGTCCTATTCCAGGACCTAGTCTAACTAAATTTCTTGAAAATTCCTTCAGCCGTATACAGCTGAGTGGTAACAAATACACACACACCCGCATGCACGTACGCATTTATCATATTAGTAGGAATAGTACTACTTTCTACTATTTTGACTGTCTGCTGCGAAGAGTATTTGTACCAAATTTTAAATACATATCAGTCTCAAATCAGGCTTCCCTTTTTAGGGGTCGTTTCATTTATTTCTTCAACGGTAATCTAAATGTTTGTTTTAAGGTACATTATCAGTTTATCCCATACAAAGTTCAACACCACAAGGCACTCCTTTTTAGTGGGTGTTTCGGTTTTTTCTCTAATGCTTACAGGAAACTTTTTCGGTTTTAAGTCACAATGATTTTACACGATATAGCTACATTATTATGTATTATGTAAAAACATCCAGATAAGACGGCTTCACAGATGTGTACGGTTCTTTTCCAATTTTTTCTCTTTACTAAAAAATGGTGTTCGAGAAAAAGGTTGAATCCAAGATTTCGGCATGTATGCGCGAAAACTTTTGAAGTATAGTGCGCGTGATAATTAAATTATCACAAAACGGTTTAAAAGTTGAGCTATAAAAATTAAACAATCCAACATAGACACTTTTCCATTTATATAGGGTGTAAACCTTTAAAAAGTAAAAAGAGCGTGAACGGTATTGGTAGCATATCATTGTATGGATTAATCGAAGTTTTTGCCATTATTGTTTCTTCCTATTCGCAATTCTGCACAATATGAATTCCACAAAACTGCATTTTGGCCACATTCGCTATTCTTTACAGTCATTATTTTTAAACAATCCCGTTACGGGATGTAAATGGAGCTAAGTACGTCGAGCTAAGAGTTAAAATAGGCAGAATCGCGAAGATTATATAAAAATAATGAATGTGAAGAATAATGAATCTGATCATATGAAGTTGTGTGGAGTTCATATTGTGTATAATCGCGAAAAAGAAGAAACGGGATTGTATAAAAATAATTATTATGAAGAATTCCGAATGTGATCAAATGAAGTTGTGTGGAATTCTTATTGTGCAGAATCCCGAATAGAAATAAATAATAACGGCATAAACTGCGATAAATCCCATTGAATCGTGGTATTCTTAAATAAATTTACAGAATTAGAAACAAAAACAGTTTTGCAGAGATTATTCAAAACACATTTCTTCTGTGCATACTTATTCTGCATATTGTTAAAATATCGCTATAATGTAAAAATAATTCTAAATGAATGAATATTCTATTTAAGTGAAGTAAAATTGTATACTTTACTCATTTTTGATAAAAAAGCGAGGGCACACGGTTGTCAGTTTAGGGCTCATTAAAACTCTTGGAACAACAAACATTTTGCCTTTCGTTTTATAAATGACCATTCCCAATCAAATTGTCGCGAATTGAACATCAATGTACACTTTCATCTCCATTTTATTGGCAGTTCAACGAAGGGTGGTAATTTCATCTTATTATCGGGCACGCTCCGGTCGCCCGCTGACTCTCCGCTACCAAAATATTGTAACTCCAGTTATTGTTAACTAGGCCGATCGACAGTATTTAAATAGGACCGTCCGGCTAACAGAGCACAGCTTTAGTGCTTTGTGGGGGTTTTATTTAATTTGACTGTACCATGAAACGGTTGCTAGCCGCTATAGTTTATAATTTAGATTCTTAATCCGTCGCGAATAAAACAGTCAAATGTAATATTAAATTGATATTTTCTTTCATGTATTGTACGATACTATAAATAACCGGTACCGTTTTAATATTCAGCCTTACAGGTAGATGAACAATTTCTCTTCATCGAAAGACGGTAGTCTGTGTCGTTTCTATCTCGAGAGGAAAAAGAGAAAAAGTTGATGTACAATCTGCTGCCTACTTTAAGAAATGAAAGCGTCACCCAAAATACGTACACACAGAACTCTCTATCTGGATACGAAGCCTCGCACCCACCTGATTTGAAACTAATTTCTAATGTTTGCTTATGAGCTACTCAGACGCACAAACAAGTTTTTTGAAAGTGATCTTGTAACTGTTTGTTTTCAGACTAAACAAATATTTACTTGCTGTAAAAAAAATTGTTTGGGCATCTTAAAAGTTTATGGACGCAGTTTGAACGGAGTTATAAACCCAACTTTATGCCCTAGTTAATAGTGCTAGAGGAATCTCAAGCAATTCTCACTTTTTACATGATTTTTTAACGGCATTCTTTTATACTATCTAAGGTCCTGTAGATAGATAAAATCAATCCTGAACTGACAAATTGAAAAAATCGTGCAGAGGTTTCAGAAAAAAGCAGAACAAAAGCCACATAAATAATAAATATAAGTATAAAACTATCCATTTTCCGCTTGATTACGACCTTTGAAGTGAAGACATCTCACTAATTTAAGATTATTTGACTGTCTGACAATGGGTATTGTCTGCTTTAAAAGGGTTGGGCAAGAGTCTGGGACAATAGGCTCATTTATTCCTTCCCTTAGGCGTAGACGCAAACTGCGTCCACAGAATTAATGGGTTCAACATAAAACTATTACTTCAAACCACTGTTATAAGAAATGCACTCGCGCATAGTTGCTCATAGTATGCCACGACACGGTTCTCAACTTCTTCAGTCACAAATTAAAATGTATGAGAGTTGAGTTTCATCGGAGAATTCATTACCCAAAAAGACTTAGAGACAATATCGTCACTACATCGTCCATATGGACGATGTAGCGTTTTTCCCGAATTAGATTGTGTCCAATGTTGTCTTGTCATTTGAAGAATTCATTGATCAGATAGATCAAATGAATATACTTAAGCACTTTAAAGAAAGACGCAGCGGACGATAGACTGTTATCTTCGCCCAGTCATAAAACGCGCTTTCTGGCGAAACCCTTGAAATTCCTTCCATCATTTCAGGAAACCCTTGTCACTTCCATTACAACCCCCCACGCGGGCGGCCGTTCTGATCCGCCCGTCCTTCATTTACGGGAGTTATGGCCTTCTCATATTTCCTAAATGGCGTGTACTTTGATCTTGACGAATTTCGAGTCTCAATTTATGCACATTCTTCTGGGCGCATACGTATTTAAAATAATAAAGAATAGGTACAGACTCATAATCATAAATGTTGAATTATTAAAACCAACTTGACGAAGATAATAGATCAGTAGCCGCATCGATAAAAGTTAATTGAAATTATCTACTTCCTCCATGTTCGTTTCCTCAAGATCATCTATATTCCTTTATTTTTTCCTATACTTAGCCATTGATATCTTCGAAAGATTTTTTTTAACTAGTTTTAATATCACAATTCGAGGTATCAGATATCTTTCAGTGGACTCGCTCGTGATCACAAGTCCACTGAAAGCTTTGTTATAAACTTTTGTTCAAGTTTAGAGCTGTAAGCAAAACACAAAGACAATAAATTAAATTGGATTTCCAAAAGCAGTCGCTTAGCTGCGCCCAGATTAAGCGACTTGGGATAACCACGTGTGAATTTAAGCATAAAACCACGTTTGAATAGCATTGTTATACGTTTAGGTGTAATAACTTTCCGTGAGCGATTCTCGTATTACCATGTATACATGAACTCGGAAACGGATCAAACGATTTAGATGACATTTTATTATAAGGCAATGTTTTACTTTTACGGTTAGCTAGACAGGTATCATCCCTTAGAAAGAAAGAAAGAAAGAAAGAAGCCGAGCGACAATGTGGATTGTTCCTAGAATCTCTCGGTGAAACATCATTAAAGTAGTCAAATTAGTTTTTCAAGTATCATTAAAGTACTATAGTAGAACGTATATCAATATGTTATGTAAACCCTACTTTTATAAACGAATATGATTTGAATTGATAGAGGTATAATAACCAATTCTTTACTTTATCTTAAAGTTTTGACTCGCTACCAGACAACTTCTAGCGCTAATACTTTGAACGTATTTCTACAACTTTCATGGAATTTTACGTAGCTTTGTATCGATCTTCGTTATGTATATCGCTAAATCGCCCAAAGGTAAACTTAAAGAGTACAACCTCATATCTATACATATCTAAACATATAATAAAATCGTAAAGTGGAAAAAGCCTGCGTATTGAAGATAACAATGAAAAAATGCTACAAGTATGAGGGGCTTCAGAATGAGCAACACAACACATCACATTGGTTTTGAAGTTCATTTTATCTGTTTATTTGATGAACTTTTAAACTACTGTACGGATTTCAATGCAGTTTTCGATATTATATTCCAGGCAACTTTTAGCAGGAAATATGTTTATATTTTGAACATTATTTTTGTATATTTTTTATCGGTACAATAAAGTGCTTTTATTTATATATGATCAACTTGCATATTTATCATAATAGCAACTACAAGGTAGTACGAGTAATATTAAAACTGAAAAGCGTTCCTTTTCCATCAAAAGTAGTATGAAAACTTGTGAAAAAAAAACTCCAATTACTGTAGTGTACAAGATTCCCTCAGAGAAACAAGAATTCTGTTTATTTCCATACAAAATACTCATCTCGGGCCCGCAGCGGATCCCGTGGATTCTCCTTTATTGCCCTTCAGGGCTTGTACTTTCAAAATTCTTTCTCAGTAAGCGCTAGCTTTATAAGGTTTTAAGCGGAATTTCATGTCCACTCGGCAAGTGCACTTCGTGCACAAGATGAGTTTATAGTTTTCTTCTATTAAATAACATAACATAACATAACTAGGGGCTCCTAGGTTACTTAGCCAATTTAGGATTGTATTAATTTTTACTTAAAAAAAGGGGGATATTTTTGTTCGTGTTGAGTAATTATTGTTCTAAAGTACGCGATTATGATTAATTACTTTGTGGAAGTATGACTTCAGAAAATCTAATAAGATGCGTAGGTATTCTACTAGAAATTTATTAAAATAAAGTAAAGAAACGAATTTAAATCATTTTTAAAGCTGTTATTAATCTTATTAGATACATATTTATAAAAAGGAATTTGATTAACTATATAATCATAAAATAATAATAAATCAGGGGACAATCTTTCCACAAATCGATCTAGTCCCAAAGTAAGCTCTAAAGGCTTGTGTTATGGGTACTAGACGACGATATACATACTTATATAGAGAAATAAATACTTAAATACATAGGAAACATCCAAGACTCAGGAACAAACATTCGTGCTCATCGCACAAATATTTGCCCTTACCGGGGTGCGAACCCGGGACGCTAGCTTCGGAGGCAGGGTCACTCCCAACTAGGCTAACCGCGTCGTCGTCTTTATTTATAAATAATTCTTTTTAAAGGATAACTAACAACTCTTTATTCATAGTATATTTATTAGACTTATACGCTCTGTTACGCGTAGATTTCCATTCACTTATATTGGCCGTTTTGTTCGCAAATCATATGTTAGGCCGTTAAATCAGGGCGGAGCGATGCAGCGATTGAGTAGTTTCAGGGTCGGTTTTCTGGCGGGAGAATGAAATAATATCAGACGCAATTTATTGTGGGCCGAAGACGAGGGTCGACAAGTGTGTGAAACAATTTGCCAAGTGAGTTAATTTTAAGCGTAAACGACGCTGAAGCGCTCGCTGTGCCACAGGACGCGGCCGAGATGTCCAACTTTCACTAACTTTTAATATTTGCCGTTGAAACGTTTCACAACCGTTTTTATCTTAAGTTGAATACTTTGCGAACTTTATGTTAATGTTCCAAGTTAAAGACATGTCCGTTGCTATTATAATAGCATAAAACAACCTCAATAAAAATGTTCAACCAAGTTTGAATTATTTATTATATTTGGGTGTACCCATATCATATAACCTCCATAATGTAATCAAAAACCGTAGGATATGACCACCATTATGACAACCTGTACTGTAATGTTATTACAGTATCGATTTTAGTATCGTAATGGTCATAACGATACAGATATGAGCTACAGGCCGGCGCGCCGCCGTCGCCGCAGCCGAAGGGGCCCCATCGTCGCCGCAGCCGGAGGGGCCCTGTCGTCGAAGTGTCGCCGGTGTGTAGATAAAGTTATGTATGCAACTTTGCATAATTTCGCGTTAAAACACACGTGCGATCTTATTATGAAATTCGCTTAAAAGCTCGTTTCATAAAAGCGCACTAGTGTTTTAAGGCCTATCATTATGCATAAACTACTATTTCATCTACATTAGAAATTTACAAATAAAGGTAAATTTAACATTTCGTTCCTGAAATTCGGACCCTAATTCAGTAATCCTTTACGAGGCATATTCGGACGTTAATTTATTCACATCGGCACATTTGGCACAGATTCGGAAGGTAAGAGCATATTTGCGAATTACCGCTGTAATTATAATTATAATCAGACCGCGTTGTTTTATCAGTCCCAAGTACTGCCATGCGGGTCGTTAACAATGCCGACCTCACTCACAATCAGCTGGTTATAAGGACACGCCTTAGACATTAGGGAATCAAATTATAACGCAGTGTTTAACTGTCTACCCCGTGTCAAGTTTTTACGTAATTGTATCTTGTAATAAAAATCAAAAAACGGGCGAGTTAAACCCGCGTGGAGAGGGTTCCGTTCCATACATGATTATCTAAAATTTCCTATGTTACTTTAAATACCATTGACTTCTCATAGGTTTTCCTGTAATCTATAGGGAAAGAACTATTTTATGTATTTTTTCAAAATTTTAGGCCCGGTAGTTTCGGAGATAAGGGAATGGTCAATTTTCGCCTATTTTCCTAAATAACTTCCAAACCATTTATCTTAAAATTCTAAATAAAACATATTTAAGATCCTCACAATAAGCCCTTTCATTTGATATGTCACATGATATAGTTAGCGTAACTTTTTTTTTTAATTTTCTAATTTACCCCCAAAAGTGAGCCCCATGTTTAAAAGTAATTTGTTTACGTTACGCGTCCGTGTTGCGGTCACCGACTTGCATATGTATACCAAATTTCAAATCAATCGGTCTAGTAGTTTCGGAGCAAATTGGCTGTGACAGACGGACAGACTGACAGACACACGAGTGATCCTATAAGGGTCCCTTTTTTCCTTTTGAGGTACGGAACCCTAAAAATATGTGTAAGTATTATTAATTGCAAACCTTGTGTCATAACATGTATCACACAAAACATTAGTTTCGTATTATTTTATACGGTAATAATATCTAACTTTATGGTGTCAGTAAATTTATCTTTTAATATCTTACGTGTAAAGGAAACTTGTAACGATTTGTGCCGAAGCAACTTAAACCAAAACAACCATTTACACTTTAACTGTCTCTGTAACCCGATGTTATCTTCTAATGTCGGTAAATGATTACACGATGCTGCGACAAGCCGACCTGGCCTCTGCTGTTCCCTTCGGCGAAGGATATAGAACCCAAATTGGATTGTTTGGAGAGCCATGTGAAGTCGTCTCATAATTTAGTTACGTATTAAATATATGGCGCGATACAGATTAGATGAGATACATACTACGTGACTAGCAGCGAGAATTATAGTTTTATAAACGTTTAACCTATAGTTTAACTTACACATTATCATCACATATATTCTCTTCATGACTGAATTCATAAAGGCCAATGAAATTGATGTTTAATTAAAGGCAGGTTTATGTAAAAATTTACAGCTGATTGACTGAGTTAACTATTAGATCTCGGATTAAATTCTTCAATGGCGTTTGTGAATTCGGCCATTATAGTAAGTTTTGATAAAACAATAATATGCGGCGGAAAATATATGAACCCTAAATGCAGTAATACAGTAGCACCGATTACAGACATTAGAAAAATCTATTAAATAAAAGCAATATATTATTGAATAACTGATCCAGAAGACTTGCAGGAATGGCGATGATCTTCTGAGGTCAATATCATGAGATGCGTTTGACATAATTTCCTGGAATACCCTGTAAATCGATCAGGCGGTCATGCATATACTAATTAAGCGGATGTCTACGTCTTCAAGCCGCGTGTCGATTCAAAGAAATAGCATGCAAGGTTTTTGAAAATACGCGAGCCTACGTCGCCTTAAGATGATTTGGATTACATGGATTATTAAACCCGAACCATCAAAAAAAAATAACCCTTTAAAATGTAAGAAATAACGATTGGACTTCTTTAGTAAATTAACCGCCAGCTTACAATCGCTCCAGATGACATCAATCTTTGGAACCTTCTCTAAGTTGGATAAACCTACTAGTGTGATATCGATTAGAAGCAAAAGTCAATCTATTAGTAATTAATTATACAAGATATATTTATGAACATTGACAATGAGAAATGATGCTCATCAAACTAGGGTTTTCTCACGAGCCATCTTAGTGAAAACGGTTGCTTAATGTTTAGCCTAAACAAACACGTTAATTTTAAACAATTTAGCTTTTATCTTAAAATTTAGTCCCTGGAAAGGAGGTTGCCCAACGACAACCATTTCGTGGCTAATGCTGACCACAAACAGCCCCGCCAGCCGCGGCCGGCGCGCGGTGCCGGTGCCCGCCCCTGTGATCTAGCTGACGTATTTACGCACCACGAATTATAATGGAAGCTTGTTTACATTTTAATTAAACGCGAGGATTCGAAATCTCGGTTTATGCTCGTGTTCGTAAAGCAAAAGATAATTATTCTAATAACGTGTGTTATCTATAGGTAGGAAATAAGTACTGGGTAGCAAACTTATTAGATTCATAAATAAATAGAATGTAATAGACTTCGCACAGAGTGTAGTCTAGTAGCTATGACTTCAAGTGTCAGTCAGCTACTGGCAATCTTTCCGGTTTCCATTCAACGCAAACCTTTTGCTCGGAAAGATGCGCACCTACGTTATAATAATAATAATCATTTATTGGGTCCAATTGGAAACGGTGTCGCCTTAATTTCAAATTCCCTAAACATGAAATTAGAAACGTCAAACTCGAATTTGTTCAGCACCAAACTGACGAAGTCGAGATTGACGTGTCTTATTTCAAGTTTTGCGAACACACTTTCGAACTGGCCCCATAATGATTATACAAGCTACGTTCTTAAAAAGCTTCCTAAAAAGCTTATGACACATGAATGTAATCCATGCCATAGCTCTTACGGGGAGCCTATGTAAAAATGCGATTAAATAGAAGGTCCTAAAGAAGGGGTGTTCCTAAATCACGAAGATTAATTTTCTGCGCACATAATTTATATCAGCAGCAAACCAGGACGCGGGTCGACGAGACCATGAGGCAATTTACAAACTCGAAAATCGCGGAAGTTCGTTAATTATTCGGCGGGGTGCGCCGGGACTCACGTTTATTGACAATTAAGACAAGGCCCAGCCGCTTCGCGTGCCTTATTGCTCTGCTTGCGGTCGCGCCCATAGCCGTCGCCCATTGCCTTAAGCTGGATTTCACTATTCAATAAAGTATCGATTGAGAGGGTTTAACTATTGTTTGCTGAACTTGGTAAATCCTACTTGTCTAAGTATTCTGTAGACCCAATATATATAAAGATAATAGTACCTACCATACGGTAAGTTGTTATAAGACTAAGATAAGACTTTGCTAGAGTAACCTTTGTAATTAATTATCCAGACCTTTCTTTAAGAGAAAACCTTTATAAGTTTACATATTTTTAGTTTAATCTGTTCTATTAGATTTTATACGGTCAAGCCAATTTGATACATAGGCCGCTGTGAAACCTTGTTACAATAACATATTATACCAAATGCTCATAACAAATCACGTCGTAAAAAAATAGTAAACATCCTACAGCAAGTGTTTCAATAGCATACCCATCTAATTGGATTAACTATATACTCATACACCCGGATGTAACAATTTAGTCAATTTTATTACGTTTATACAGCGCTTATAACGCTCGAATCAGAGTTCTGTTTTACTGACTGTCCCTGTAGGCTCTTATGTAGCTTGTGCGCTCTTTGGGATGTCATTATGACAAGGTTTTACAGCGGCCTATGTATCAAATTGGCTTTACACTTTTTAAGGTCTTCTCTTAAACATCTGGATAATTATTTACAAAAGTCCAAATCTAAAATTATAAGATTTAAATTAGATTTAAATTTATTGAATAAAAAACCTATAAAAATGGTATGTCAAAATGTTTTCTCTACATATATGGAAAGTATTTTGTAGTTGATCCTCTTCGTACCTCCAAGAATAATGTGAACAAACAGCGTCACGCGGAAAGTATAAGGTAAACAACTTCCTATATGATATACTTTGTAAAACTTGCAAAGTGTGCCATGTATCGTATTATGGGGGTCTACTCTGTATTCACAGCGAATCTGGGACACCGAGTAAGCCAAAATGGCGCATATAAAAATGAGTAAAGTGATAGTAAACGACGGCCACCCTGGATCGAATATTATAACTTTTCTGTTTAATAGAATCTAAAAGGAACGAGCCTGCTCCTGTATTGGGCTCTCCATAAATTTTTTGCATGTTTCAGAAGATAGAAATATGTCAGTATGTTTTGGCAAGTTATTTAACCTACTCACTCTGTGTGTGTTAAACCAGTGATGAGGTAGTACAGTGTGGTTAGATACGACTGTAGGCTGTCGCAAACCGCACTCAGTGAGTGAGTAACGTGCACATAAGGTTTGGTAACGGCGGTTTCTAATATCAGTCAACGAAGATGGAAACCTCAAAACATATATTCCTTTTTCATATAAAACAGTTTTTTAACCTTTAAAATTGTTTTTATACTTAAACGTTTACTTACTTACCAATTTTTAAAAACATTTAAACACGTTCTTCCACGCAATAAGAACGACTCTCTTCGGGCCTCTATTTGACATTGCCTAAGCTAATATCGCTTAAGTAATGTCGAATACAGGCAAGGAGGACCAAATTTGGGGTTTCGATTGCTGGAAAGTATTTTTAGGTTTATTAAAATAATATTTATGATTTTCGTAAATAAGTAATTTTCTGTCGCTGTATCCTAAAAATAATAATTGAAGCATCGCTTTTGAACGCAACATTCGAGCGGTCGAATCTCAAAAATCAGCCCCCAGAAAAAGCGGCAAAATCGCTTAAAGAAAGTCAAGAACATTGTGTGATGAAGTAGGTATAATATCCGCCAGAATGGTAAAGTGTTATAAGAATACATAAAGACATTTATTGAAAAACAAAATAAGCATAAAACTTTTCCTTTTATCTTATTGGAGAGGATTTTTGGAATTAAATTGAATGGTGTCGTGTCCGTCATTAATCATGAGGGTTCAGACTTGTTCGCGATTCTCTTGTGAACTTCCTTCTTACTTTTTTATTCCTTCAATGAAACTCGTGTTTCATTTTGACAACGAACGTTGTTTATAGTGTCTTTTTTTCTTTTTATCGATCATGTTTGTTCTGTGGTTTGGGTGATCTATGAGATGGCTCAAATTATAAAATCAATCAATACATATAAAATAGTGCCATGACTCACTTATAGACAACGCACAGCCTAAACGGGTGGTCCTAGAGGTTTGAAATTTGGGGGGAGACATTCCAGGAGTACCCTATAGGTGCACTAAGGAGGGATTTTTTGACATTCCATCTCTTAAGGGCTGAAATGGGGTGATAAAGTTTGTACGGAAGATACCGCGGGCGAAGCTGTGGCGGGTCCACTAGTCTATAATATGATGATTGTTTGTTTTTCAACGATGGTTTTTAATATTAGTGTCGAGTTGATATAAATGGTTGACATGGTTGTATGAAATTATCTGAGAAACAGCAACAGTGCAAAACAAAATCTGCTACATTATGAATTCCCGCAAGCAGCTCTTGGGCTCGTGGAATCAAGAAAATTAAGTATTTTGCATCTTATTCTCTGATTCACTGCACCGAATGTTACATCGGTGGCGAAAGAAACGCAATGCATAGTACTTACTCCATTTATTTTTGTACATTTGGTTAAGCGCTGTTCGGGAGTAACCAACCGCTTTCAGACATTTGCATTTTCAGTTTAAGTTAGGAGATTGAAACCGAGTCGAGCGCGATTGCAGCTTTCACTACAAAAAAGAATATTTTAAAAAGTGGTACCTCAGATAAAAACGTATGATTATGTGACTTACATACTAGTGTAAATAAAAGATATGCACTAGTATTAAAACTTTAAAAACGATCGAATGCCATTCTAATACAATAATAAGTCTCTTATCGCTTGTAAAGTCATAAGGCTTCGCTGATTATATTTAAAATAAATAAAGTTATTATATTGACCCTTAGGTATATTACGAATACCTTATTACCTACTTTAAGTGAGCACTTCTTATATGTACTGAAAATGAAAATGAAAATGAAAATGAAAATATTTATTTTGCAAGTAGACCACATGGGCTCTTTTACAGGTCTGAAGCTACCAGCGCTTCGAAAGCTGACATCTGCTGAGAAGAAACGCCGCAAGAAACTCAGCAGTAAGTCTTTTTTTTTCCAACTTTTACATTAGAGTTTTAACTAAAACAAACACATAAAAAGGGCAGCAAACAATCCTAATAGGTAAAAATTAATTATAATAAATAACTAATAAGGGAGATGTATAGTATCCGCGTCTGGACAAGTTAAGTGACTTAGAGATGTATAAAGCCTCTAAGGGTCATAATAATAATAATTAAAATAAAGAATTAATGAAACATCTAAATTGACGACCTAATCTAGGTTAAATGGAGATGTAGACAGTCTCCACGGTCAAGTATAAATAACTTTCAAAATAAATTACTTAAAATTCAGAAAAAAATATATTTAAAATCTTCACAATAAGCCCTTTCATTTGATATGTCACACAATATAGGTTGCATAACTTTTTTTTTAAATTTTCTGATTTACCCCCCAAAAGTGGCCCCCATGTTTAAAATTCATATATTTACGTCACGCGTCCGTGTTGCGGTCACCGACTTACATATGTATACCAAATTTCAGCTCAATCCGTCTAGTAGTTTCGGAGCTAATTGGCTGTGACAGACGGACAGACAGACAGACACACAGACGCACGAGTGATCCTATAAGGGTTTCGTTTTTTCCTTTTGATGTACGGAACCCTAAAAAGGAGATGTAAGGTCTCCAAATATCAAAATAATAATAATAATTTTAAATAAAAATATTTCAGGTCCTAATAATTCAAATACCGAATATGAAACACTATAGAATATAGAATATATACTAACATAGATATAAGTATTTAATTTCATTAATTGTATTGTGTCAAATGTAACTGTAATATATTATGGAATTACCTAGTTCTAAAATAAATGGTGATGATTATTATGGCTACTATTATTATTATATGAAGTGATTATACATATCTACATTCACTGAATAAATGTTCTTCTATTCTATATACCTATTGTAATTGGTTTCTCGTAAATGGCTCTAACGATGTAGATAAAAATTAGTATTTCGATACTGTTGTGCGTAGGAAAATTTGTATTTTGAAACAATAGCTAGCCATGTACTCGTCATTAGATACTCTATCCACTCAGTTAAAACACCACACATTATTTCTGAAGTTTGTACTCGCAAGTAAACTAGCTGAACATGCAAGAGTAAAATAATAGTTTCATTTTAAAAACTTCAACTGATTGTATTATGCTGATAGCATTTAAGTAAACATCGGTCCATGCTCAATGTAGAATTCCTTAGCAGTTATAGCTCCAAAAACCCGTAACTGGTTTTCTATTCAAAGTTATTTTAGATGATTTTTAGTAGGTATAAACACAAGTTAATCGCCTTTAACTCATGAACCAATGAAGCCTTAGTCATGGTAGTTTTACATTTAATTTCGTCATATAAGATTTCATTAGGGATACTTTTTAGATAAACGGTATACCAGTAAAGTTGGTCATAACACTCACATCAGTTATTAAAAGCAATATAACGTAACAAAAAAAAAATTATAACCTCGAATAGGGCAACTACCCTATTCGAGGTTATAATTTTTTTTTTACAAGTATGGGAATTTTATTCTTTGTCTTTATGCGTGGGACACACATTAATACATACATACATAGCATCACGCCCGAAATGGCCACGTTCGATGAATTAGTCCTAAGATGGTATGATGAACCGTACGGTGACAGGTGATCAGCCCATCGCCCATACAGATAGTCCACC
The DNA here is from genome assembly GCA_947859335.1 of Tortricodes alternella. Lineage (NCBI taxonomy): Eukaryota > Metazoa > Arthropoda > Insecta > Lepidoptera > Tortricidae > Tortricodes > Tortricodes alternella. Next base: position 11,179,730 of record OX401974.1, read on the forward strand.
ATGTTGGAGAGGACCCGTCCCTTAGTCGACTTTTACGACATGCCAGGATGATAAGCATCTGCACGCATTCTATGCTATTTCTTCACTCCCAGTGCAGCAGAGGAGTTACACACATTAATAACCTTATAAAATGTCAGCTTTGTAGCTGAAAGTCTTCGAGACAAAGTGACTGTGACATATAGACATACTGACAAACAGAAGGATATAGTGAAACTAAAAAGGGCTATCGCAAATATCTGGCGAGGATAGAGTTTTGCTTTGCCGGCGCAGGTATTGTACACGGCAGTGGAGTATTTTTGTTCCGTTGTGTCATTCGCCGTGTAATTATTGTGCTACTTTTTGCTCTTCTGCATTTTCATAGCAAGCTTTTTGAAACAGAAAACTTTCTGTTTGTTTCGGGCTCATTGTAACCTTTTTGTTTCGAGACCGACAAACTCACACATACGAATCTTCGGGCTTTGTGAACCTCAAGGTCTAACAGAATAGAGAGTAACGCAGGAGTGAATTATAAATACGTTTTCTTATACAAAAGCAAAGTTTAATTAATGACTTCACAATAACAGAAGGTGGCATTGCGAAGGGATAAAATAATAATGACCCGAGGATAAGCTGTACTAACGGCGGCGACTCATTTAGACTGAGTAAGTCAATGTCGGGGAATTCGGTGAGTAGATGTGTTAGCTTATATTCCGCTCTTGAAAAGCGACGCTTTCGGAAATGTATTTGGTCTTTTTCCTAAGATTTCCGTTTCCGCCTTTTACTCTGCTTTCTCCGTAATGACGTAATTTGCCTAAAAGTCGGCAACTGCTTTGATTTCACATCAGCGACGTTCTTAAGTATAATTTGAAAGAAAACACTATTTTACAGTTTTACTTTTTTTTCCTCCCGGTTATATTAGGAATTAGGAATATTACAAAAAAAACTGGTCAAGTGCGAGTCTGACTCGCGCGCTGAGGGTTCCGTACTTACCTATAAAAAACAAAACAGTAGGTACCCTATAGGTACGGAAACCTAAAAATTAAAAAAAATAGCTTTTAACAACGGGGTAACCATTGACAACCTACCTATGAAATAAGACAAAACATAACTTTCGCAAGGTCCTATTTCCGAGCAATGGTAGAGTGTGATACGACTTTGCAAAGGTTATTTATTCCGTTTAACTATTTTTTTATGTGATGTAATTACAAATTTGCAGTTTTCGGACTTTTTCCTTTGCTGAACTTGTGCTATAAGACACTGCTTCTTGCCAAATTTCATGATCAACGAGAGGTACCCTATAGGTTTTGATTCCCTTTGGATTCCCTTGAAAGTATCAAAATATGTGACATAAACGGCCGTATCTTTTGATTGCGGTGACTTGGAAGGTTGATTTTTTCACAGTTTTAAGAAGTTGCAGATTTGCGTATTTGATATTAATTGCAACTTGATACCTCTACGCGTTCCTGAGAAAAAGGACAGACAGACAGACAGACGGACAAACAAGTGATCCTATAAGGGTTCCTTTTTTCCTTTGAGGTACGGGACCCTAAAAAGATGAGAATATTAAGCAAAATTAAGAATACGGCTGAAAAATATCCTCATAACACTTTCCATATTGTTAATTTGCGCGCATCGTGGACGGTCATAATGCAGCGGCCCTAAGAATAAGATAAGACAGACCGTCTTATCTTTAAGTTCGTCTCTCTCACACTAGTGCCGATGGAAAAGATAGTCATAGAGGTAATACATACATACATACACATCACGCCCGAAATCCCTAATGGGGTGGGCAGAGCCACAAGACTACTTGTGGCCACGTTCGATTAATTAGTCCTAAGATGGTAATAGAGGTAAACGAGTTTAATTTATCTTTGTGTCGTTCTTAGGGCCGCTGATATGCTTTAATGAGTGCTTAACACCGTCATTGCTTTATATTGCAAGAAAAACCGGCCAAGTGCGAGTCGAACTCGCGCACGAACGGTTCCGTATCATTATAATCAAGCACCAAAACAAAACACGTTTGTTGTATGGGAGCCCCCCTTAAATATTTATTTTATTTAAATTTAATTATTTATTTTTAAAGTTAATATATATCTAAATATTCTGTGAATATTTCAAGCCTCTACCTGTTGCCGTTATCAATATCGAGCAAAAACGAGCAAAAAAATCACGTTTGTTGTGTTGGAGCCCCCTTAAATATTTATTTTATTCTGTTTTTTAGTATTTGTTGTTATAGCGGCAACAGAAATACATCATCTGTGAAAATTTCAAATGTCTAACTATCACGGTTCATGAGATACAGCCTGGAGCCAGACGGACAGACGGACAGCGGAGCCTTAGTAATAGGGTCCCGTTTTTACTCTTTGAGTACGGAACCCTAAAAACGTACTAATGTGTTCATATAGACATTTATTTATTTAAACTGAATTGAACTGTAGGTAGTACAACTTATTCCCGTAAGAAATCAATCTTAGTCTTTGCTATACACGCGGCGTCTCTAAACCCAGTGTGCGAAAAACGTTTTAGCAAAAAGTCAATAAAGCTTTGGATTTGTAAACAATTCTGTGTTTACGTTGCTGCATGTGCACGTATAATAAATAATTCATCGAAATCCCACCGGAGTTCGCGACGGGTTGGCAAAAATCGTTTTACGAGTGTGGGAACCAGCGGGCGGGCGCGGGCGATGATGCCGCATACCCGGTACAGGCGCTGCCACCGCGCAAACAAATTGGATGCTTAAAATTCAATTTGAAGGTTTCGCGGTCCGCTTCAATCGCCCGCCCCGTTCGTTTCGCTATAGGCTGGACTCGCTCGCACATCCGAATGAAAGCGCCATTATTTAGCCGTTACTTGGGATTATTTAAATGCTGATATCGTATATACTGGGTAGCGTTCAGAACAGTTTATATTTAAGTGGCGCGCATAAATTTTAATTAAATGATGTTGCTATATTTTCAAATTATGTTGTGCATACATTGACTCGGATAGGCATATTGGAGAGAATTTTGAAAAAAAATGTACGTAAATAAGGCGTTGTTAAAATTATCCTTACAATTATACACCTTATTAATTGTAGCCATTAGGCATATAATTGTATTGCTAATTTTCGTAACGCAGAGGAACTTTTTTTAACTTTTTCTTAACTACGCCTTAATTACGTACACATTTTATGAAATTCACCCATTTACGAATATAAAGATTTATTCGTAAAATCGTAAGTACTTACTCTACTTAATGTACAGGAACAGTATATTGAACTCTTCCATAACTGCGTAGCGTTAATTGCTACGCTCGTTTTTCCCGATAGGCGAGTTTCATAATAAGATCGCACGAGTGTATTAAGGCCAAATTATGCAGAGTTGCATACATAACTTTATCTACACACATATTATAAATCCTCCATGATGGGTTCAGAAACAATATTTTCTGGCAACAAGTTATTTGTTGCAATCGTGGCTGCATATTTCCGATATCCGGCACATTTTCACATCACACACATTCCGAGAAGACTACTATTCATATTTTCAACTAAAATGTAAATTACAAACAACTTTTTCTATTCAATTCAACAACAATTCTACTTTCGTTCAGCAAAACACCAACATAATGGCGCCAATTCGATCCTCTGTCAAGACCATTTGTTTTAAATCATAGTCAAACGAATGAAGTCTCTATTCTCATGTCACTCGAGATCAAATGTTGTGCAGTTTATATTATAAAAACATACTGAATTGACGTTTCGTATCAATAACTGTTTAATATCTATGGATAGAATAGAATGCGTGCAGATGCTTATCATCCTGGCATGTCGTAAAAGTCGACTAAGAGACGGGTCCTCTCCAACATGGTGGACCATCTGTATGGGCGATGGGCTGATCACCTGTCACCATATGGTTCATCATACCATCTTAGGACTAATTAATCGAACGTGGCCAAAAGTAGTCTTGTGGTTCTGCCCACCCCATTAGGGATTTCGGGCGTGATGCTATATATGTATGTATGTATCTATGGATACTAGAATAGAGACCCACTTGAGTTTTGACAGCTGTTCCAAATTTAATCTCATTTCTTTACTAAAAACGATAAAGAAATAACATTGCAGCACTGGTTTTTCCTAATTGGTTGTCAAAATGGTGGTCATTTCCTACGGTTTTTGATTAAACAATGGAGGTTCTATGATATAAAATATAATTTTATTTTGATATTAAGTGGAAAATAAAATGAAAGCGTTGTTGTGAGAAGTTTTTACCAAACTGACGAGACCTCCTTAATAGAAGCCAAGTTTGTGGTGCTGCTTTATGAAGAATGCAACGATGAAACAACTCCAAGACAAAGTTTCTGCTTCTCCGAGACTTTCAGAATTTCTTAATATTTTTTCATCAAAATATAAGTATATTGATGAGTTCAGTCGAAAACGAACACCTATATTAAAAATATTCTGTATTCGCTGGATGTTAATCTGTTGAAACACCACTCGAGGGAAACGTAAAGAGACAATAAGAAAGCCAAAACGGTAGCAGGTTCGTAGAAATGGAGTATTCTGTAGTTGATGTTCCGTCGTATCGTCTCAGTGCCGTCTGGAAGTTTTGTAATCCTCTGTCCTTCGATAAACTTTTCCAATATAGCCAACATAACAAGCTTACATGCGCATCTAATCCGACAACAAGCGAGCACCTTCGAGACTTCGCTAACTTTTCATAAGGGACATTTATTTATTCATTGCCCGTAAAGTTAGTTTTGATACGGGTGAAGGTTTTATTACCTACGGAGATTGACAGAAAAAAAACCAGGCAAATGCGAGTTAAACTCCGAGGGTTCCGTACATGATTATCTGAAATTTCCTATGTTACTTTAAATAGCATAGACTTCTTATAGGTTTTCCAGTAATCTATAGCTAAAGAATTATTTTTTTTTTCAAAATTTTAGGCTAAGTAGTTTTAGAGATAAAAGGGGAATGGTCAATTTTCGCCTATTTTTCTAAATAACTTCAAAACTTTTATCTGTAAAGTATAAAAATATATATATTTAAGATTCGCGCAACGAGCCTTTTCATTTGATATTTCACATGATATAGTTCGTAAAACTGGCCCTCAAAAGTGGCCCCATGTTTAAAGTTCATTTATTTACGTTACACGTTCATCTTGCGGTTACTGATTTACATATTTTTATCAAATTTCAACTCAATCGGTTCAGTCGTTTCGGAGCAAATTAGCTTTGACAGACGAACGGACAGACAGACACACGATAAGGGTTCAGTTTTTCCTTTTTAGGTACGGAACCCTACGAAACATTTAAGTATATACTTCTAATATTGTGTTGGTTATAATAATAGTATAAGATATCGAGCCGATCATTTCAAATGCATTTCTGCAAAATGCGTTAAAGCCAATGACGTGTAAGAAGTCTTAATTCAAGGATTCTAGCAGCTAGACCTCCGCAGTTGCTAAAGTATTGATAGGTTGAGCGAGTTAGAGTAGGCAATCAATTCATTTATTTAAAGTTCATTATTATTATCCATGCAATAGTAGTTTATGCAACGGTTGCATAATGATAGGCTTTAAAACACTAGTGCGGTTTTCATGAAACGAGCCGATAGGCGAGTTTCATAATAAGATCGCACGTGTGTTTTAAGGCCAAATTATGCAGAGTTGCATATATAACTTTATCTACACACATTATAAATCCTCCATGATGGGTTCAGAAACAATATTTTCTGGCAACAAGTTATTTGTTGCAATCGTGGCTGCATATTTCCGATATCCGGCGCATTTTCACATCACACACACTCTGAGAAGACTACTTACTATTCATATTTTCAACTAAAATGTAAATTACAAACAACTTTTTCTATTCAATTAATTATACTTTCGTTCAGCAAAACACCAACATGGCGCCGAAAAGACCAATTTTTTTTAAATCATAGACAAACGAATGAAGTCTCTATTCTCATGTCACTCGAGATCAAATGTTGTGCAGTTTATATTAAAAAAACATACTGAATTGACGTTTCGTTAAATAACTGTTTTAATATCTATGGATACTAGAATAGAGACCCACTTGAGTTTTGACAGCTGTTCCAAATTTAATCTCATTTCTTTACTAAAAACGATAAAGAAGTCATGTTATTTCTTTATCGCAGCACTGGTTTTTCCTAATTGGTTGTCAAAATGGTGGTCATTTCATACGGTTTTTGATTAACCAATGGAGGTTTTATGATATGGGTGTAGATAAAAGTGTTTTCAACACTTAAATACTTTCTTAACCTTAATTGCAAAACCTTTTCCATAATCCTTGGGCTTACGTGGAAATTAAACAACGCTAAGTTTTCAAAAGTTAACGAGTTATATTCGATGAGGTGGGGTAGAGAGTACGGTAAGAATTTGGAACGAGTTTGCTGCAGCAACGTTCCTGGACCGATACAACATAGGGATCTTCAAAAAACGAGCCTCCTCCTTTCTCAACAGGCTGGCAACGCATCCGTGATTCCCCTGGTGTTGCGGGTGTCCATGGGCGGCGGTGATTGCTTACCATCAGGTAACACGCCTGCTCGTTTGCCCCCCTCTTACTATAAAAAAGAGGACATTATTATTGTGTTATTTTATAAAGTTCACATGCCGTTTGGTCGCTTCTATCGAGCATGTCTTCCTGTCAGCAGTAGACTTTCGCTTCTTCGCAGTAAAAACTAATTGGTCGCATTCTGGTTGAGCCGCATTCGGTCACTGCAATTGAAACATACGCCACAGCGCTTTGCGCGAAGTAAGCGAACAAACTAAATGAGTTCTCACCTGCGGATCAGCACTTTAATTAACTTCTGACTTGGTGGTTTTTCTCTTTATACACTAGAAACTCGAGTAACAGAACAAGAGGTGCCCGATTCAACTTAATCATGAAACCATACCATTGAACATAGAACATTTCAAAATTAACTCTAGTTTAGTAAATAGTATTATCTCTTAATTCTGCTGTTTCAAATTTTATTTCCGGTTATAGCAAAGCACGAAACACTTTGATCGAAATATTGGAGTTTTTTCTAATGACATCATCATACTATACTTACGTCATACTCTATTAAAATTTGTACATACATACAAACATACATAGGATCACGCCCGAAATCCCTAATGGGGTGGGCAGAGCCACAAGACTACTTGTGGCCATGTTCGATTAATTAGTCCTAAGATGGTATGATGACCCGTATGGCGACAGGTGTTCAGCCCATCGCCCATACAGATAGTCCACCATGTTGGAGAGGACCCGTCTCTTAGTCGACTTTTACGACATGCCAGGATGGTAAGCATCTGCACGCATACTATGCTATTTCTTCACTCCCAGTGCAGCAGAGGAGAATTAAGGAGATTAAAATTTGTATGCATCAATAAATAATGTATGTCGATATCGCTTCTGTAAACTTCTTAGTTCTACTGGTAAGTAATGTCATAATGGCAGGTCATTAGATTGCGTTTACGATACTTTAAGTTGAATGCTACCTAAAAGAAATCGCAGCAATGTAACTTGTGTCATTTTCGTCTCCGGCCTCAGCCGATAATAGCCAAGAAAAGTCGTGACGTTAACTGAATTTAATCGTACCTTGTGTACATAGCTCGATCAGTTTGTATGGCCATGAATTTACCTTCTGATATGACCAGACATGACGATAATATTCATAAGGACTTTGTTCGAGAGATTAAGACATCAGAAACTAATACTTTATACATAGCTAAAATTTTAGGATAAGGGTGCCGCAAATTATAATCAAAACTAAGATCAATTTATTATTTTTGACTGTAAAATCCTCAGTGGAAACGTTTGCACGGACTTTGGGCAAGTTAATGAAGTCAATTTGATATTCACATTTATATAGAAAAGATTGAATATATCACTGTATCAATACATATAACACAGTACCGCGACTCATTTACTTATAGACAACGCATAGCTTAAACGGGCGTCCTAGAGTTTTTAAAATTTGGAGGAGACATTCCTCGAGTAGTAGTAGAGGTGCTATTGCACCTCGAGGAAGTAAAATCCCTCCTTATTAGGAGGGATTTTTTGAAATTCTATTCCAGGTAAAGGGATGAAAAGGGAAAAAATCCCACCTTCATGCACCTCTAAGGTACTTGAGGAATGTCGCCGTCGTCGAATATATATATATCATCATTCTAATAAAACCCAATTGAATGTTTTGTATCTGCCGTTAGATGAAGTTGCATAAAATAATTAAAAAGTTTCGTTTGTCGATAAACGGGCTTGTCAGAACTTCCTAAAATTAATTTACTCTAATTGATTGAGCTGTTTAATATTCCGCTTACCTTCGCATAACTTTAATGTATTTAAATTTTGATATGCTACGTTTTTTTAACACTTTCACATCTACCTTAACCATGTTATGAGATAAAAAATTCAACATTATAAAAACCATTTCTCCAACCAACCATGTATAGTTTTTTAAAGTATTCCAAGAAAAATTATGACAGTCGTAATAGGGGACTAAAATAATTACCAGCAAGCTATAAGTATTTCAATTCTTTATTACTCGACACCATAATATTTTACATTACGCATTTCTTTTAAAAACACCAAATTGTAACAAAATGTAGATGCTGTATACAATTGAGTAATGGTAGTTATTTACACTTGAGATTTAGCTAGATTTAACAAAATATAATATAATATCAAATATAACATTGCCTGTTTATAGGTCATAATACAAAATATTCTTGGTAACAATAAAAGCCTCGAATCAATATAATTTTACTATACAATGCTGACAATACAACTCCGAAATGTTACATTTTTTTACAGTAAATAAAATCTTTTACTTGACCGCACTTGTATTTTTAACCGACTTCAAAAAAGGAGGAGGTTATCTATTCGACCCGTATTTTTTTTATGTATGTTCCCACATAACTTTGTGACCCGTGAACCGATTTCGAAAATTCCTTTTTGGTTGGGATTGTCATAGTTCAGAAATGGTCCCATAGAAAAATTGATGGGATCTGACGATAGAATCCATGAGGAATCAACAGAACTCCTCATATTATGTAAGCAAGCTTATACTGTTTTTGCCATTTTCTAAGATAACAGATGCATTTGCATAAAAACATCATCATTTTGTCAAGCTGGGTGATGATGGAGTCCACGGATTACTACTAAGAACTCTTGAATGTTAGACAGTCAACGAATAATGATGACATTTCTTTGTCTCTGTCGCTAAGCAACTTGATCTCGTTAAAGCGCATCTGGTAAATCGGAACTGATAGTGGGGTTCACGAAAGAACTCCTTAACGGTCAACAGTCCTTTACTGCACTATTTTAAAAAGGTAGATGAGCTGTTGACATAATGCTATCGTCATTTGGTAAAAGTGGATATAATGAACCTATATATTAAATCGTATTCACTAAAAAGCTAAAAATTAAATTAATTTTAACAAAAAACAAAACCGACTCCAAAAACCCTTTGAAAACTAACAAAATAAAGACTGGCCTTTAGTAAATTACCTACAAACATCAGATATATTTGTTAATTCAGTAATAAATAAAATATATAGAAGTCGATGGCAAGTAAATTAGGTATACAGGGTTTTTGGAGTCAGTTTTGTTTTTTTGTAAGTCAGCTCTCAAAAAAGAAAGCATGCTCTCGAGTAGACGTTCAAGCGTAATATAAAATCCACTCAAGAGCAAGAATTCGTTTGTAATCCAACTATTAAGTTGTCCTGGGCCTCTATTCGGGAACGTCCAAGTGATATTGTTGCGGCTCGCAAGCGAGACTCGCATCCCACTCTTACGCATAACGCATCGTGCGAAAGAGTGGGAAGAGAATTCTCGCAAGCGTGTCGCTACAATATCGCTTGGACTTTCCCGAATAGACGCGCTGAACCTTAACGCGTTAGTAGCAACAGACATAATTTAAACAATATTCATGTGACATATTTACAACAAGATGGTACCGACCGCGGTTTATAAGATTAGCAGCATTCAATTTAACGATTGTTTGTCACTCAAACCTATGCTCTGTCAAACAATTATACTTCATTCAAATATTATACAAAAGGAGACGTAACTACAAATTTATCACTTCTAGTTTAGTTTTTAGAAAGAGTCTATGTACATATATTTTAATCAATTCCACGCTTAAATAAATATTTTTTGTTTGAGCCATAAATGCTGAGTGCGATAAAATTCCAAGAAACATACTGGTAATAGAAGTTACTCGTATAATAAGGAAGACAGCTAAAGAAATATGGGTTGAATATATTGTTAAAAATTATGACAATTATGATCTTACTAATAACTCGACAACTGATTATAATATATATTCAAATCCCACGGCTTTGAATTCACAGATTAAATCAATCATGAATGTGATTTGTTCTTTGTGCTTGAATGCTAAACCGTATTAGCGAATGAGATTACAATTTTTTTGCTGTGCTGTTTGTGTCTGAATGGTTTTAAACTCAAAATTGTTATACATAGTGTATATTTTGTTAATAGATTTTTGTTTTGTATGCAGAAGCTCTCTATAAATATTCTTATTTGTATTTTTTACTTTCTTTAGCCATTCTTCTTCGTTTTTAAAATAACTACATTAATGGCCGTCATAGAATTCTATTTAGCACGAGCATTCCTAGCTGTTAGGTGTATAAAGGTACAATTGAAATATAAATAAATTTTCAGTGAATGCACATTTTGTCACAATATGGTTACTGATATTACGTTCATTATTAATCATTCATTCATTAGTTTATTATCAATTCCTCTGAAGATAAAATACGAACAAGTACTTAAGCACAACGGTTCTCAATTCGACGCGTATTTTTTTAAAGAAAGAAAGAAACATTTATTCACTAACATAAAATCTGTATGTAACATTTTATATGTATGTTCACCGATTACTCGGAGATGGCTGGACCGATTTAAATGATTATTTTTTTAATCGATAGGGTATTCCTCCAAGTTGGTCCCGTTGTGATGAAAGTTGAGGTCTGATGAGAGAATCTATGAGGTATCGTAGGAAGTCCTCAAATATTATAGGCATATAGCAATTTTGGTATTTTCTGTAATAACTCAAACAGTTGAGTTTCAAAAATATTATATAGTTTTTTGAACTAACCGTATAATGGGGTGAATAGGGACGAAATCGAAGTTCAAACCTGGATAACAGTTTATTTTTATATGTGGCACATTGATTTATATACAAAAAACACATAATAGTAGGCAATCCCATCTCACCCCGTAGTTGGGGTTACAAGGGTTAGCAATGGGGTGAGAAGGGAAATTTCCTATGGTTGGCCCTTTCGGGTTATGACAATAGCTTGACTTGTCAAGAGAATATTTTATTTATGTTGCAAGATTATGTTTTATTTATGCTCCTACATAAATCGATTTAATGTTTTCTGTAAGTTGTGACCTTTATTTTGATATACCATGTTTATTTAATTTGCAATTACTTCAACTGCTTCGATACTTCAATATTTTTTTAAATAATATTTACGATTTTATCATAATGTAAGACACTTATGACTACTCATGTAAATTGATATCCCTGAACCACGAACACCAACTCCCCCCTCTATCATCTCGGTACACCCAGTTCGTAACACCAACTCACCTCATTCAGGACCCAACTGTCCCCGTTGTCGCCCCAACTCACCCCTCAATACATCCCTATTCACCCCATAAAAAATCCTCAAATGCGGTTGCAACGTTTTTAATGTTAAAACCATTATAAATCAAGAAAATATAACTTATGTTCTTCTATTTCCAATAAGCCTAGTAAGTATATAAACGATATCCGGTAGGTTGATGAACACTTAGAGGTACTTTGGCAAATTTCACATAAAAACGAAGTTTAATTCGATCAAAAATCCGCGGCTTTCGAGCATCAACTTTGACAGTGAATTTGTGTTTTAAAATTGTATGATTTGGCAACTTAGTGTTGCCAAAAGAAGAAAAAATATCTCTAAAAATATAATCAAATTACTTTAAGAGCAACCTGAGCCCGAAACTTAAAGTAGCTACTGAAAAAAGGGATTCTGGATCGGCATTCCTATTCACCCCGCGATGCCTATTCACCCCATTTTACGGTACCCCGTGCTTCGTAATTTCTTATACAGGCAAGATACATACTTTTTGTTTTAATACGAATGATCGTTTCTTAAATTTAATTCGCCCTTCAATGTGTAATTTTGCCTAACTTTCTTATTTTAGGAGTTATTGTGTTTTTCAATCTTACCCCAGCAAATTTTGACGGGGTAAGATTGTAAAAAATATATTTCAATCTTACCGCACTTTCGAAACTCACAGTAAAAGTAATTGGTTGTCAAACTGTAGAGTTATATATTTTTTATTCAATAGTCATACCCATATTACACGCATACAAAAACATGCAGATAATCATTACCAAAAATATTAACCAGGTAATTTTTTTACATTTCTGCAGAATTTTGAATATAGGTCTCTAATCGCCGTGCCCCTCGTACCGTGCTCCATCTGTACGCCTAATTACTACAGATATTTTACGCGAATACTCAAACTATTTCTCATAATTAGATGGTTAATTTTGAACTCTCCCATTGATGTGGCAGTAATTTTGTAGTGGTTGCCTAAAAAAATAAGATGTCCTTCTATTTTTATAAATTTAAATAAATATACGTATCTTAAAAGAAGTTTAATAAAATACATGACGGGATATTTGACTTCCTTTGAATATTTTTTTTTTTTTGAAGACCGTGGTCCACCTGACCACAAAATGGGGTAAAACTGAAATATTAATTCTAGGAATATCAATTCCTGACGGTTAATAACGGGTATTTAAAAAAAAATCTTTATATAGCGACGTTGCCACACTTTTGGGCTTTACATACATAGCATCACGCCCAAAATGCCTAATGGGGTGGCCAGAGCCACAAGATTACTTGTGGCCACGTTCGATTAATTAGTCCTAAGATGGTATGATGAACCGTATGGTGACAGGTGATCAGCCCATCGCCCATACAGATAGTCCACCATGTCGGAGAGGACCCGTCCCTTAGTCGACTTTTACGACATGCCAGGATGATAAGCATCTGCACGCATTCTATGCTATTTCTTCACTCCCAGTGCAGCAGAGGAGTAGCTTTTGGGCTTTATGCAGCAAATAATCCTATAGCTCATGTAAACGATTTAAAAAACTATATCAATCTTACCCCATCACCCTTGCGTCTTGCCCCGATATTTTTTCATACTTAAATGTACCTTCAATGAACGTTTTTCACATTAAAAATACTTCAAGGAAGCTTGTTTCAATAGAAATGGAAAAACAATATATTTTCTTTGCCCAAGACATTATTTCATGTACCTTAAACTTATATAAGTAAATGTAATTATAAAAAACACATCCCATCTCATCGAAATCCCGTTCGATCTTGCCCCTACTCATCTTATGTATATTTTTCCTTAATCATTAAGTATTTAAATATCAGATTCCAACAATTTATCAACCGAATTTATCAACTCGACCGTTTCTTCATAGTGGTAAAGGAAAAAAATGGTTACTATTTGTTACCCTTTCCACCATAATAAACCACGTCTGGGAATAATTGGTCGAGAACAATTTGTTGAAAACAATTTGTCGTGAACAATTTGTCGAAAACACAATTCGTCGAAAACATAATTCGTCGAATCGTAATTCGTCGAAGCACGATTCGACGAAAACATATCGTCGAATTACAATTCATCGAATAAAAATTCGTCGAAACAAAATTCATCTAAATACAATTCGTTCAAGATTAGCAAAGAATTCTTCAAAAATACTGCTTTGAAACTATAGCGGGAAATATTCTAAAGTACAGATTTTCAACTATAGCCGAAAATACTCCGATTTTAACTTTACTATAAAATTCTTAGAGATGTTCAACTATAGCGGGAATCACAACGAATTGTGATTCGACAAATTGTGATTCGATAAATTGTAATTCGACGATACGTTTTGGAAGAATTGTGTTTGCGATGAATTGTTCTCGACAACCAAATTTTCTGCAAATCCCGGAAAAGGTCGCTAAAACCTGTTGGACATGGGAGGTGTGCGATCGTTCGTTATGGAAGTCTTTGGGGGAGACCTATGTTCAGCAGTGGACGTCCCTAGTTGAAATGCTGATGATGATAATGACTAAAAATAAAAGGATGATCAGCAAGCAGTATCAGCTGATCACAAGAGTAGTAATATGAACGTTAATTAACCCATTCGTTGGACCGGCATGCAACAGGTTGGGTTTGCAATAGTACAATCGTAGTCTGGCCACATTGTTAAATTAGCAATAAGTATTATTCGGATAGACTTTTGGGCAAGTTTAGAACTACAATATATATATGGGGCATGATTAATATAAAACCCTTGGTCTATTACCCTGATTACCTTGAAATGAATGTAATTTTTGGAAAACTTTCCTGTTGGTATGCAAAAAAAAATATTAACTCAATAGTGCTGTTAAGTACTCGTCCGTTTGCCATTTGAGTTTTGGTTCTCAATTGTTACTTATCAAAAACTACTCAAAGTTATAGTTACTTAAAGTAACATTACATAAAATTACAACATTCAGATGCTCTACCCGATACGCCTTTTATATGTACAACTGTGCTGGATCAATTCAATACTAATTTATTGTTATATTCACATGTATAATGTTTATAATTTACATACAAATACGTACATTAGAAGCTATCATTCCCTCATTCTATATATGTATGTATACGAAGGGTAGGAAAAAATAACTGTCAAGCTGAATTAATATAACCATTGTAGCATTATTGCGGCTGTCATTAAATTATTATTCACTGTTAAATAATTCTTACATCTTCATTACTATAGCAAGTAGAGCGGAAGAGAGAAGACACGTTTATATAATTACATATTTACAGCCGCAAATTCACCAAATGGCTGAAAAGGTCTGGACACTGGACAAATATGCCTCGTACTCCGTTTCACTGTACTGATATCATATTTACATTATCTGCATATTTGACGAAGTAAAATCGCTGTGTATTTAAAACAATTAAGATAGACTGCCATCAAATTACATGCGGACTTTACCGGATTAAAATGTCTGTAGTTGTGTGTCGACACTGTTTAGAAATGGCGGTGGCCACTCAAGCACTTGTTTACTCGGACAGTGCTGTTATGACTTAGCTTTGCAGATGGAAATGGTCGACCAGCGAGAAGTATGATGGTACCTTATATAATATGATTGTACTTAGACATATGTAACTCGATTTAAATTAGACAGTATGAACAACGGAAACTTTCTATATAAGCACTTACATTTACAAGCATATATAATCTATTAAGGTTAAACATAATAACTGTGTTGTTCTAGTAGTAGTTAAAAACGTACACAAAAGACTCCATAGGGTCGATGTATATCCGTATGGACCCCACACTCTCTAAGATAAGCTAAAAACTGACGCACGGTTCACTCGCTTTTATGCAATTTTATCCGGTGCGTGCTTATAAATCAGGCAAAGTCCACAAATAAAGACAAAGTCTACATTATATTTCATTTATTAGACCCGATGACATGTCATTACGGTGCATCCGTGACATAATATACATAACGCAACGTAAATGTTCCTATAAAAAACCTATATGTATCATAATTTAGTCCATTTATTTACAACTATCTCAGCGGCGTCAAGGAACCATCATACTGATATCTCTTGAATCTGTACTCTCTTCTTCATAATGCCCGGAGGCACAGGCATCGTAGCTGCAGGCGGCACCCTTAAAATTCCGGAACTACTCGCCCCGCCAGAATCAGACTCAGGGTTAGACTCGGACGTCCCTTCCGATGGGTCTGGTACCGGACCAAACTTCACTTGTGTAGAACAATCGACACTTCGAGGTTCAAAAGTGCTAGTTCTACTGACGGGATCTAGTCTTGCGTCCATTTTTTGAATATCAGGTTGTAGTGTATCAATGCCAATACACACGACACTGCCGGCTTCTATCGCACTGCCAACACTAACGTCTGGTAACGATCGGCGCGCCGCTCGATGCTTCTCGTCATAGCAACTGTATTCACCAAAAGTAGGCTCACCGCAATCCGACAACGTCCGTAAATCAAACTTAGAACTGGAACCCCTTGGTACGTGTGCCGATTTACAATCAAAACCGAATCCCTTGCCGTGAAATGCGCGTACTTCGTAATCTATTTTTCCATCATAATTATCAGAAGATGAAGAGCTTCCTGCCTCAGCTAGGTCATCTTTTGAGCGGCGCGGCCGGGATCCTCTCTGGTGATAGATTCCCGCAAATATAAGAACGTTAAGGAGCAGTAGAAAACAACCCACCGCAATAGTAACAGTCAGTGCGGCGGTGTATGATTGATAGTGAGAAGAAGCTAGGCGTCGCAACAGCGCATCATCGGGCTGCGTAGGCGTCGCGGTGACGTTAGGGGGGCACTCGCTGGCGAGGGCGGGGGGTACGACGGAGGGCCGCGGTGCTGCCGTTCGTGGCGTAGAAGTGCTGCGAATGCCGTCACCCCGTCCGGCGCTCTCAAGATTCACGACGTGCGGCACATGTGCACGAGACATGGATTGTTGTTTTACGGTTCCTGCAACAAATATTAATTTGATTAACAGTTTCAGCACTCATGTAATAAAGAAGCAGCCAGGTACTTGTGAAGCTTTATTCTGTACCTTCATAGTAGTTAGGGTTATCTTCTTGAAAGTGATGGTGCCGCATCGCAGCATCAGGCATATCGGGACCGGGGCGGTGCAGCTGCGGGATGAGGGACAGCCAGAGCGACATCTTGTGGCCCCGGTAATGACTACGCATTTCGGGCTTGCTACCTGTGTCCCATAACGAGCGCAAATTGAAATAAATGGGTAAATCGAGTTTACCTTGGCACTAAATATGACTTATCCAATTTTTAAGTTAAATATTAAGACAGTTACGCACTGATCTCCAGATAGAGTTGGTTGATGGTGTCATAGGTGTCCCAGTAGGGCGTCTGGTTGGGGCCAAGTCGCGGGGTCTCGCCAAGCATGGGGCTCGGAGGTGGCGTGGCGGATGGATCGTTCGGATTCCTGCCGGAAATATTTACATGACTATCGCACTCAGCAAAAATAATGAGCGAAACCCTTATAGAATCACTCTCGTGTCTGTCTGTCCGTCTGTCACAGCCTATTTCTCTGAATAAAGTGGATAGAAATAGTTGAAATTTACATACATGCACTTGACAACAGTTTTTTAGGGTCCCATACCCAAAGGGAAAACGGGATCCTATTACTAAGACTCCACTATCCGTCCGTCTGTCACCAGGCTGTATGTCATGAACCGTGATAGTCAGACAGTTGAAATTTTCACAGATGATGTATTTCTGTTACCGCTATAACAACAAATACTAAAAAATAGAATAAAATAAATATTTAAGGGGGTTCCCATACAACTTCTGCCGTTTTTATTATCGGTATTGAACCCTTCGTGCGCGAACTCAAACATGATTTTTTTGCCGTTTTTATAGATAATGGTACGGAACCCTTCATGCGCGAATCCTACTCGCACTCGGCCGGTTTTTTATTTTTATGTTCTTATATGGGATGGGAATCCTTGATTTTCGTATATATATTTTTTATAGCTTTAGTACTATTATAAAATAAAAAAACTCAATGATTCCTATCATTTGATATTTAAAATACCGTAAAATGAGGTGAATATGGACGAAATCGAAGTTCCAATATGGATAAAATTGATTTCTATACAAAAAAAAGTGTTTCGGAGGTATGAATTTTAATTGTCAATGATAATTTGTTGTTTCATTTCATGGTTTCAACGAAACACACATAATAGTAGGCAATTCCAGCTCACCCCGTAGTTGGGGTTAGAAGGGATAGCAATGGGGTGAGATGGGCAAATTGACTTGTCAAGAGAATATTTTATTTATATTGCAAAATTATGTTTTATTTATGCTCCTAAATAAACCGATTTAATGTTTTCTGTAAGTTGTTACCTTTATTTTGATATAACATGTTTATTTAATTTGCAATTACTTCAACTCCTCTGATACTTCAATATTTTTTTAAATAATATTTACGTTTTTGTTATAATGTAAGACACTTATGACTAATCATGTAAATTGATAACCCTGAACTACGAACACCAACCCCCCCTCTATCATCCCGGTACACCCCGTTCGTACCACTAACTCTCCCCATTCATGACCCAACTCACCCCATAAAAATCCTCAAATGCGGTTGAATCGTTTTCTATGTTAAAACCATTATAAATAAAGAAAATATAACATAAGTTTTTCTATTTCCAATAAGCCTAGTAAGTATATAAACGATATCCGAAAAGTTGATGAACACTTACTTTGGCAAATTTCACATAAAAACGAAGTTTAATTCAATCAAAAATCCGCGGCTTTCGAGCATCAACTTTGACAGTGAATTTGTGTTTTAAAATTGTATCATTTGGCAACTTAGTGTTGCCAAAAGAAGAAAAAATATGTCTAAAAATATAATCAAATTACTTTAAGAGCAACCTGAGCCCGAAAATTAAAGTAGATACTGAACAAAGAAATTCTGCATTGGCATCCCTATTCCCCCCGCAATCCCTATTCACCCCATTTTACGGTATATGAGGCACTTGCCACAAGTTTATTTTTTATTTTCTAATTTACCCTCAAAATCAGAATTTGTTTATTTTATACGCTATACGTTCGTAATTGGGTTACCAACATCAGGCTTTATACGAGTATATGTACCAAATTTCAACTTTTTTCGTACAGTAGATTCGGAGAAAATAGGTGAAAGAACCCTTTCCACAAGAGTCCGACTCGCACTTGACCGGTGGTTGTCGAATATCACTCTTGTAATAGACATTTAATATCTTTTGATGTTACAAAAGGTGGACCCTCGGCATAAAAGTTGCGAATCCAAACATAAACAACAGTCCGAAGGGTGCTTCCGTATTTTTAAGTGCGATTATACGTATTTTCGTAATTTACATTCGTCACGATGTTATTTGTTATTTAATTATTTTGCTAAAGCACGGTAACGATGACTTTCATTTCAACCTATTTGGGTATTTATTATCCTCAATGTCATCTAATCTGGCTTTCTTACGACTGCCGCTCTCATCAAAATTACTAATGATATCCGTAGTGGTATGGATAATATAAAACTAACGGTTTTAACGTTGCTAGCTTTTGGTAATTCAGTGTCGTTGATTTTGATATTTCGCTTTGTAATTTACGCTCTCTTGAGATATCTGGACGGTGATTGAATAGTTTCATAATTACTCAGTAGGTCGTCAGCAGCGAATAAAGGTAGAACCTTCTCGGCCTAGTGTAGTACTCTAGCCGCTGTTGCACAGAGTGGCATGCTGTCACCACTATTCTTTAACATTTTTAGGGTTCCCTACCTCAAAAGGAAAACACGAAACCCTTATAGGATCACTCGTGTGTCTGTCTGTCTGTCCGTCAGTCACAGCCAATTTGCTCCAAAACTACTGGACCGATGTAGTTGAAAATTGCTATACATATGTAAGTCGGTGACTGCAACACGGACGCGTGATGTAAATATATGAATTTTAAACATGGGGCCAGTTTTGGGGGGTAAATTAGAAAATTAAAAAAAAGTTATTCAATCTATATCGTGTGACACATCAAATGAAAGGGCTATTGTGAGGATCTTAAATATATTTTCTTTTGAATTTCAAGTAAAATAGTTTAGAAGTTATTTAGGAAAATAGGCGAAAATTGACCCTTATTTCCGAAAAGAAAGGGGCAAAAATTTTGAAAAAAGTACAGAAAATAGTTCTTTACCTATAGATTACAGGAAAATCTATAAGAAGTCTATGGTATTTAAAGTAACGTAGTAAATTTTAGATAATCATGTACAGAACGGAACCCTCTCCACGCGAGTTTAACTCGCACTTGTTCGGTTTTTTATAAATTAAATTACCGATATCTTTGTGCCGATGATCTTAGAATATGTTCTCGAGGCTTGCTTGGTGATCTTCATTTAAAATAAACAACACAATAATGTTTCGCGTACACAGTTTCGTTTCTATTACTCGGTTCTTTCCAATAAAAGATGGGAAATGGGAATACTTATAGCCTTGAAAAAGGAGGGTCAAATCGCCCTCAATTTTTAAAATTAAAGTAGGCGCATTATCTGTCTTTTCTCCTGGAATTTTTTGTACATTTAACTTTCCTGTAATTCCTATCTTTTTGGCTGACTTATTATTTAGAATGTATGTATGTATCTAAATTTATATACTTATTTATGTTAACATATACTGTACTTATGTGGTACATTTTAATTAATATGCTGTACCCATGCTAAACCTTACTTAATAATACTTCGTTAATGAGTTTTGCACCACCCGCCAAAGTTAAACGTTTTCTCTGGATTTTTCTCTATTTAGCTTGTCTGAAAGAGATCGATTTTGAGCGATAAGGCTGCGTATTGTTCCTTAATTTTATTTAAACAATTTGTTTTTTCCTGTACTTTGTTTTGTTGTGTTCAATGAAGAGTATTGTATGTATGAATGTTCAATACAGTAACTTTATTATTTGTCTTTATTGTAACATTTTTTTATTTGTATTTGTCTGCTATATGAAGAAAAATCAAAATCACAAGTGAATGTATTTACTTAATGGGTAAAGAACTGGGTGAGGATGGCAATTTATGAACTGTACGAGTATACTTTTTCAAGCCATGTAAATTCTTAAAGTTTATTTTATTTCATCCCTTTGCAAACAATCAAATTCAAAAAGGTACGTTCTTTTATATTTTGTTAGTCAATCTACTGGCTTGGGAGGCAGCAAGTCGCGAGACGGTTTGCCGATACGTCACGGTTTGGTTCGCGTTCACGCTCTTTTAAATAACCATACAGCGGAACGCAAAGGGTTCACTGCGAAGGGATATAATTCGTTATTACACGTGTTAGAAATTCTGACGGCGTAATTACAAGCGCGAGTAAAAAGCTCCGCGTCACAACGTATACTGGACTCGGAGTTATTCAGTTGGCATTATTATGGGAATTGACTTTTCAAAAAAGTAGGTACTACAATTTCAAAATGAATTCTGGCTTTTGATTATTAAAATAGGGTCCAGACATGCTGCCTGCTATTTTAGCATGATTCGCTGTAACGGCCTCAATAAATTTTATTTTATTAAAAAGTATTATTTAATCAAATTAACATGGTTTCATTTCAGATAAATTCCATATTTGATTACATAACATAATAACATAATAATTTAAACGAAACACAGATACACACAAATAGAATAAAATTATAAAATTAACGAAATTAATCTATATATATATATATATATATATATATATATATATATATATATATATATATATATATATATCTATACATATAATAAAATCGTAAAGTGGAAAAAGTCTGTACATTGAAGATAACAATGAAAAAATGCTATGGGGGGCTTCAGAATGAGCAGCAGAACAAATCTCAATGGTTTTTGAATTTCATGTCTGTTTGTCTGTTTGTCTGTTTGCCTGTTTGTCTGTTTGTCTGATTGTATGTTCGCGATAAACTTTAAAACTACTGGATGGATTTCAATGCGGTTTTCGATAATATATCCAGGCACACTTCAGGCAGGACATAGGCTATATAAACTTTTGGAAATAAAAGTGGAAGGGGGTAAAAGAGGGGGTGGAAGTTAGTATGCGAAAAACTGTTTAGATGAGTTTATTAACTTAAAACTTGGTATAAATACTCTTCAAAATAGAAAAATAGGTATGCGGTATAAGACAATATCGAGAGTATAATTACAACCGAATTCCACGCGGACGAAGTCGCGGGCGGAAGCTAGTATTAACATAATTTAGCACGGACACCAGTGCATACTGTTCCAATGCACCTGGAAAGAGCCTTGCATCCTTAGTTCAATAAATCAATAAATAACAGAGGCGAAGCGTGAGGGTAAGCCGGTGCATAATTTCTTAACTCAATCATTATTATTATTATTAATAATTACTTCTTGTATTAACATAAAAAATACATATTACATATTTTTTAAGTAAATAGATAATTTAATGAGTAATAATATAATGTTTAGAACGAGAAATGATACACAGGCTTACCCTCGCGCTTCGCCTCTGATAAATAAATAATAAATAAATTGGGGGACGATCGTTACAAACATTGATCTAGTCCCAAAGTAAGCTCTAAAGGCTTGTGTTATGGATACTAAACGACGATATACATACTTATGTAGATAAATAAATACTCAAATACATAGAAAACATCCGAGACTCAGGAACAAGCATTCGTGCTCATCACACAAATATTTGCCCTTACTGGGGATCGAACCCGGGACCGCTAGCTTGGGAGAAGGGTCACTACCAACAACGAGTAGGCTAACCGCGTCGTCATGGAAATTTTGTAAATTGGAGTTCAATGGTATACAATGAGCTCACCCGTATCTCACGAAGTTGGTCAGGTAGTGCATGCAGAGACGCGAGACGCGCTGCTCCTGCTGCGTGTAGTTCTGCGCGTGATGCAAGAGGGACAGCGGCACGCCCAGGTAGTACGGCAACTCTTCACCGTGCACCGATCCTGGCCGCTATGCAAGAAAACACTTCAGGTCAGCGGCTATACACAATGCGGACAGTTAAGTTAAAGGAGTGCCTAAAATCTACCCAAAGACTTGTATTGAATTAATTCCATATTGCTGCTATCTCCATAATGCCCATAACTTCGAGTAAGGTAAAGGCACCTATTAACGACCCCATCCAAATCGGCACCCATTATCGTGGTATTTTTAAATACGTGTTTTATTAACAAATGGATTGACTTATTAAGAATCTGTTTTCACAAGACCAAAGCGTACTTAGTTGTCTATTGGATTTACTGGCACGGGTGCGTATGCATCAAGCAAAGAATTTGCCACTCATCAGTCCCGGCAACGGCGGCGCAGGAGCAGATTATCCCATACAAACACGTTAGGCCACACGTAAGGGAAGTCGCATCTTACTTAGCGATTTGCGTAATAGTTGTAATAACTAATCTTAGGCTATCTTTATTAAAAGTTTTATTATAGTTTCGTTTGCGACTTCGAATTACTATTTTTCTGATATTTTGTTTGGGAATACGTAAAAAATTGAATATAAAATACCTCGGTATTTGGATCCATTTTTCACTGTGGCTCCTAATTCTGAGGTATACCACGGTAATACGTAAACACTTTAGGTTCAGTTGGCATAAATTTTTAAATTTATTGTCGTTTAAGTATCTAAATTTTTTGTGTTATAGAAATCTTCATCTATCTAAGCAGCTAAAGAGCTATATCCGTGGTATAAAAAATATACAAGAAGGTCTTAATTTTTGGTAAAAACGTAAGCATTATATTAGTGGTTTCTATAGACACCCTTAAATTAATAAGTCGTTTAAATATACAGATATAATCAAAGATTTACTTCCTAGTTTGATGAGTTTGGTTTTATACACAAATGGAAGTATATATTTTCGATTTGTTTTAAAAAATTCACTACTTCTTATTTTTTTTATGGGTCGTAATTAGGATTTATACCACTGTTAATTAAACTTATTACCGATGGTATACACAGATAACCCTCGGTAATAGGATATATGGGAACCTAATTCCGACTTATTCGTGATTAGTAAGCGTCGGAGATAGGTTCCTCTAATATTACCTATTACCGAGTGACAACGTAATTAAATAACTAATTTAGGGTACCGCAGTTCTGATTTCTTTGAAATAATCATTATTTTGATTTTGGTAGTTTTGCTTATCTATCGGAATTTGTTGTTCTTCCTTCTCAGCAATGATTTTTGTATGAGTGGGACTAAGACTAGGTAGGTATATATTTTTTGGACTCACATTTTACAGTAAAATCAATTTAAATTCTAGTGTAAATTCAGTATGTTTTTGATTTGTTATTAATTATTATTAGTTACTTTGTTGGGCTTTTCGATTTAAATAATTGATTATTATAATTTTATTGATATAATTATAAGACTTTAAGTAAGTCTTCATTTTTATTTAAATATTCTAAAAAAACATAATGTCAAAAAAATTTACGGAACCAAAACTATCATTAATTCTTACCCTCGGTAATAGGAACCAAATTCGCGGTATAAGGGTCAAAGTATATCCAATACCACGGTAATAGGGGATTTCGACATTTTGGCTTTAATAAATATTTAACCATTAGTTACTACCTACAATTAGACCAAAAACCCACAAAATAACAAGTTAAATCTATATACTTTCATTAAAAAAATCCTTACTCTCGTTACGCTGTCTTGATACCCTTAATTTTTGGCTCTTACTTGAAAACTTGCTTAACTACCACGGTAATAGGTGCCTTTACCTTACGTAACATTAAAGTCCAAGCTACTTGCGACTCCTATTTGATATTTATATAAACCGCTTAAAACTGAACGTCAACGGACTTTGAAAGCTCTTTATAAAACACGTCTATTAAAAATAACAAAAAAGGTATAAAAATAAGTAAAACTAACCTGTGGATAATCCTTGTCCAGCGAAAGGTGGTGAAAGTGCGTGAAGTAAGTGGTCCCGCCGCGGAGAGCGTGCAGGTACCCTAACCTAATTAAAGGCGCCGCCGTCCGTCCGTCGCTCAACACCTAATAGAAGTGCTTTATCAAATTAGTGAATAGACCGGGAGTGCCCTGGTATGAGCACTTTGTACCATTTTTTGGCCTAAGCCACAAAGCTGTGAAAACAATTAGCGTCGCGTTGATGTCTAGCACATTAAAGTGTCAGCTTTAAAATTATTAAACAAAACCACACACAGTGGCGCCACTCCCCCGAGCTGTTACGTGCTACCGCATTGTCTAATTACCAAGCAGTGAATCGGATAAAATTAATACAAAAATACCACGTAAATGCGTTAGACGTCAATGTGATTTACCCTTCACTACTTGAACTCCTGCGCCTCTATTCGGGAACGCTAAGTAATTCTGTAGCGAATCGTGAGCGAGATTTCTCATCCCACTCCTCCGCACGACGCGTAATGCGTAAGAGCGAGATGAGAAATCTCGCTCACGATCGCTACAGAATCACTTAGCGTTCCCGAATAGAGGCGCTGAGCTGAATTGTGTAAGGTTTCACCAGCCAGCCTAGAACAACTTCAATGCGTCTCTATCATACTATACTACTATGTGATATATCGTACTATATGATATTTCAGCGCTCAGAAAACAATATTTCCGAATCAAACATAGTTTACTTGAAACAAATCGTTAAGTGCCATTTTATACAACGTGATCTCGCAGTCGTGCAAAGCAGTGCATCAAATTAACGCTAATTTTATTGTTGAATTGTTGAAGCGGAAGTGCCGCTTGTATCTTATTACTCGAGGTTGTCTCAGTCTTTTCTAATAAAGCCTTTCGACGCGCCCATCTTGTATTCAGTGTGCGCGAGCGTCATTAACTTCCTTTGTAAGACGCGGGAACGCTCGGTGAGTTGCGAAAACCACTTGAAGCCTAATTGAGATCGTCTGTGATACCGCTGCGCTCACAAGCCTGCTCGAGAATGGGCGACTCAGCCTGTCAGTTATCAACTTAGAGCTCCCACTATCAATATCGTGAGGATAAACTTACGAAAAAATTTGGCCAACATTGTTATATTCTAGCCAAAATGATGAACAATAATGGAAATCTCTTACTTTCGTAGTTTTTTAATGTCAATATACATCCCCTCCTCTATTAGAAGTAATCAAATTTTGTTTTTGCGGAGTTTTTATTTATTTAATTATTTATTTAATGCCACATACTAGGAAAGCCAAGACGCTCATAGGGTATACATGTGAAAAGTATAAATATTGAAAACTAATAATAAATAATTAGTAACTATGTCAAATGGATACTACAAAATTATAACAATTCATAATGAAAAATGAATCCAAAGGTCGCTGGTTCAAATCCGGCTCGAAGGACCACATGTTCGTATTAGCTTTACCCGATAGGCTGTTTCTTTAAATATTCAAAGTGCTAAAAGTTATAAACGTAAAATACCTTCAAAAGTTGATTAAAAGTTAAAATAAGAACAAAGTTCAAACTCACCTCAAGCGTGGCGTCGCGAACGCTGAGGGGGTTCTGCAACGGTTTGTCCCAGTCTGTGTATTCGTTCTTCAGGGTGGAATATATTTCATTCAGGTGGTAGTAGTAGGCGTTCCTAACTAATGTGCGCAGAATGCGGTCCCTCCGGCTCTCGTTAAAGCCGAACTCTAAGTCTTGAGCGTTGAATTCCAGGTAAGATTCTGCAACGAATGGCATGTCCCTCATTTGCATATTTATGATCCGTCTCGAGGTATATAACTATGTACTATAAATATAGTAGAACTCGCACTTTTAATGACTTAACCAACTCTGTCAATGATGCCCGATGAGGACTCAAAACAAGTATACGAGTATATTATCTGATTACCGGTAGTGGTAAGCCCGAATAGCAGTTCTCTGTGGGGGAAGTCGGCCAGTTCGTGTCCAGCGGCGGACGCTACCGTGGATGCGCCTGCGCCGAGCCGCGTGCTGTCCGTCGGTGGAGGAGCCTGACAAAATATGGGTCCCATAATTATCAAAGTAGTCTGAACGGTGAACGAGGTATTAAGGCTAAGTGTTTTTTTCCTACAACGATTCCAATTTGTAATAACAATCTGTACAAAGAATTCCGTATGATAATGCAAACGTTTTATACCCTCATAGTGATATTTTCGTGTGTTTTTGGCTTTCAAATTCTAACTGATTTAACGTATCGTAATTTAAAGAAAAACAGCTGTCTGGAATATTATAGGAGAATTGACAAAACTCCCTAGATCTGTGCTTTAATATTTTTTTTCTTGAATTATGTGAATAATTTAACTAGACCACAGATTTAGACAAAAAGTTGTAGATGTTAATGTTATAATTCAGACTTAGCTAAATATCTTGTAAGACACGATTAGTTTAATCCGTTTGGCCTTAACATTCGAAGAAACTCAACTAGAATTGTGCCTAAATTCGTTATTTCAAGGTAATTTTATTCAACCAAATTTTATTATTTCCACTCTTAAAGAAAAATCAAATAGCTTGAAGTGTAATCGGATGATACTATCCAGTAAATGTTTTTAATTAAACTGACTAGTTGTGGCTGTCTCCAAATTATGCCATCTCATGTTCGGATCTTAATGATGATGCACGGCAAAGCGGGGTGATGGTACCTAATGACTGTAACGCAGTAGCTTGAATGCACGAATCTAGGTATAATTGTATTAGAGGTTGGTCGTTGAGGCAACGCTGCGACGTTGGAGTTGTCTGATCAATTAATCTAATTGAACTGTGGTCGATCGCGACATACGAGCACTGGCCCGGATTACGGAGATTTGAATAGTGCCGTGCATCATCATTGCGTCCTTATATATCGTAATAGTCGAATGCGTACATATAGGTCCATATAAAATGTACAAATAAACTGTTTTCAGAAAATAAATAACATACGTAATAAGAGTTTTAACTGCACATGTAAGTAAACCCTAATTGAATGAATTCTAATTATATTTTTTTATACCACGATGGTGGCAAATAAGCGTACAGCCGGACTGATGGTAAGCGATTACCAGGCCAGCAACAAAATAAAAAAAATGTAAACAAATGTATTACCCGACTGCGGCGAGCCCCAAAGGAGGGTAACGTTTTTTAGACCGAATAGTTTCGGTGGCCCAATATTTCGTTTCACAAAAAGGTATTTAATTCCGTCGGAATCCTTAATTTTAACTTTTCAAGAATTAAAATTTTTACCAACAAGAAAGTTAACGACAGCATTAAATACCCTTCGAAGAAATAACCAACTATGCTAGCCACATGTATTGTGAAATCGTTGCCAACCAATCAAAATTCGGCGAATGATTTATTGGATTTGTAATAATTGAGTAAAACCAAATTGAACGAGGAAATATAGCTAACAAAATTGAACCGATGCTACACACGTGTAAGTTTTGTCTAAACGAGAGGGTCACTTTACTGCACTTTCGCGTTGGTTACTTTTGAGCTCAAGCGCTGCAAAGTGCTTTGAGAAAAAAGAGCTTTTTAATACTAAATCCTCAAATAAGGACTTATGCGAGTGCTGTTTCTCAGAACACTCTCAAATTGTACTACTTTGCCACAGCAGTGTGTATCATAAGGCCGGTTACACACAACGACTTTTTGCAGCGATACAGTCTTGCTTGCTTGATTCCTGTTGTAACACTAGAAAGGACATTTCTGACTATAAAGTGAGGTCAATATTTTATATTTTTTTAGGGAAAAGTTCTGTGGTTATACACCCAAGTCAATTAATAGTTATTTGTGCAACAAGAGAGCAAAGTTGGTTTTTGTTGAGAGGGCTGATTTACTCTACTCGGGATTGAGTAAGAGTAGGGGTCACGATATCACAAGCGTAGCGAGTGATTCTAAGTTAAAATCCTGAGTTCAAAGGCACGAGATGTACAGAACTTTGGTTAACTCATACATACATATAACTTTTCATCTCATCAGCAAGAACATAATAGAGGTATAAATTATACATGAAAACACCGGACAAGTGCGAGTTAAACTCGCGTGAAGACGGTTCCGTGATTATATGAAATTTCCCATTTAAAATACCATAGACTTCTTATAGGATTTCCTGTAATCTATAGGTAAAGAACTATTTTCTGAAAACCATTTATCCTAATATTATATAAAAAAAACTCACAAGGAGCCCTTTCATTGGATATGTTACACGCCAAGGTTTGCAAAACATTTTTATTTTATTTTCTAATTTATTCACACGAGTGATCCTATAAGGGTTCCGTTTTTTCCTTTTGACGTATGGAACTCTAAAACTTTGTATTTATTCTGAGTTTCATAATAGAAAATTAAGAAATCACCAAAAACGCTTTACTGTTTACCGAAAATTTGCAGCTCATGACGCAGTAATTACCATAATCACAACAATTTCTTTTCACATACATAACTGCAAAATCTAGATACACGGTTTTTATATAATTCTAGATTTCGTCAAACAAATGAATGGTTTGTAAGCGAACAATACACTCTTACTCTAAACATACATAAAACATAGGTTCAAAAAGGCTAACTATACTTTATAATTTAGATAATTGTGTTTAAATTTGGAAACAAGATAACTTTAAGGAAATCGAACCTCTTTTGTGGCATCCTTTCTACTCTGCAACCGTCACAGTGTACTCAACTTACGGAAGAGGGGTTGACAATGACGGTGCCATCGACGAAGGGCGCGAAGCCGGGCAGGAAGCGCGGGGGCTCGAGCCGCACGGCGAGCAGTTCGGCGAGCGGCTTGTTGCGCAGGCATGGGGCTAGGTCGTCCTCCAACAGGTCCCCGTGGCAGCCCGTCTGCTCCGCCACCTAAGTATTAATTATTAGCTTTTCTTATTTACTAGCTTTTCGATGATCAGATAAGATATGCAAAAAACAGTTCCAAAAATGTACACGCATTGCGCGTAATAATGTTTATGATGTTTCTTACTTATTTATCTTTCAAAGTCAAAGTCGAACTATCTTTATTCAATTTAGGCTTTTACAAGCTCATATGAAGGTCAAGGAATGAATCTACCACCTTTAGAAAGAGGAAAGAAATATTTACTTTACCTTACAGTCTTAACTTCAATGTCTAAATAATCTAGACTATATAAATACTCTCCATGGCAGAGCGTTCACTTTAATTATGAACACGAACGAATGTTGTTCACAACAACACAGCCACGCCTTTGTTTTTTATAAGAAAGTAATTGATTTAAGTACGAGTAATACTGCCAACAAACAGTGCTAGAAACGTCAACATTTGCCAAAGCCACATTCCTCATAAGTCACCTTTCTTTTTATCGTGAGCGGCTCCCTCTGCAACGCCCAAGAACTGAGCCCCGACCCGCTTAACAAGATGACTCGCTTCAGTAGCTCTGAAACAAAAACCTAATTTAATTTTGCTATTTCGAAAAAGAATCGGCGAGATAATGAAATCTGTCCTCAAGTAAAACATTTGTTTTGCCTGTTCTTTCTGTCCTCCTTTTATTATTTCAAACCTTGCTTTTAATGTTTAAATTGGTGCGCTAAGTTTTCGCCGACTTTTAAAATTACTTTTGAAAGCCATTGCGCGTGCCTGGAGTGGTTCTTATAATCACATTTACTGATGGAAGATGCAAACGGGATTTAGGTACAGGTACACCTAACACGGAACACTGAAACCTTAGCTTTTAAGTTTTACGTAAGGATCGAAAGCAAAAATAGGTATTGTATTATCAGTGTTACATTGCAAGTATAATTTTAAAATGTATATTTAATATATGTACTGATTTATTATCCTAATAATGTAAGACGGAGACGTGGAGACGTTTATTTTAATTTTTCCATCCAGACATTGGACTAATGACTATAAAGGTCATTTGTTGACGCTACAAAAACAATAATTTTATTCCAGCACTTTAAGTTTTACAACTTGTTAACTTTTCCTATTCTTCTATCTGTTTTTTAACATTTTACGCTTAATGCTGCTGTAACAAGTAATTTAGTATTGATTATTCTGAACACATTGCCACAATATTAGCTATATATGTATGACCGATCCATCTTAGTAGTAGTAGATAAATAATTATTAGCATGTAGTGTATTTGTATAGCGCTCCGTGAGTCACAGACGGTGCTGGCTGAAAATCAGCGCTGCAGGTGTCTTACACCTCAGCATTATGCTGAGCCAGTGTCCCATTCACTGCCGCGAGGACACACACACCACCATTTTGTTTTGTATTGTTTTTA
The DNA here is from genome assembly GCA_947859335.1 of Tortricodes alternella. NCBI lineage: Eukaryota > Metazoa > Arthropoda > Insecta > Lepidoptera > Tortricidae > Tortricodes > Tortricodes alternella. The sequence continues at coordinate 11,210,493 of OX401974.1, forward strand.
ATTTATATTTATGTTACTCTGTGTGTCTTCTATGTTAGTGAATAAATGTTTCTTTCTTTCTTCTTTCTTTCTTCTTCATAAACATTTTAAGAAGTAGCTTCGTCTCCGCAGAGCCCGAACTCGTTTTCTTACTAGAAAACTACAACAGATGCGTTTGTGTTAGCTTGCTTTCCTTAGAGATCGTTTATGTACTTAATATTTTGGACAAGGCGTCGATATAATGCGCAGTAAATTTTTTATTCAACCCATTAATCAAAATTATACAGCGCGATCGAATCTATGGCCAAAAACGAGGGAATTATATAAGCAGGTTGAAAGACTTTTAAGTACCTTTAGCGACGGGCGAGATGGCGAGGAAGTTGGCAAGCGCGGCACCCGTGCCGTGGCCCATGAGCGTTACACGCTGAGGGTCGCCCCCAAACGCGGGCAGATTCTCGCGAAGCCAGTGCAGCCCGGCCACCAGGTCCATCAGCCCGAAGTTACCCTGCGCTGACCCCTTAGCACCAGTCTTTAAAAAACCTGACAACAAATAAATTATTACATTAAAGCCCAGACAGAAAACCGCTACCATTAATAACGGATGAGTATTAGTAGATACATAGACAAACTGTTTTTTGGGGATTATTTTATAACTTGCTGAGAATAAAGTTAACAATGCCACTAAACTGGACACAGTACTCGTATTTACCAAAGAAATCCCTTTCCATTAAAACAAATAAAATATCAGAGAACACTATTTACGTTGAAATGTTTCAAACAACACTGCGTACTCACGGGGTATATAAAAGTTATTGACGGCTTTTTCATTGTAAATACTTACAATTTGGAACCGTAAATTGCCCAATTGCCCATTACTAGCTATTTACAAATTGATGCAAACATCAAACGCTGTTTGCCAGCCGAAACAACTTTCTTAAAATAAACCTTAAATGGAATCGTTATTTAAATAACTTTGTAAATAATTGCATTTGCAGTGACATACATTTTTATCGTCCTGATATTTTATCTATAATAACAAACAAAGTAATTCAGTTACGTAAATAGTCAAACAATCCGTACGCCGGTGATAAACTTCGTTGGAGTGAAAACTCAACGAAGCAACCCAATTAGGTAACTCATTTGAATAACAGTTGTTGTCCTACAAGTGAATTATGTAACTATTGGCACTGTAAACGTAGACTTGCATCAACTAGCTACGATGAGTTCTGATTAAAATGCCAAGATAAGTTGCAAGTTTCCCTCTATTAAATTCAGTTAAATAAAGTAACTTATTAGCTTTTTTTAGATTTTCTCGTAACTACGGCTTACGCACTCGAGACAGTTATATAATGCTAAAAGCAGCAAATTAGCTATAAACGGGCTCTTTATACGTCAGATTGATGACTAACGCCGCAAAGTTACGCCAGAAACCCACTGGAAGTCGCCGTGGATGAACAACGAGTAGGAAACACAAAGCGTCATTGAGAACTTTATAATCGTCTAGTCATTGAAACTTTTACTTATTGTACCCGAAACCGTGTTATTTTCAGTCAGTTTATTTGCTACTTGAGGTGATTGTTACATTTAAACCCATCCCATTGTACATTATGTACATTTTACATTGTACATCCTTCTTATATGTATCTATTATCGTTTATTGTTTGGATTTGGTTTCACACTTAATTACTACCAACTTACAATGAGCACAGGTTAGGTCACAGAAGGAAGATATATTCAGCAGGTTCACTAGAATTTTCTACAACCACGTAAATTAAACCGCGGAAAATAGTACCGTCTCTTTGGACAAAGATATAAGTATGTTTTAAATTATGTTTGTAAATAAAGTAGGTAGTACTTTATTTTTAGCTTGCTGAGTGCTTAGCTGTGACGTCACAGCTAAGCACTTTAGTATTTAAACCCCACGAGATACATTTACAGAGTTAACATTGTACCCTAGGCATTATTTATGTCTTGCATCAATTTTCGTTAAATGGTTACAACTCCCATTTAAAGTATAAAAATATATCACAGAGTCATAGGAAAGCAGGAAGTGCAATTAAATAAACATACTATAGTCATGATCACCCTTAACGAGTTATTTTTCATACATACCATAAAAAATATTATGTAGAGCAGCGATTAATCACCCACCCAATAGTTAAATCTTCAGTTTCTCGCGGACTGGGTTTCCGCAACTCAACATCATCATCATCACCATTACCATCAACCTATAGGACATCATGCAACATCTTTTAATTACTTCACAGATGTCTGCACGTTTCCTCAGGATGTTATCGGTCACCGAGATTCTCGGGTAAATCCAGTTCAATTGCACATGCGAAATCTCAGAGCCGGGATTTCAACCCGCGAGAACCCGCGCCTCAGACCGTTGGACTACCACTACATTAAACATCAATTGCGTCCTTTTTGCATGGTGTTGATTGATGTACTATTCCCACAGACACCCAAAGAGCTCCTGAAGGAGTCGCTCTCTCACCTAATACACCTAATCTAAAGTTGATAGTGACGACGATGAGGTTTCCGTGCGCGGCGAGCGTGGTGCCGTCGTACGCGTTGCCCGAGCTCCACTCGTACGACTCGCCGTGCACAAACACGAGGCACGGCAGCCTTACCTCCTCGCTTTCGCCTTCGCCTCCTGTATCATAAAAAAAAAATTACAGAGGCACTCACTACCATACCAAGTCATTTTATTAGGTGTGTCTTACCTACATCTACGCCTCTATTCGGGAACGCTAAGTGATATTGAAGCGACTCGCGAGCGAGATTTCTCATCCCACTCTTCCGCACGACGTGTAATGCGTAAGAGCGAGATGCGAGTCTCGCTCGCGGGTCGCTGCAGTATCACTTAGTCGTTCCCGAATAAACGCCCTGCCCACATAGTTATACAAGTGCCCAGATCCTTCATCAAGATATTACTTTTTAAACAAAAGTGAATGAATAAATAGCGAGTGCTTCTCGTATTTATTAATGAAGTGTCAACAATGCTTTATATTCAAACAAAATATCCAATAGGTAGCGAACCCAAACCAACACGCGGGGGCCCAGAATGTATTGATTAATAAGAATTCTAATATTAACTAATCAATCCCAATATTCTCAATACTGAGCAATTTATTTCCGTTGTTTTCGATATCCTAACATAAAAAGAGTTCGAAATAAGCCTATAAAAAAGAAATAATAGTAAAAGGTAAGAAATTTATTCTTCTGATAGAAACAAGTCAACCATAAAAAGCCTTTGTACCCTTTCTGCGACTCTTTGATGGTCGTAACTGATATTGTAAAATAAACTATGTCTAAACGCGTAGGTGACAAAGTAATATCTTCGAAATATCAAAATCGCATTGAAAGAAAAAGGATCCCGAGAGTGGGTTGCAAATAAACAACGAATACCACTCAAAAGAGCTTAAAATAACGAACGGTTTAGCGGAAATGTGCCACTTACTACTGACAGCTCTTAATTAAGAACAAATAAGAACATTAAAAATGAATAACAGTTGAATGCAACTTTAATAAAATGTAACCAACAAAGCAGATAGTACAATATTTTTTTTAAAGGTTACGGAAATTCCATAGCTCTGGGCATTTTTAATTAACGACAGTCTTACAACCAGTTTTGGCAGTATATGCAGCTAAAACACATTCTTTTCCTGTTTTCAAATGGATCTTGAGGTGTTGCTACAAGGTGTCTCAGCCTCACTTCCGCACTGCTTGCAGGGGTAGGATGCACTGCAATGCACTACGGAATTGAGGCCTCGACACCTTCCGCCGATGCCGTTGCTATCATCATAATCATTTTAGCCGAATAATGGCCACTGCTGGACATAGGCCTCCTCCAATGATCGCTGTCATAAACTATCCTGTGCTGCTTGCATCTAGCTCAGTCCCACACTCTTCTGTCCACGCTCTGCATCTTTTAGTTCGCGGTCGCCACTCAACAACTCTTCAGCCCTACAAGCCATGTGCCCTACACACTCGCCGCTCGTCTGGGCAGCTTTCGAGAAGCTGTGCCATAACTTCTCGTCTACCGCCGTATCTCAAGATGAAAGTCTTAGACCAGTGTATGTTGCCAGTGATGGCAATGACACGTGGTCGGTCACTATGGGCCTCTTTATACACATAGGGGCTCATAGTCACCCAAAAGGTCAATGGCGAGGGCTATGCTCGGAGTTTCACGGCGAGATCGAATTAGAAATGAGGAGACTCGCAAAAAACTAGAGTAACCGACATAGCCCAAAGAATTGCTAACCTTAAGTGGCAACTATTACGACTATATATCCTAATTCAATATACCTATACACATAGTAGTAAATTTAGTCTAGTTTTAGTTTTTATCTATTTTTTTAGTGTTAGTTGGTACCGTTTTATTTTAATAATTATTCATGAATATACACATATCTACATTAAATGAAATTGTAAAGTAGTAAAAGTCTGTACATTAAATATAACAATTAAAAGCACATCGCAATGGTTTATGAATTTCATGTCTGTTTCTATGCTTGTCTGATTGTATGTGCGCGATAAACTTCTAAACTATTGGCAGGATTTTAATGCAATTTTCGATATTATATTAAAGGCAACTTCGGGCAGGACATAGGCTATAGAAACTTTTGGGTATAAAACTGGAAGGTGGTAAAAGAGGGCGGAGGGTTGATGTTAGTATGAGAAAAAGTATACATATAAATGTTTATTTGATCATCTTTTATGCGTTCCTATTATACCATTCATCCGATGACGATGGAAAATTAGTGAGTTGTCGTGTGCGCGAGCGGAAAGGTATGTGACCAGAAAAAATAACAAAGCATTGAAACGTAAGCCGGGAATAGCTAGTCTTAAATACTTAAAATAATTTCAGCAAATTTCACTTATTATAAACGAACCTTAGCTTTTATGCACTCTTTCATTTGTGTAGCGTTATAAAGAAATACATTTTTTGAAAAATATTCCTCCGTTTTCTACCCTTATAATGATGATTATATTTCTTTAATATATTACAAAATAAAAATATAAACATTTGATCATTAAGGTTAATGTTAAAGATAATTTTGTGTGATACAATCTAGCCTTCTTGAAAATGAATTATGCTAAAAGTTTTGCGAAATGAGTAGCATATTATAATGAGGAAACCCTTCTTAAACTTCCCTTATTACACAATCATTATTTATTGACCTAAATATAATCAATCATTTAAGAACGACGAATATTAAAGTTACGACCAGTTCATTTTAATTTATTCTCCTTCAAATAACTAAACTGATGTGAACTTTTAAAATTACCTGAACTTAGCATATAAGCGTTACCAATCATTTTTTTAATTGAACTCGAACTGTATGTATCAATTCGTGTATTATTACACTTTTTACGTCTGCGCGATGAGATGCTATTATGAGAGCAATATTTGCATTTATTTTGCTTTCACCAAAAATGTTTTACAAACCAAAATATTCAAGCCATAGAAATTTATTTTTTTGTAATGTGGTTTTAATTTACAATTGCGTAATTGATGTATATTACTTTTGCAAACATAATTATATGAGTGTGCGGGACGGAATCAATAAAAGATGCATGTCATATTCAATACATGAACACAGAAGTGGATAAGTATCATTAAAAAATACTAAGATATAATTTAAGTTTTGATATAAGTCCACTAGGTATGTATTTATGAACCTCTATAAAATAAACAATGTAGGACGAGTCCAGTTTCAACTTGTAAGCCTAATTGTTTTTTGACACACAGACCAAAAGAACATAGCCCAATTAAAATCACTCCACATTTAACTAAAGCAAAGAAAAATATTACTTAATGATCGAAAATCTTGCATATTTAAATAGCAGTTTGGTAAACGGATGGCAAATTAGCGATGCTATAGCCTGAATAAAGCACGAGTACCGTGCACAGATTAACGACCGCCGCGAGCCGAGAATCATGGCCATAACTCGCCAGCACTCCGACGACCCATTATGCTATATTATTATGCCTATAAACAACAGGTGACAGAAGGAAAACGAGTTTGAGCACAATAAGCTCATTAAAACACTCATTAAACCTATCTTTAGCAAACGGTAAAGATACAATTGTGGTTAATGCTAGAATATTAACAAATTCATAGTAGGTAACAAAAAAACCCAACTGCAGCGAGGCAAAAGGAGGTGGGAGGTATGTCTTTCGCGAGTATGAATGTATAGGTAATCATGTATACATATTATTACATATGCATGTATGTAATAGTAATCACACGATTAATAACGTACAGTCAAAAATCTGAACTGATTTTAACGAATGGAGTGTCAAACGATACGGGACAAATTAACAGAATACAGAATACTTTCTAATTGGCTCCACTGTCACATCTTTTTTAATATTGAATAATTTTTATTTCATTTCTTTTTCTTCAACCTGTCTTCCCCTATGGTGGTTTTCTTAAAAAATAATTTATAAGATACCCCTTACTGATATCAACGTAGACAAACCTAAGAAACCTAGTAACCTATTTCTCAGCCTCCAAATGTGCATCAGTTTTAAATTCAAGCCGCAATTGCAAATGCTTCGCGGTGTCAGCCGTACCCGGTGAAATGCGACAGTGCGTATAAAATTTTCTAACCAACCGTGCGTTGAAGGTTTTTCATGTAAGCTAGGGATGAACTGAGCCCACGTACTCCTCGTATGCAACGCATTATGAAGTCTAGACTCTTGAATGTCCATGAAAACAGATTACTTGAAACACACTTATCATACGCAACGTACGCGTACATAAGTGTGTTTCTAAGTGAGTGGGCTCAGTTTGTCCCTACCTTTATATTTATTTTCCCTAACGTAAGGCGACGTTGATTTTTCATGCAGTTTTTAATGCGCGCCCGCGTGACGTGTACCGCGATGTAACCATCCTGGGCTACACATTTCCGGAGCAGTAATCGATACAATAATAAATTCGAAACTCGCTGTTTACGCATTGCTGCACAGCGTTTCACTAACATTAACAATGAATCCGCTTTAATACTTGATATACAATCATTTCAATAGCATTGAACAAAAACCGAATTTGCAATTTTGATCTATAATTTGATATTGCGGTAGTTGATTAACAAACAACTACTTAAGTACTTACTAGATGAATATTTAACTTATTTAACTTTTCATACCCACCATTAATTGGTACATAAATATTGACGTAGAGGCAGTCTTCGCTCTGATTGGCCAGCAGCGGCAGCAGGCGCTCGAGCTGGCGGATGCGCGCGCGCGGATGCAGCAACAGCGCATCCTCGCGCGGCACCACGGCGGGCGGCACTTGCGGGCACGCCGGGCCTGGCGCGTCCGCCAGCCGCGTCGTGCGCCACTGGGACGGGGTCACCGGCGGCATGTATCTGACAACCATAAACGGTTAAAACCGCGATAGATACTCTCAGCACCAGTGACCACTTGACCAGCGATTTGGGTAGCTAGGCTCGAGTTTTGGCAAACCATGCAAACTTTAAATAATGAACATTGTTTTATAGCAATCCGAATGTTTTGGGGACATTCTTATATTTCACATACTGTGGTCACACGCATAACAATCGGTTGTAACTGACAGTAACAGTATTCAGCTTTTCCTTTTCTATGTATGTCACCGCATAACTTTGTTAAAAATGAACCAATTTGGATGATTTTTCTTCTAATCGAAAGGATATACATGTCATTTGGTTCAATTAAAGTCAAAACAAAGGTCTGCTGATGGGATCTATAAGAAATCGATGGAACTCCTCAAATAGACACGCATAACTAGCAATAGCAATTTTGATATCTTCTGTAATTAATCAAGCAGTTGCATTTCAAAAGTATTATTTGGTAAAGGAGCACTGATGGTGAAGACCACAGATGCAGCGGAACTCCTCAGTGATAAATATTTCATGAGGCGATGATGACTTCTTTGTTTGTTATCTGATGTAGTAAATGTCGTCCGTGTCGTCAAATAACATATGATAATAAATGAGAAGTAAAAAAAATTATATAACAAACTAAACACCGACTTCAAAAACCCTTTGAAAAGTAAGAAATAATCATTGGCCTTCCATTGTCAATTATCTAGAAACGTCAGATATATTGTCAATTAAGTAATAAATTAAATATATCGAAGTCAATGGCCAGTAAATTGATATTCATCCCTCATACTGTACATTAATTTACTTGACACCGATTTCGAAATGCGATATATTTAATGTATCACTTATTTAACAGCATATATGAAGTTTCTAGATAATTGACTAACGAAGGTCAATCATTAAATTTTACTTTTCGCATAGGTTTTGAAGTGGGTTTTTTTGTCAAAAATGTTTTTACTTCACCTATTAAAAAAAATCTATTTCTGACATCATAAAATAGAACCATTAGATACAGCACTAAAATAAAAATGTGTTATCATTATGGGTACTTTAGTTCTATTCCTCATAGAAAATGTGAAAAGCAAAATGGTTTGCTCAGAAAGTAAAATATTTATGTCGCGGGATGTAAAGCTCAAGTCCCTCACTATATTCAGTTTTCTACGTTAAAACCCCTCGCTACGCTCGTAATTCTATTCTAACTTTCTTTATTGCGTTCTGGATTCAATATCCGGCCTTCGCTCCTAATATATCTACCAATTTTCTCCCATGTGACTCCATCTACCATTGCAACATTGTTCAATTGCCCATAAGCGCAGATGTGACACCGCTATCAAGCGAGGAAGTCATCAAACATAACAACGTATATCGTTTGTGTGCCCACACTGAGCCTATAAAGTCTTAAAAGTTTTGTCGTGATATACTTTAACATCTATCAGTAAGCCAGCCAGGAAGCTTCAGCCCGCTCTTGATAGACAAACCCAGCCTCGGTGCCCGGTTTCTACAAAGCTTTACATGAGACTTTCAACCGTATCGCATCTGTACAATTCACGTCAACTGTCTATAATTAAGACTGCATTTTCGTCGAGTCCACATTGATCAAGGTAATAAATAGGTAAATACAAATCTTACTTCGCCGCGATAAAATGTGAATGTTATAAATATTTATACAAACCAAACTCACCTAAGGCTCCCAAGTGGTGGCGTGGCATAAGGCACGCCGAGGTAGGCCTCGACCTGCGGATGGGAGTGTACGACGATCCCCCGCAGCGGGCCGTACTTGGTCCGTACGATACGCGTGCTGTATTTATGCGCCGAGAGCGCGGCCGCGCAGCAGACGAGCCACGCGTGAAGCGCGGCGTGACCCGCTCGCATCACGCGCACGGGGCGGGCGCGCGGCGGGCGCGGGCGCGGACGCGGCGCGCCACGCGAGCGCGTCACGCCTCCCGCCGCCGCGCACAGCCGCACGCGCACCGCCCCCCGCGCCGGCTCATCCCGACACACCCTTCTCCCGTGCTCGCGGCCACTGTCCAGTCATGTTCATTTATATAATAAAGAAGCAGCCATTCAAATACAATCTGCGAATAAAATATTTAAAAACTTACCCGTATCATGTTCTTGGCGTGAGAAAAAGTTGTCCAAGTGATTCAACCATTGGTTTTACCTGAAATAAAATTTGGAGTTTGTAATGCTTCACTATTTAGATATTGGGTCCAATTCGAAATGGTGTCATCTTAATTTAAAACTGCCTAAACTTATAAAAAGAAACGTCAAATTCAATTTAATATGGCATGGCACAAAGCTGTCGAAATCGAGATTTTTCTTAAAGTACATTTCATACCGTTAGTTACCTAGGTAACTGACTAGGGTGTTCACGCGGATGAAGTCGCGGGCGGAAGCTAGTATCTTATAAAATTTAGTTCATGTTTAGCAAACTGAAATTGCCAAAGAACGCAGTAAATCGTTGAGGAGTTCAAAAGCTTAGGAATTTGAAGATTAACATGAATCAATTAGCATTATTGAAAGTTTAGGGACGTTCCCGTGAGTTTCAGAAATGTCTCACTGGATTTTCGTGGCTATCTGTACCTTTCTTTATATAAACTGACGCTGACAACGTTGTGTGTAAAAGAAAATAAGTCAAGCCTATTAAATTTCAAGCAGGCGCGCAAGTGTCACATTAACGGTTGACTGAATTTCGACGCTACCTACGACGTCACCTCCCTTCCCATGCGCCTCGGTGACTCACGGAGCAACAAATGAATAGCATTTGAGTATAGTATTTACGATGAATGTGCTTTTTTAGGATTACCTACCCGAAAGTATCAACTACGGGACCCGATTACCAAGCCTAAGATGTCCGTCCGTCCGTCCGTTCGTCTGTCAGTATCCTCTAGCTCAACAGCGGTAAGAGGTGGAAAGATGGAATTTTCACAAATTGTGTTGCGACGTCATACCAAAACAGTGAGTCACTGTGTTTGCCGGTTGCGTCAGAAGATAACGTCCAATTGAATGCACTGCAAGGAGAGGCCGGTTCTACTCAAGCAATTTTAATCAAAATTATGGCAAATGCTAAGTCTCACTATTAGCTTTTACATAACGCAAGACACATGTACAAAGTTTGCCTTAGATTACAAATTATTATCTAAATAGCCGTCCATTATTGTTAAATTGAAGTGATTATGAAAATCAAAATGCTTAAGGAAATTGAAAATTTTTTGAGTCCGTGTGGCAAATTATTAGTAATTTCGTTGAAGAAAAATTATTTTGGCACACAAACGTTCATCCCCTAACTTACACTTACTTTACGGGTTGAATTTAAAAAATCCCCAAATATGTTTTTTTTGTACTGACGCGTACTTCTTCCAAATTCGATGTAATTTCGCTAAGGATTTCATATTTCTAACTTCAGTACTTAAATAGTATTTATTGGCTCTGCGTTTATAAGTCAATCAGGAGTCTCTCTGTATGTAGATATAGATAATAATAATAATAATAAATAAATAAATAAACCAGGGGACAATCTTGACACAAATCGATCTAGTCCCAAAGTAAGCTCTAAAGGCTACTATAATACTTTTAAAGATGAAAAAAAAAAAGAAGTAATTAAATAATAATAAAAATAACATATATGTAAGGATTTAATCAAATAGAAACAGGATAACAACGTCGTAATTCTGCTTTACTTTGCAGGTGTTTCTTGCAACTTCTGACACAATACGCTAACACAATACCCGACAAATTATGCCTTCGTTACGTCTTCGCCCCAGTATACAAAATAAACTGAGGTTAAATTAAAACTATTTATCAATAAAATATTTGTTCCAAATAAGAGCCAGGCGCATGGGCGTAGCAAGGTTCGAAAGGATAATTATCAATGATAATTATCGATTGATAATAACAAAAAATTTCGCGCTTGAAAGTAAACTGTTTTCGAAGTATTCGAACGTGTATTTCCGCACTTGCGTCTATCCGAAAAAAAATACTATAAAATGTATTTGTTTTTTTTTTTTAGAATTTGTTATGAAACAATATAACATCGGAATTTCTTATGAAACAATATAACATATTCATTTCTTATACTAGTGATAATTATCGGATAATTATCAAGAATCCCCCCGCCTTATCAAGAATCATGATTATCTTGATAATTTCGAACCCTGGGGCGTAGCAAGGTACGGGCAGGGTGGGGCAGCTGCCCCCCCCCCCCCCCCCCTTAATAATAATAAGTCCGTCATCTACATTATAAAAAATATTGAACTCATATTTTTTTCTTTTGTCAATTCAACAAAAAATTATGAAGATATAGTTTTTTTTTTATATAAGGGAAGGCAAACGAGCTTGCGGGTCACCTGATGGTAAGTGATCATCGCCGCCCAAAAACATCACTAACCCCGAAGGAGTCATTGAGCCGTTGCCGACCTTTTAGGCAAAAATAAACTCTTCTCATGAAGGCCCCAATGTCAAAACAGTCCGGCATAATAGTGCATTGAAGTTCCGCGCCCGCGTGACGTCATGACTTTGTACACTTTTTACTATTAAGTGACGTCATTAGCCCCCACTCTCGAACTTTGATGCGCGTTATCTTTGTCAATTGTGACTGATTTGATAAAGCAAAAAATACGTGTTCAATATTATTTGATAATCTAACTGACGGACTAATTAGAATTACTATTTTTTTACCCAGGAAACATCCCTATTACCGTTTAAGAATAATTCTGTTGTGTGAAGTTATAGATCAGGGCCTCTATTCGGGAACTTCCAAACGACATTGTTGAGGCTAGCGAGCGAGACTCGCATCCCACTCTTACGCATTACGCATCATGCGGAAGAGCGTGATGAAAATCTCACTAGCGCGTCACTATAATATCGCTTGGACGTTCCCGAATAGAGGCGCAGTATTGTTTATATGAATTGGTTCAATCAAGGTACTACTACTTCGCTTACATTACGAATATTTAAAATAGACTTGTTAACCGACTTCAGACGACAGGAGGAGGTTTTCAATTCGGTGGATAGCAACAGTTTGTAAATGGTGATGAGCAATTGGCATTATGATATTGTTACTTGATGTAGTAAATGTGTGTCGTTAAATCATAGGATAAAAAATAAAACGTGAAAAAAAAAACTTACTTTTCAAAGGCTATTTGAAGTCGGTATTTTTATTTTATAAATTATATGATTATTTTACTAAAGCGAATGCAAATCATTATGAGTTTGTTTGAAAATATTGGCAAGTAATTTGTACAGGTGTCCAGTTTCTAGTTATAAACGGTTGGCATACATGTCTGCTTCATTCAGTGGCGGAGCATTGACAAAGAGCCGGGAGATCCGACATCAATCACGGCCGTGACATGCAGAAGCTTTGTGATTGGCCCTCATTTTGGTTAGCAGACCTTGATGTCTCGTCAAAATATAAATTTAATCCACATGCACAGACACCATTAAACATTTTAAATAATCATCGAACGGCATAACGCTATCGCAAAAAGACTTTCAAGAAAAACCAGCAAATCTTCCCCAAAAGATTAGGTTGCGGAAACCTGAATATAATGTATTCAAATTAATAATGTCAAAGTGTTGTTATTATAGTAATAAATAATTCAGTGCAAACCTTTTTAATTAGAGCCATTAATTTGCGTATGAAATGGTCGGGTTTTGTCACGAACGTCCGGGAGAATAAACGCGGGGCAGGAGGGCTCTTGAAATATCTAAATTGAGGTCATTATGGAAGACATTTCATCTCAAAATGCCTGTTAGAGCTACTTTTCTGTGTTTTAATTACTCAGTTTTTGCTAATGTATCATTTTAATACTTTTAGATACTGGATTTTTTGGGTTAAAAGCATGTCGGTGAAGGAACACATCATGACGATAGCTGCACATATGAGTATTATCTGCAAATTAATTCTACGATATGTGTGAAGTCCGCACTGCAGACTGGGCTCACGTAGAGACTACTACTTAATCCCTCTCACTGTGAAAAGTGGCCTAGCTGGGTCCAGGAGTGGGACATAGGCGGATGATGATGATGATGACGATATTTCATGATAGATTGTATAATACTTTCGCGATTTAAAAACATATTTACATGCAAACCACACATGTTTACGTGGAAGGTGCTGATACCCGCCATTTCAGTCTTCTCGTGACCACGGCTGTTGCAATACGGTCGAAACGTCGAGGTACCTAAACGCAACTGAGTCCCGTTTACATGTAAATATGATATTTCAGGATGTCAACGATTCTATTTTGGACATGTTTTATTTTTACGACATAGCGAAGCCGAGATTTTCCACATATCTTTGTTCAAATATATGGGTAGAGTGGTGGGCGATGGATATAATTCCTATAAATTATATTACAAACAGAAAAGTACGCAGTCTGTTTACTGTGAATTAATTTCACGGTGTTTTCGTAATAAATCTCTGCTGTCAGTTTTTGGGAAACATCAATCTGGGGGTAACATGTTAATCTTTTTAAGCGTGATCGAACCGCGTGTCGCGCCGCAGCGCTTTTCTAGAGATATCACCGTGCTGCCGCGCTCGCGCCCACCGCACCGCCGCCGCGGGTGATCGATCGCCTGCCTATTCAAGCGCATTGCATAAATGTTGCCATCTTAAACTCCATTCACAACATTACCACCATCACACGCTCCAATGCGCTAGGTACACCATGATTTATTAACCGACTTCAAAAAAGGAGGAGGTTCTCTATACGTCGGAATCTTTTTTTTTTATGTTTGTTCCCCGATTACTCGGAGATGGCTAAACCGATTTGGATGATTCTTTTTTTAATCGATACAGTATATCTCACAGTTGGTCCCATTGAAGTAAAAGTTAGATCTGATGAGAGGATCTATGAGGAATCGATGGAACTCCTCAAATATTATAGGCACGCATATAACAATTTTGGTATTATCGATAAAAACTCAAGCAGTTGCGTTCCAAAAACATTATTTGGTGAACTGAAACTGATGATGAAGACCATAGATAACCACCGGAACTCCTCAATGGTAAATATTTCACAGCTGGCGATTAGATTTCTGTATAAGGTTGAGAAGCAATTTACGCTCACGAAAATGCACGTGGTAAAATAGAACTGGTGGTGAAGAAACAGGAGAACTCCTCAAAAATTGATGTCCTTGCACTGTGGATAGCAACATTTTGTAAGGGGTGATGAGCAATTGACATTATGCTATTGTTGCTTGATGAAGTAAATGTGTGTCGTTAAATCACATTCGATAATCACTAAAAAGTAAACAATAAAATTATACTTTAACAAATAAAAAAACCGACTGCAAAAACCCTTTGAAAAGTAAGAAATAATTATTGGATTCCGTAAGTCAATTACCTAGAAACGTCAGATATATTATAGATTAAGTGATACATTAAATATATCGAAGTCGGTGGCCAGTGTATTAGGTAATACATCACTCATAATGTGTTCATTTGCTTGACACCGACTTCGATATATTTAACGTATCACTTAATCTATAATATATCTGACGTTTCTAGGTAATTGACTTACGGAATCCAATAATTATTTTTTACTTTTCAAAGGGTTTTTGAAGTCGGTTTTTTTATTTGTTAAATTATAATATTACACAGTGAAACCACACCCGAGTTTACGTAATAAGCAAGTAACACGATCTCATTCTAATAATACAATGTGAACACAAACTCTCAACACATCTGAATGTGCTTCTCAATTTGTTAGAAAAGTTTCCAACTCTTGCGAACGTGCAAAGTTGGATTAGCCCTAGTACTGTGAGAAGAGTATGTGCTGACAAAGTGTTAATTAATGTATGTATCTGAACCATTAAAATTACATTGCGCATGTCTAGCGAGTAATTGATAAATACCAAAAGAACTCATTACCTGGAGGCAATGTGGCGGTTTCATTAGGAAAGCGCTACACAGTGAATAATAAGATTAAAGCGTACAACATTAAGAGCAAGACGGTTGTATAGATACTTACTTAATTATATACTAACTGAACTAGAAACTTACTCTCTGAGGATAAGTATATAAAAGCTGAGTCAAGCTTTTGTTTTAGAAGTCTACCGCCTAGATACCTACTTCTAATTAAGAAAGTTATAAGCAATTAATTTTCAAATATTATTCTTGTAAAAAATAAAAATAGCTTTTAGTGTTATATAAGTACATATAGTTTGGGCGCCAACTATTCAACATCTTTAAATTTAACCAATTTTTAATTAATCGCCGCTTTCGAGTTCTGCATCGCGTCCCTTCGTTCGTTGAGAGCGCAGCTGGCCGGCGCCAGTACGGCCGCCCGCCGCTGGCCGCCGCCCGTCCACTGGCGAATTGGCGTCATCAATCACAAACTGTAATGGGCCGAGCTCGTCTTCCACCGCCACGACACCCGATCAACTCCACACCCATTAAGCTTGAGACATAACCAATTTACTCGAATCTTAATTGCTGATCAAATTTTATTGCGTTCTCGCTAAGTAGCCACGTTTAATCACGGAGATAATTAAATAACCCTTACTATCCCGCTTCTTCGATTTGATTACTTTCTTAAATAGCTAGTCCTTAGATTGTATTTGTGTCGGTCAACATAATCATTTTAATTGAGAGACGAAATAATAAAATAGCTTCTACCCACGGCTGTGCATTTGTATTTTCTAAGCATACCTACATTACTGCGTAAGGGATTCTCGGAATACCTTTTCGAATAACGGATTAGCCTTTGTCCATCTTCATAAGTATTATGAAAACTTTATTTATACTCAATTTCTTGGAAAATGGCGAAGCCGTTAAACCGTGAAAGCAGAGCAAAGTAAACGAACACAATTTCGTATCATCCTAATCACGAAAAGGCATCACGACGTCAATAATAATTGTTTTAAGTTTGTAAAATAACGTCTTAACAACTTTGATATCAATTTGATTTATAGAGTCATAAAACGAGATTAGTGTGCCAACACAAAATTCTGTAGAAAATGCTTCATAGGGTATTTGGTCTGTTTTTGGTTTCATCTCAATAAATAATGGACTTTACGGCCTGAATCCCTAGAGTGTAGTAAAAGTACGTTGAAAGTTAATAGTCGCAGAGAATAGCTCAATATTTAAGCTGTCTACATTGTACATTTATTTTCGTGTGGTTACGACATGCATGGAGGATTATTTTGTGGTTTGTTGAATTCGAAAATATAAATACAGGTACGCATGGGTACACATTTATATTCTTAATTATTAAAATAACTCTTTTTAAAATAACCAATCGTCTTCAACTTTTATTATTTCTCCGACACAAATTCGGCAGGATTAAAATCTATGCGTCAGTAAAGGTACATAATGAACCTGAAGTTTTGAAAGAAACGATTATTTTCTAAAAATTCTCATTTGTTATAAAGGGGATGCGGAAAATTCGAGAAACCAAAACCCTTCTTCTGACTGAACTTAAAACTAAATGTTATGGTTTCGTTGAAATTCGTAGAGAAATGCCGTCAACGATATCAAATGAAACTAAGGCTCGACTTGGTTTTGCACAAAACGTTAATCAGTATAATACTCGACAAACAATTGAACATCAATACATCATAAGGATTTCCGAGAATGGCTGTCGAAACAAAGTGCGATTAATCAAACCTCAAAATGTCAGGTTACAGTCGTATAGACTTCCTGATAAAGCAAATCTAATAACCAAATACATAAAGAAGACTAGTTATGGATAATATAGAAGCCAGCGAATTACAATTTAAATTATGCTTTACCCACAATTCCTCGTCTCTAAATCGTAACAAAAATGAGGCATACTTCAGATAACTCTTACTGATTATTTACTATGAACACCATCAGTGTAATGCCACAGATAAAGTACAGTTGTTAACATAATTACATATATTATGTGCCTAAAAGGAATAATTAAAATCGATAAATCAGTTTAAAAGCATTGCCAGAAAGTTTCAATGGGTACATGAAAAAATCTTGTCTGTAAAAGCTAGACAAGGACGTCAATTCATCGTTTATTTAAGCACTATTTTTAACTACTTCCACTTTGTTGTTAGTTTGTGCATTAAGTTGAAAGGGTCCGTACGGGCCGGTGTGGCTTTACTAAATTGATTTTATGTGTATTGCGGGCTCAACTGTCCGCAGCTATATTGGTGTAGGTACGCGATCCGGGAAGAGTCCCACACTGCTTGAGTTCCCGAAACTATATTGTCTGGCTTTCACGTTAGCAATATTGTTACGTTAACCTAACACCCGCACGAGCTTACAGAGCTACAATGTGTAGTCCTGTTTTGTTTGCCTTTAAATTGGAATTCCAAATTCCATGTAGTGTAGTGTGCGAATTAGGTTATCCATGATAGGTTGTCCATGTGTAATTTTTTATCGTTGGTTTCCTACCCATCCATACAATCTTATAATACCTATTTGAAGTCACCGACTGCTATTTCCATATCGGCCCCACGAGCCAGCCTTCTGCATTTCTTTTTGAGGTTATGCAGTTGGGATTTTTGATTCTTTTAGTTAATAATTTTTAGAGTTCCGTACCTAAAAGGTAAAAAGAGAACCCTTATGGTGAGGTTTCATTGTCATTATGTCTGTCTGTCTGTCACACCCCTTTAACGAAGCAAGCAGCAACGATCGAATTATGAAAACCAATTTAATATTTTTTTTGCACATTTTTGTTAATAAATAACAAAAATCTAAAATTATTCATGCTGAGAGGAAGTTAGGTGTATTTTGCAAGAATGATTAAACGAAATTAAAAATAAATAGATTATTTTCGAGAAAACAAAATAATGCGGAACATTTATTTATTTGTTTATTGTATAAGGACTTCTTTTTTGCAAAATCATATCACACTCGATGGTTGCAAAGAGATTGGCTTGAGAAAGTTATAGTATATTTTATTTCATAGGTAGTTTTAAAATAGTTAGCCGGTTATTCAGTAACTACCTAAAAGGTACTGTCTGTTTTTCATAGGTACCAGTACGTACGGGACCTTCGGCACGCGATTCAGACTCGCACTTCACCGGATTTTTATAAAAGAAAGACTACGAGTATACTAGTCATGAAACCTGAAATAAGTTATTTTGTTTCACGTTTGGGTAAGTTTTGAGGTAAACATAAAAACATACCAACCAAACAACCAAAAAGGTTGGTCTTCGTTTACGAAACAATTAATAGTGAGTAGCACTCGTAGCTTTAAAATAGCTCCTTATGTTTGGGGTAAAATACGTAATTCATATTCATAAGGTCCTATTTATTCGAATAGGGATGTTTCCTGGGTAAACAAATACTAATTCTAATTAGTCCGTCAGTTAGATTATAAAAAAATGTTGAACACATATTTTTTGTTTTATCAAAGCAATCTAAATTGACTCATGACGTCACTTCATGGTAAAAAGTGCGCAGTCGTGACGTCATGCGGAACTTCAACGCACTATATCTTCGTAATTTTTTGTTTAATTAACAAAAGAAAACAATGTGTTCTGTGTATATATTATATGTATTATAATGTATATGACGGATTAATTTGTTAAATTTAATGGGTAATTTTGGTGTCCAAACAAATTCTCCTTAATAGTTACTTACTGATCCTTTTTTATCCAGTTAGATTTTATGCCCGAATCCCTTCCGCCTCCCTCGCAATTTAAGGTACCAAGTGTGAAGATTAAAGCTTCAAGTTCGATCAGGCTTGGCGTTATTTAATTAAAAAGATGAAAGACAATTTTTGCCACAAAAATGTCCAGACGCTATTCTAGAAATTACCTTTCTAAATAGCAACAGCTTTTATCGTTTTCCGCGAAATGAAATATTGAACGCCTTGTGTCAGAGGGCCTAGAGTCAGGCAAGACTGCGAGGTCGCCGAGTTAATCTAGTTTGGTGGCCGGCGAGCGAGAGGGTACTCGAGCCGAGAGCCGGCCCAGCACAAATAGCCTCACATTTCTTCTCACAAGCCACTCGAGGAGACGGCCGATATCGCTAGACGCTCTCCACCTTTATGAGACAACCACCGGAAAACCTGTGTTACGTCGTCCCTATTTTGTCACAATTAACTCTCGACGGTTCATTTCGTTTGTTAGAAAGGGTTCTTCACGAAACTTGAAATCAGCTCAATGAAAACAAATAACCAAGATAATATATTATTTCGCATTTAGATACTCTTCCTTTTCTTCATCGTTTCTGTTTTTAAAGAAGATTGACCATTTTGCTATGTGAAGTTAACCTAATTTTAACGCAGTTGAATATTTTTTGTTGTAAGCACAGCATATGGTTTCAGTTATGGGACTTTCATAAATTACTCTGCAACCAAATATTTTAGCTTGCTAGTACGTTATGAGATCGTAGAACCCCCTTGATAATGATATTGGATGCAAAAGGCCGAATGTGTAACTTGAAAAATGTTACGTTTATCCGATCCTATAAATTACATATCCGGTACATGAGTGACTATAGCACCTAATTGCTTAGTTAGCAAAACCCTTTTTAGCAGTTTGACCTTTTAAAAAATGACTTCGACATAAATGATTAACATGCGCAAGATTTACTTAAGCATAAACATGTAGAAGTACTTATACATAAGTATGTAAGCAGGTAAACGGCGGATTCACCGCTCAAAAATATTAGGTTTGGCCCTTAACTTCCGATACACGTTCACTAACTCACTTCTTATACTCTGGCAAAACTACATACTTTTAAGGCACGAAAATAAATTTCTCGATGGATACGTACCCCGCTGTCATACAGTTCTTCAACTAACAGGGAGGGAGGTTGCTTATTTAACCTGTGCATCAGCACTGCTTAATTTTGTGTTCTCAACCATAAATAATAAAAATATATACCAATTAGAATAAACTTGAAATAACCAATAAAGTAAAATGTCGCCGTGTCGCTAAATCATTAAAATTTTCGTGCGTTCTGCAAATTACTTATCTCCATCAGCCACGCGACGGTTTGACGACCGACTACTCTTGCAAATTATCACTTTAATTCTCATCAAATGTAGTTTAGCTTCTTAAAATGTCTCCTTTTAGAGTTTGATTACTGTAATTGCTTCTTATATTTTTAAGATTGTTTGTTAGTTTACGTATTTCATAAATTTTCTGGTGTAGCACCCCTAATCCCCCTTGAGATATTTGCAAATCTCATGATCATGGATAGAATATGATAAAAGGTACTGGTGGATGGTGGTGTACAAGAGACGTCGGATAATTCTAACATTATAATTAATGCACATGATTGATCCCTACCTAACTACCCTATCCTAAACCAACCTTCCTAATTATTACCTTAAAATATACAATCAAAACTGTAATACTGCCGATATCATTTTCTATTTAAAAAAACTGTAAACCATCTGTAACACACACACACACACACACACACACACACACACACACACACACACACACACACACACACACACACACACACACACACACACACACACACACACACACACACACACACACACACACATGCATTGGGCAAAGAGGATTTGTTTTTGTAATATTACAGATTGCTTGTTGACCGGAATGATAAATAAAACACCAAACTTGTCCACAATGTCAAGTTTATTCAACCCCGCGTGACAGGTGGTGAGCCTGCCTACGCACGGTCTCCAGGGTTAAAGAAGTTTGTGATGTTTTCACCAAGCTATGGCAAATTTGAATAAACATATGCGTGTGGTTAGCCAGTGTAGCACATCACTATGAAATCCTGTCGCGAGCCAGTGTAACATTAACTGTAACATTATAAAGGTTTATTGATTATTATGCCTACATTATATTGATGTTATTGGAAATGAATTCTAAGAAGTACTTTATGATAACGTTTCCTTTCTTAAGGAATATCCGGCAGTTGTTCTCTGAACAAATATTGTAAATCAAATATTAATTTATGCACAGCACTTAACAGATCACTTCCTTCTAAATGTATTATTTTCGTTTAATTATCTTTGCATTAGTAGCCCACTTAGGGTTTGGGTTCGATTAGGGCGAGGGTACTTTTTTAGCTAAAATAAATTCCTTTGTACTTATATCGTACTTGGAAAACTAGAACGATTCCAGAACATTGAATATCGCGCACAATTGCTTTGTATAAATGTCACTATTTTATAGTGCGTGTGAAACGAATGATCATCCTGTTTCAACGTTTAATGGAATCTAAAAAATACGAGTTTAGTCACAGAAAACTACGTCATCCTAGTTATTAAGTTTACAATATATTATTTTACAAAAAACTGTATAATAAATACCATACTGCAATTCAACTAAATTAAATATATTAAACAATTGAAAGCTATCAATCCAAATTTAAAAATCTTAATAACTGTAGTAGATAAAAATCGGAAATATGTGATGTGTAGTGGATTTTTACATCCGGATAAGTGCGAGTTACACTCGCGTGGAGAGGTTCCGTTCCGTACATGATTATCTGAAATTTACTACTTACGTTACTCTAAACACCGTAGACTTCTTATAAGTTTTCTTGTAATCTATAGGTAAAGAACTATATTCTGTATTTTTTTTAAATTTTAGCCCCAGTAGTTTCGGAAATAAGGGGGAATGGTCAAATTTCGCCTATTTTCCTAAATAACTTCTAAACTATTTTACTTAAAAATCAAAAGAAAATATATTTAAGATCCATACAAAAAGCCCTTTCATTTAATATGTCACACAATATACCTAGGTTGCATAACTTTTTTTTTTTTTCTAATTTGCCCCCAAAAAGTGGCCCCCATGTTAAAAATTCATATATTTACGTCACGCGTCCGTGATGCGGTCACCGACTTACATATGTATACTAAACAACTCAATCGGTCCAGTAGTTTCGGAGCAAATTGACAGTGACAGACGGACAGACAGACAGACAGACACGCACACGAGTGATCCTATAAGGGTTTCGTTTTTTCCTTTTGAGGTACGGAACCCTAAAAAGTACCTAGTTCAGACTTTACTGAACTAAGTAAAACCTTTATAGATGGTACACGATTCCGGACTCGCACAGTCCGCAGCGCGTAACAATCACGAATCTTCCGAAAACGTAAACAGCATCACCGTTGCTCACTTCGAATAATTTCACCTAAGAAAAACTTTTATTAACTTAAAGCATAGGTTTTACTTTAACACAATCATCTTTGAAATTAATATCTCAAACCTTTTCAAAGTTGTATAGCAATTAATTTAATTATTTTACCTCTAATTAATGAGAAAGCCAAGACAGTAATTAATTGTGTTGTAAGAATGCAATGCAAAAACGACGGCAAGAAAACATTCTCCTTATTGTTTGTGGCATCGTCGTCTCGGCCACGTTCTACCCAATCAACCTTACAGGAGTCCTAATGGAAAAACTATTACTCTCCTTACAGGAGAACAATACATCGAATGGAAGGAAAAAAAGTCCTCCGTGCCCCACGGTCGACCATGGTAATCGATGTTTCAGCCATTTGTTGCACGAATTGCCTTCGTTATGACCCGAACACCAAATGATAACGATAATGACTCATTCTTAGTTCACGTTATTTTAAAAGCTTAGTGATATTTCATGATTAAAACAATTTGGCTAATGTCCAATTTCATGAAGTACCTACCAATATCATTTTCGGACAGAAATGTTTACATGAAAAGATTTTGGTACCTTTTTTGTAAGTATTATGCATTTGATTTAGGACTAGCGGTTTCTGCGTGGTTGCAAAGTTATGTTAGAACATAATGGTCTAAGATCCGGTATTAGATATATATATCCTCAGTAAGCGTAGTTATTATAAATGAAAATAAATATGTTGCTATGTTCGTAATAATGTTGTGTGTATTGTTGTTATTATTATTATTATTATTATTTTTATCTTCCTTGTTGGGAATTGTATTTAGCATAATAGGTGTGTTGGTTTCCAAACTGTAAGCTTATTATTGTAAATTAATTATAAATAAATAAATAAACTATACCCTCCCTCATCAGTTATTTAATCGAATTATATATCAAATGAAAGGTTATTCTATTCCCAATCCAACCGTATTGTTTGCATTAATTTTTTTTTTAAAGTTTAAATCAATCATCTAGACAACCATGGATTTGATAAAGTATTTGCTAAGGCTACCTAATACGGTTGGATTGGGAATAAAATAACCTTTCATTTGATATATAATTGGATTAAATAACTGATGAGGATATATTAATAACGCTTACTGACCTGTTTATCCCTGGCAACTCCATAGTTGGGCAGAGCGGATAGTAGGCAACCTTATTTTTTTCAATTCCTTGGGGCATATTCTCTCAGCTATTTAATGCTAGATTTTCATAAATAATTAATCGCGGAATTAATTCAATTTTTTATTATTTAACTGCATCGGTACGCGATTTAGCTAGGCAACCCATTGGCGATGTGTTATCTAGCATATAAACTTTATCACAATTAAATAACAAATGAGGGTATTAATTAGATTATAGTAAGACATCCGGTCTAAGAAATATTCTTATCCCGGATCTTACTATAGACTAACCCTCTAAATGAGCTCAACTTATGGCCAAATTCAGAAAAGCTACTCAAATGGATCTTTAATTGATATAATTTAAATTTGCGCCTTGATATAATTTTAGACCCATAAAGTCTGAAACACTATGCAAATTTAATTCCACCAATTTATTATTTGTATTTCCATTTTATATGAATTTCCGGAGACGTCTGGTTTCGTCAAGTTTAATATTAAATTTCTGTCAAGGAATGAAATAGGAGAAAGCAATAAGATAAGATTGTACGTCCTCACTACTTACTATAAAACACTATAGTATAATTAAACAGGCAAAATTGCTTACGATATATTCATCAGTGATATTTCGACTGTTATTTTATAAGTTAATTTATTATTGTAAACCATAGCAGATTCATCAGTATTAACCTCTCTGTTTTATATGAATTGGCAGTTTAGTTTACGCTCTGTACGGAAATTCTCTTTCTTTTTGTAAATAACAGATTGATGCCATTTATAAGGCTCGTTTCTTTATAATACCTATTCATTTAAACCCAAAAAAACAATCTAACATTCTTCCGTTAATAAATCTCTTAAATTGGACGAATTAGGTGCTTATGAGGCCATTTCGTTAGAAATAATTGAAATAATAGATCAGCCAAGCGAGCAAGTTGTTTTATTGTGGTACATTAATTAAATTGTTATGTTAGACAAAAAACATCAAAAAGATAGAATCTAAGGATGATTGTGAACTGCAACGATTCGAATTTGAGAAAATTGTAGTCGATGTCACGGTCTGTTGTTCATAAATAAGTGGAAACACTGCAATGGACAATTGGACCAAAATTACACGAGTGTTTCGTACGTTGTGACTATATAGGCTCTAATTTCCATGTATTGGAATCATTATAGTACACAAACGCCGTAAATTGAAAATATAAATCCCAGAAAATTATATTGCGACATTTAAATAAATTTGCTATATTGACAAGTACCTATATAAAAATTACATAGACGGTGAGTTATTTTATATACTTACGGGTATTATTTAAGTTCACTTAAGAAGTACTTACTGGGAATAATCCGCCGCTAGAAAGTTGAAACCCAGTGGGATTATGTATAAAGTAAGAAAACTGCTACTAGAAAAGTATGCATAAAAGGCCTTAAGCGTAAGAGTTTTCAAGTAACATAAAGTACATTCTAGAAACGTACTTAATTCCCGTTGCACCCATACATTACGCATGTCTCGATAACAACCTATCCCTACCAATATAAATTTAACAGATACATCCATTAGGATACTTATATATTTGATGACGACGCGGTTAGCCTAGTTGGGAGTGACCCTGCCTCCGAAACTAGCGTCCCGGGTTCGATCCCCGGTAAGGGTAAATATTTGTGTGATAAGCACGAATGTTTGTTCCTGAGTCTTAGATGTTTCCTATGTATTTAAGTATTTATTTCTCTATATAAGTATGTATATCGTCGTCTAGTACCCATAACACAAGCCTTTAGAGCTTACTTTGGGACTAGATCGATTTGTGTAAATGATTGTCCCCTGATTTATTTATTATTATTATTGTTAATTTAATCCTTAGTTTTATTTTATTTAATCTCGTAGATTCAGACATGTGAAAGCCCGCGTGGCCTACTTGAAAAACATTATATTTTCATTTTTATTTAATTATACAGCAACACAGATTACAGAGGGAAGACATAATTATGTTGAGGTTTTCTTTATCAGTCGTTTTTTTGGGAATAGTGGACTTTGATTGGAGTATGCCTAAGTATAGGTCGAGTCACAAAAGCTGGCACGAATGGATGGAATGAGTGAATGAAAGTACTCGTAACTACATGTGTATCACAAAATGGTGACGGACAGTTTGACTGGTTGTCTCTTAACTAATGGTGCAATCAAAGACAACGGTATTTTGTAACAATCTGAATGTAGGCATCATTTCTTGTTTATAAATCTTCTTAATAACGAAACCAACCTACCTTGCGCATTTTAAGAACAAAAATAATCTCCTGCATAAAAATAAATGAAATGAAAACTCAATGGTAGTTAAATCTGTTTCCTTAACTTAGTAGTAAGTAGTCAAATCTACTTTTCTTACCTACAAATGTACAAATTTTAACCATGATATATTGACCACTGACATAAATGTATGGTCATTCTTCGTTTTTTCTTGAACGGAGAAAAAGTACTGTGGTGCTATTAGGTAGTACGGGTTTCGCAAACCAATAAAAAGATGTGAGTTCCCTTGTACTTTACGTCTATTTGCATCTCTTATTGTTAGATAATCAATCCAGTTCATACAGTGCTCAAGATAAAGAAGCCATGTCAAACGTTCATTTATTTTACTAAACAGCTTTTGATTCGAATTTAAAAACAAGACCGTAGATATCTTGAGCGGTCGGATAACCTCTACAGTACTGTCTTTTATAAAGATAAGGAAGCCATGCCTTTGCAATCAGTATGATGCAACAAGATTGTACCGAAGCTAGAATCCATTGTCCGGCGAACATGAGGACGTTTAGCGCCGGACCGGGATGCACGCGGGCGCTACGTGACCGTGTAAATGCTGTAAAAAAGTTGCCAAGAATGAACGATAGCAACCAACCCTTTTTAAACTAGCCAGATTTCTATTACACTATTCTAATCATTTGTATTTTTTACAACTCCTATACAATATGTTTTTTTTTTACTTTGTTAGCGACTAAATATTAAGATAGTAAGTATAAACGCAATATCATCATCATTACCATTTCAGCCAAAGGACGTCCACTGGTTATAGACCTAACGCAGCGGTCCTAGCATGCCAGACACGTTTATCCCCCGTATTAAACCCGTTTATCTCTGACTATCTCTTTCGTTGGCACTAGTTTGAGAGGTACGGACTTAGAGATGAGATTGTTTAATTTATCCTCGTGTCTAGCATGCTAGGACCGCTGTATTCATTCAGAAAATATGGTTATTACAAAAATGAGCTTTATTTTTGGAACCATTGCAAGCGTTATCCACCGCATTTAAATTGCCTGCCAAATAATCCGAAAGTGAATAAAGATGGAATCGTATACAAATTAAACTCGTTTATTATTTTGGCTTTCCACTTTCATGTCGGGAAATCCGAACACGAGCAGTAAATATCTGAAAACAAGTACGGCCACCCTCGCTATTGTCAACTGGATGCCGCAATTATTTACATTCTAAGTTATTGTACGGAAAATTCTGGCTGCAAAAGCAAAGCTTGCATGAGCTTTCGAGAAGCATTGTTCATATTTATTAGTAGGTACTAATCGGAAAAAAATGCTCCGATCACAATGAGCCGTATTGATATAATATGTGTAATTATCATTTAAAAACTTATTGACGTCATATTTCTCAAGGTCATTTTTCGAAACCCATAGTGCTACAGCTCCAAAGAGCTCTACAAGATCACACAAAACTTTTGCAGGTATTAAGATGAGTAGAATTATTTGGAAGTAGGATTGTTTATACCGAAGAGTATTTGTACCACATTTTAAGTAGATATTAGCCAGGAATCAATTCTTCCCATACAAACCCTCAATACACCAAGACATATTTTAGGGAGAGGTTACGTCTTTTTCTCAATCGCCTACCTAATGGGAAAAATGAGGTTAAAGGCCGGGGCAAACCAAACGCGGTTGCGGCGCGTTTGGTGTGCCCGGGCCTTTAAATAATATATTATGAAAGCAAATTTAAACAAAATCATAGTACAGAAAAAAGCAGATCATTTTGACTATTCATTTTTATTTGATTAAGGTTCAAAATTTGTGAAAAATATATAGTGTTTTTTAGTTCTGATTTTAGTTTTTTAGATATCCTCATCAAATTTATGTCATGTTTTATTTCTAAGATGTAGGTCTAAAAACAGTATTTTCGGAAATAATTGGAGATTCGTTTAAACGCCATACATTTTGTACAGTCTAACGACAGCAGTGACGTCATAGCTGTTGTCCATTTTGTATGGAGTGTTATTGCGAGTGGTATGAGCAATGACTTTTCAAAGCTTCATAACTCATAAAATAATCAGCATAAAAATGTTTTGCGCCCACAGATCGGTTTCTATTACTCAGCACTTTCCAATACAAGATGAAAAAAAATGATGCAGCTTGCCTATTGTTAGTTTTGAAGTGCATTCATACCAAGTTTCAAGTTGATAACCATATGGAATCGGTTCTTCCCATACAAAGTGTAACGCCCCAAGGCACCCCTTTTCAAGGCACCACTTTAGGGGTAGGTAGTTTAATTCTTTTCTCTAATTTTTACCTAATTATTTGTTTTGATGAGTATTTATACCAAGTTTCAAGTTGACAAAACTCATCGAATTAGATAGTCCCATAGGTAACAACTTCAACCCTCTCCTTTTTTACCCCCTTCCAATTTCCCATGAAATTCAAAAACCATTGGGACGTGTTGTGATACTCATTCTGAAGCCCCCTTTAGCAGTTTTTCATTATTCTCTTCGTTCGATTTTATTACATGTATAGATTTGTAAAAACAAATCTACACATATACGTGCGTTGAACTACTATTCATCTCTACTTTTGAAAAGAATTCAATCTTTTCCATAAAACTTAATTAATAAAGTTAAGTTACAAGAAAATAGTCCTTTCGAATGTTTATTAAAAAACATGCCCTTACATTAATAATATGTACTTAAGTATTAATTTATTAAGAACTGGTAGGTTTTACAAGACTGGGTTGGGAATTACTTTTCTGCGATCGATATTACTAACTGGAAGGTTATACGAGCATGCGGAACACTTTATAAGCGCTTACATCTCATAAAATTTTGAACTGGGCTGTGTTTGCCTAAAGTTTTAATATCTTTTCGTGGCTCTTCTGGGAAAACGAATTTGTAACATCGACAGTTGCAATTATATACTTGGCACCAGTCACTTATGTACTTGCTTGAGACATTTATTTACTGCTTTTAACGTAAAAGGATACATGGAACTTTGAGTAGTAAACAATACATATACCTACATATAAACAAACTGAGGTAAAAGGAACAACTTTGATCTCAACTCAATAAAAAGATTGCAATATAGATTGTTAACTTTGTAGCTGCAGTAATTTTTGAAAAAAAGGATCCAAGGAATATTTGATACAGAAAAATAAATAAACCGTATTTGTGTTAGATTATTAACGGAGTAACATTATTACAAAAAAAGAAACCGACGCCAATACTCCTTTAAAAAGTTATAATGACTTGCCTTTATTAGTAAATTACCTAGAAACATAAGATGATATATTTGATAATTAAGTAATACATTAAATACATCGAAATCGGCATCAAGTAAATAAGACACATACGTACATTATGAGACATGTATACATAATTGACTTGCCTCTGGCTTCGATATATTGACTATCATTAGATCAAGCTAATTTTTCTATAGATCCATTTTTGAAGTGTGATCTTTCCGACAAAAAAAGAATCATCAAAATCGGTTTACGAGGTAAAATATAATACGGGAATATAGGTACATTATATGTAAAAGTCGAATAGCTAACCCTAGCTTTAATTACCCCTGTCAAAGTGCAAAAAGTTGCCGAACGATGTATCGAAAATAGTCTTGTTTTAGGTAGTAAAAAGGTAGATATGGAAATTAACAACTCACTTTCACCTCACCTTACAGTATTCTTACAATATTCTTATGAGGCGTTGGCTGTATTATTTTAACCTATCACGTTAGAATCGCAAGTTAACAAGTGGGGAGGGCAGGTGTAGGAACTGACGAAACCGCATTGGCTGGCTACTTCACTACGATTATTGTCATGATATTATACATCACAATGAGGCCGATACATTTTGTTATCGTAAGCGTACATTGTTTATGATATTGGTAGATAATAAAATGTGGGAGACAATAATTGTCGACCGTTATCCGCATCGATACGAGCCGCGGCTGCGCGACGCCACGTCTGCCAACAGAGCGATGACATTTTACAAGAATCCTACACCGCTATAGAATGTTAAATTCGTGATGAATATCAATGACCACACTTCAGCTGGATTTTATAAATATCTTTTAGTAAAATTATAATATGTAATATCAGTAACGGACCTTTATAAAACCCGGTCTTGATACGTATGTAACGAGTACACCACTTTTCCTGCCTCAAATTATTTAAGCGCTCGTGATAATTCCACCTCCTATGTAAAACGTCAGCTTTAAAATATCCACACCACATAAATATTCATACATACCTCCATAAAATGATTGATTCAACTAAACTGTTTAGTCATAAATCCTCACTCCGCGTCATCAAAGCGTGACTGCGTTCGTCACGGAGCTGCCGGAATTAGCTCATACCAGCAAACAGTCCAATTTGGTGCTAAGCTTTTAGTATTTAGCCAATGACAATCATTTATCTCGATTGACTGGATTTAAACGCCGTTAACTCGGTATAGCCACTTTATATGTTGATTGGGTAATTTGAACGAAGCGATTGCTTGCTCTTTCACAATCTAATGTCTTACCTTCTTGTTTTAATTTTCTGTCGCTTGTTAATTCCAATACCAAACAATTAACATATTCTTCAGTAAAGATTTTGTATTGACATTAAGAATAAACCACTCTAATGTTTCATTAACTGACTATTGGCCGAATTAAGAAAGGCCACTCAAATTGCGCTTTAATTAAAGTGACGTTGCGGTGACGTTTCTGTATAGGTTGACAATTAGTTGAGGGACATTTAACTATTTAATATCTAATCAAATGCTTAAGTGGCGTTTCTGAATTCGGCCATATGAGTGCAAAGAATTTATGGTGGTAACATAAATTAGTATGTTAATTTTCGCCTGAACATATTTTAAACAAATACCCCATCCATATAGTATACACATAGAGACACTTGATTTTGTATGAGAAAGGATCAAAAGCTTTGCAGAAATAAATGGTAAAATTGTTACTGTGAATTTGCAAACTTTGTTATAAATCAAAAATATAAAAGGAGGGAAGCTGTAGACAACTCTTTGAAGTCGCTGAACATAGAAGGTCCCGAAGCTTTGAGTGGGCATGAGTCAAAGGTAAAAGGGGTCACGGCCATCAAAGATAATTGAAGGCTGCTTAAAAGGTTTAACCGAACAAAGTAACAAGTAATCTTTACGAAGAAGAAATTAAGGAACTGTTAAATACTAACATCTACCCCACTTCACTGAGGAAAAATGATTACCAAACTACTTCGGTTCGGTTGAGAATTAACCAACCTTGGGTAAGGCGTTATTAAAGTTAATTAGATTTTACAAAATGGTTTATCTATAAAGAACAAAACTGAATGTAAGGTATTGCCTTAAGTTATGTAGTCACTTTTTTGAGTTACATATATAAACAAAAAGCCGGTTTCATTTAACAATAGTAGTTTATGCAACGGTTGCATAATGATAGGCCTTAAAACACTAGTGCGGTTTTATGAAACGAGCTTTTAGCGAGTTTCATAATAAGATCGCACGTGTGTTTTAAGGCCAAATTATGCAGAGTTGCATACATAACTTTATCTACACACATATTATAAATCCTCCATGATTGGTTCAGAAACAATATTTTCTGGCAACAAGTTATTTGTTGCAATCGTGGCTGCATATTTCCGATATCCGGCGCATTTTCACATCACACACACTCCAAGAAGACTACTTACTATTCACATTTTCAACTAAAATGTAAATGACAAACAACTTTTTCTATTCAATTCAACAACAATTCTACTTTCGTTCAGCAAAGCACCAACATGGCGGTGTCCTCCGTCAAGACCAATTTTTTTTTAAATCATAGACAAACGGATGAAGTCTCTATTCTCACGTCACTCGAGATCAAATATTGTGCAGTTTATATTTAAAAAACATACTGAATTGACGTTTCGTATCAATAACTGTTTTAGTATCTATGGATACTAGAATAGAGACCTACTTGAGTTTTGACAGCTGTTCCAAATTTAATCTCATTTCTTTACTAAAAACGATAAAGAAGTCATGTTATTTCTTTATCGTAGCACTGGTTTTTCCTAATTGGTTGTCAAAATGGTGGTCATTTCCTACGGTTTTTGATTAACCAATGGAGGTTTTTTGATATGGGTGTAGATAAAGTTTTTTTGTTGCTATGAATTAAATAAAACAACTAGTTTACTGTATTGAAAATGTCGGCACACAGATTCTCAGGAAATAATAACGGTAACAGAAGTCCTGTTTCCTGCTAATTATTAACTTAAGGTGAAACTTTGCCGAGCTCTTCTTCCTGTTCATTATGCGTGAGGATAGGAGTTTCATCACTAAATCCTTTTACGTTTTTATAGTATTCGTATTGATGCTAGGTCCATAATCTGCTTTTCTTTCAACTACCTACTGCAAAACTTGGTAAAAAACAGTAAAAGTAAAGTTAAAAACAAAAACCCGAGTAGCGATGTAAAACGCATTTTTGCTTCTGGTATGACGCACCCTTAGAATTTTTATATAGCCTATGACACTCGCACATTCTCCCCGAATCTTAAAATACCCCATTCATTTAAATCAATCCAGTGGTTTAGAAGCTAAAGTAGAACATCCGAAAGTTTTCACAGAAAACTTGTATCTATTCGATTCATTTTCACATTGAGCCAATTGTTTTTTTTTATCTTTTAGTAACCTATACTATCATCTTTTCAGCCAGCACTTTGAGCATAACATTTTAGACTGGGCAATCACAGTTCGATATGGCCGCCGACATGTGGACTGTCTTGCTAATAATTTGACAGTCCACAGAAAAGTGGTCAGGTGTCTCATCGGACTGTGAATGGGCGGAATGATGGTTTAAACTTCTTGATTTTCCAAATTAAAAATAAATACAAAACAGTGCAATAATTAATGAGTTTTGTATGCAACTTGATTGCTCTAGAGCAAATAAGTGCTGCTTTGTGCTGAGTATTTAAGGACATTGGGTCCAATTCGAAACGGTGTCCGCTAAATTTAAGATTGCCTAAATTTAAAATAAGAAACGTCAAACTCGATTTTATATAGCTCCAAGGTTCAAAATCGAGTCGAACGTTTCTTATTTCAAATTTAGCGACTTCTAAATTTAGCGAAAACACTTTCGAATTGGCCCCAATGATTAAATTAAAGCATAGTTTGGTAGAATAGGATGCATGCTTTAAGCTCGGTATGAATGTAAAAAATTATATGCATTAAATAAAATTGCCTTTTAAAATAGGTAGAGTTCTTTCACGGAGTGGCAAAAAACGCATTGTAACCGACTTGCGTTAAAAAAAAAAAAAAATTTGCAAGTAGGCCACACGGGCTCTTTTATATGTCTGGATCTTCCAACGCTTCAAAGGCTGACATCTACTGTGAAGAAACGCCGCAAAAAACTCTGATACAAAAACACTAAAACTCTAACACAAAGTGCAACAGACAATCCTAATGGGCACAAATTAATTATCCATTCTGATACTCCTCCTACTTCCTATAAATATTATAAATGCGAAAGTTTTTAAGTGTGTGTGTGTGTGTGTTTGTCTGTAGGTTTGTTGTCTCTTGGTTGCCTTAGGTCCTTGATAATAGGACATAGAGTACTTGTTATCCCGGAAAATTCATAAGTTCCCGAATGAATTACTGTAACTGAATTTGTTGCGGGAAGTTGCGTGCTGAAGCTATTAATATGTTCTTATCACACTTGCTCGGAAAAGGTGTTATTATACGCAGAGGTATAGAGCAACTATAGCCGATTTACCTCCCGCGAGAGATATGGATTTTTATAACTCCCGGGGGAGTTATAAGTTTAGTTTTGAAATATAGTCACCCACTCGTACGTCATTTCAGACTAAGAGGTTTAAAATCAGCGCAGGTTTATTTCCTATCTAAAAACTTGTAGAGTTGTAATAATGTAGCGTCAATGTAGACTCAATATAGGGTCAATCTAGAGTCAAAGCAGAGTCAATGTAGAGCCAATGTAGACCAAATGTAGAATCAATGTAGTCTAGAGCCATAGTAGAATTGTAGAGCCTATGTAGAGTCAATGTAGAATCAATATAGGGTCAATGTAGTGTCAATGCAGAGTCAATGTAGAGTCAATGTAGAGTCAATGTAGAGTCGATGTAGGGTCAATGTACAGTCAATGTAATTATTCAACTTTTGTTTTTTGACTAGTTGTTATTTTATTTCTTCGCAAATGTGATGAAAATCCTTGAGTGTAGCGGGCAGTAACGGGATTACAAAATCGACTCATTAAAAATAGACTCTCGTTTGATATCCCCTTTTTAAGGCCCGAGATGCACAATGTACTATAAACGCGAACGTGAAGTTTCAGAGGTATATACTTAATATACATATATTTTTATAATTTTGTACTTAAATAGAAAACAATCTTTATAAAAAAAAACTTTAACGAAAATCCGATAACTGTTGAATTTTGATATTACGAGTATTTACTTTTCGGTAGTTTTGCAGCCTTTTTGTTCTTGGATTTTGAGAAAAGAAAAGTTTTTAACGCATTACAAAACTGTCTCAAAGAATTGCGTGAAAATAAAAAAATATAAATCAACCAGAATCATCAAATAATTCATGATCATGAAGTGGTAAGTTCTTGCAACACCGTATTACAACAGCTAAATGTATATAAGAACGCACTTATACTGTACATACCCAACAATTGTGGGGAATTCCGCCCTTATCAAATCAGTTATTTATTGTATGAAGGCGGTAATTAAATAAGTTTTAATTAACCGTGAACAAGGGTAAATAAACCCCTTTTGCAAAGGCAAAGAGGGAAATATTGGAAATTTTTGAAAATCCTTAAATGAATGCTGATAGACACGACGAACAATCCCGCTTAGAATTTCAATTAAGAAGTTAGAAAGACCTATTAAAATTCGATACAGCGCTGCGGCCGCGACGGCGCTATGCTCGGCGATTGAAGCTGATAAAAAAACGTCGTTAGTCGTTATGTTTCACAGCTGACGAATTTGTGTCACTAACATACTTAATGGGGTATAAGGAATGATCAACTACATGCGATTAAGATTGTACCTATATTAGGTACAGGTATATTACCTGCATTTTCATAAATCTGTAGAAAAGACGTGTCTGGGTACATTAAAGATCCGACATATTATAAATGCGAATGTTTGTATGTGTGTAAGTTAGTATGTTTGTTACTCGTTCTAGCTTCAACGACTGGACGGATTTGGATGAAATTTGGAATGGGGGTGCTTATACCCTAGATTATCACGTAGGATACAGGCACAGCTACAATTAAATAGGAATAATACATGGAGACAAAATAAATTATATGTATAGAATCCAAAAATGTCGTTTTTAGAACTTCAACTGTTTGTTTGAACAGATATCACAGAACTAAATAGTAAAATGATTTCGATTGTTTGCGTAAAGTTAAAATTTGGAAGGTCCAAGATAGCACCAATTTTCAACTGGAATCAAGTAATACAAAAAGAAACATGAATTTGAAACTTCATAGTAAGGACAGGTGGTTCCAATGCCCTATGAAAATTACCCACTCTACGCGTCTGTCTGTTTGTTTGTGTGCCAGTCTGTCCGTCTGTATTTCCACCTATTTAAAGCCGTGGGCGGAGTTTATGAATAGCAGACTAAAGTTATAAAGAAATTTGTAGAAGACAACAACACGCTTTGAAAACTGCAAGCTAATTGTTTAAAGAACCAAACTGTTTTCTGCCGTTATTAAATTCTAAATTTAATTTATAACTCAATTTATGAATTGATGCGAGTAAGCTGAATAAAACCTGCCTGTAAGCTGAATAAGGCCTGTCGGTGACGTCGTTTAATCAGCATGACAAATGTCCGTCCAGTGTCCACGTGGCCGCTTCCGCCTCTTTCTCATTATACTGCCTCATATTTCGCTCAATTACCAAAAGTTGATTTTATTTATAAGAACTGCTTTGTCAACGCGCTGCCGGACGAAGCAGAAGTTTATGTGGAGAAAAGCTTGAAAGAAAATAAAAACCATACTTTTATCAAAACCTTTGTGGCCGAAGCTGAAACATTTTTATTCATCTTTATGCCTTCTTTATCCTCACATTATGAATAAAGCTGTAGTAATGATGTGTGTGTGCATTAACCGTATTTACTAAAAATGGTCAAAGGAGACAAAATAAATGATGTAAATTGTAACGTTTTTAAACGTAGATATTTTTTCTCTCTTCTACAATACATAATTAAGATCTTGTGAAACTGTAAGGCAATGTACCTACATATCTATACGTCAATACCCTATAGGTATTGTTCTTTTAAGAGGACTGTGAACCAACGGCAAATATCACTCTATTAATACAAAAAGCGATAACGATTTCCACCCCTTAACTGTTAACCGATTTTGACCAGTTTTTGATAGGTTGTCAGTCAGAACGCAATCTAAGTCTATACGTTTTTTGCATATTGATTAAAGATCAAAAAAGACAAATAATCGCTGAAATTAGTTTTGTATGAGAATACTGAAACAACAGTAAAACTAAATTTATTGATTATAGGGAAAAAACCAAAACGAGACATTGATTTTGTTCTGAGTGACAACCTATCAAAAATTGGTCAACATCGGTTAATATTTAAGGGGTGGAAATCGTTATCGCCTTTTTTAATGAAAAGCCGTAGGTTCACACTCCTCTTAAGGTTCACTTTCATCCTACACAAGTACAATTTTAAAAAACACACTTCATTAGGTTTTTATCTTGCTAGACTTTAGTATACTCGTATTCCTCGTTTATAAATCACATCAAGTTAGTTTGTTCATCAATCACAGACCAAAGGCAAAATGAGCAAATTGTGTGCGATTGGCGCAGGTAGCCATGGATAGCCAAATTTACTTTCCACTTAAATCAAATATTCATGCATGAGAAATGAACTGCTAAGTGTACGAGGCTAATTTAAAATAATTGGCATCTAGAGAAAACTTTCGATTTATTCTTGTAGTCATCTTCTTTGGAGTTGTTTCATTAACTTCGAACAGTTATTTCACGGAGTTGCGTTTCGCCGGAATAATGTTTATCAGACTTCTAAATGCTGAATTATTCGAAATTTCTAAATGCCTGCTTTCCATCGTTAAATATCCAAGATCTCGTAGGAATCTTCCGAGCAATTAATAAGGCCGCTTAGATAGAATAATAATTACTTTCCTGAAGCGCAAAGATTTAGATGTAATTAAAATTTGAATAGACTATCAATATTCTTGGTTGTTCAGTTGCTGAAAATGAAAGAACAGGGCTTACTTTATTATTAGTTACTGAATTAATTGACAAATGTTTGTGTTTTGGCAAACTTGTTCCGCAAAATTTTATTGATTAAATGGAAATGTCCGTACGTCAGCCATTTTTGAAATTTAATATTTGACTGTTATAGCAAATTTGATAATTAGTCTTAAAAACAAATTCAACGTTTTCACATTTCTGTATTACAGATGTAATGCATAATTATTTTCCATCGTGTTTTATCGGAAAAGTTCGTATTTATCGTGCTCTCTCTATTAGCTTCAGCAGGCCCCCAATTCTCGGCGCATTCGAGATAATTTCACAATCGAGATTAAACGTCAGTGCATACAGTCATGAATCTGACGTTTAATCTCGCAATCGACATTATTTTGAATGCATCGAGAATTGGGGGCCAGTCCAGTACCCATCATACCATGCTGTAAATTTTTCATTTTGACATTTGACAGCAAATAATAAAGTTTCATATGAATGAATATAAACATGTCACTCATTGAATACAATAATTAATTGACACTTCGGGTCCCGTCGTCTTCTGATTGAGATCCGAGTTTTACCGATGGAAACATATTATTCACTATACCTATCTGAAGTTCTAATAATATGAATTAGAAACGTTCACATAGTAGTTCATATAGTTTAACCTTTATATTATCAAGGAGTCGAGATCATTATATCAAGTTTCACGTTCACACTTATATAACAGCATAAACTAATCTACCTCTAGCATATTTTCTCTAGGACATTCAACGAAAAATTGTTTAATATATTTTGGAAGTTGCATTAGCCTTTAAGCTTTTCCCGATGAAAAATCCATTAATTTTTATCACGGTCGCCATTTCACCCCGAGTTTAAACGGTGGTCACGACTCGCTCGCTCTGCCCGCTATGGATATCAATATTGGTGTCGCTATACATACCTGTTAATACAGATGTTTGTACCGATAAAAATAATTAAGTCAATTATTTTCTAAAAGTAAGTTAATGATTCCAATCATTGATGACGCGGTTAGCCTAGTTGGTAGTGACCCTGCCTCTGAAGCTAGCGGTCCCGGGTTCGATCCCCGGTAAGGGCAAATATTTGTGTGATCAGCACGTTTGTTCCCGAGTCTTGGATGTTTCCTATGTATTTAAGTATTTATTTATAATACGTATATATATCGACATCTAGTACCCATAACACAAATCTTTGGGACTACATGGATTTGTATAAAGATTGTCCCCTGATTTATTTATTAATCATTCATCAAAGAAAAGTAATATAAAATATAAGTTTTCAAGAGAAAACGGAAACGAAGGCAAGAACAACAATCAACAAACATTAAAATTTGACAACCCACGGCATTTCTGGTTCATACATTTTCAAGTTAGACTACCTGTCGCTTTTATTGTGATGCCAGATAATAAAAATCGGGAGTCGTCGCAGCGACCCGCGCTCGCTAATTAGGACACCTCTGTCAGCTGCCTCGTGGCTATGTGCTTATTCGCAAAAATTAATGCGAGTTTTCAAAACTCGTAACGGCCTTAGAATTTATGAGGTGCGTGCTTATTAACAAGAGTCCTATCATTTGTTTACGCGATAACCCTTTTGATTTCATGTGGGATTTTTATTTATAACTAGCTGTGCCCGCGACTTCGTCAGCGCAGAGTTTGATTATCGTTATTCCCTCGGGACTCTTTCAATTTTCCGGGATAAAAAGTAGCCTATGTGTTAATCCAGGGTATAAGCTAGCTCCATTCCAAATTTCATCAAAATCCGTCCAGCCGTTTTAACGGGAAGAGCAAACAAACATACACACACACACACACACACACACACACACACACACACACACACACACACACACACACACACACACACACACACAAACTTTGGCATTTATAATATTAGTAGGACTAGCTTAACCTACAACTTCGTCTATGTGGGAATGTATCTTTACAATATAACACTTTTAATGCTTCTGACTTTTTAAATTTATATTGTTTGCTCTCAATTTACGGGCTTAAGGGTACGCACGAACTTGTCGTTAATTAAATTTTCAGATCCTATTTAAACCTTTTAGGGGTTAGTTGTCTTAAACGATGAAGCTTATGTCCTTCCTCAGGGCTTAAACTATCTAATATATTCCTAATATCATCAAAATCGGTTTAGCGGTTTAGCCGTAAATCGCGCAGATACATAAAAATGCGTCAGCGGGCTCTCATTGGGCCACACAACCTTTCCGTAAATCAATTTTCCAGACCCTATTTTAGTCGGCACTTTAGGAATTGATTTTCTTTTAAATATTCACTGGATCGAACTTCATAGCCCAAAGATGTTTTCAACTGATTGCAATTATTGTCCCAGAATTGTTCGTGAAGCAATTGAAATCAAGAAGTAGGTAAGTATGGCAATTTCAATCTGGACGATGGCTTCAAGTTATCCTCAATGTGGAATCCAGTGATAAATAAATATAAACAGCAGTTTGTATTATCGGACCACCAAAATTATAAACATATGTAGTAATCGCAAAAGTAAAAAAATAATAATTGCCTAACTTTCTTCCAATACAATAAATAATCCTTACATGTAACCGAGTCAATCTGCGTTAAAGACTGCGTATGGGAACCCCCTTAAATATTTATTTTATGCTGTTTTTTAGTATTTGTTGTTATAGCGGCAACAGAAA
Organism: Tortricodes alternella; assembly: GCA_947859335.1. Taxonomy (NCBI): domain Eukaryota; kingdom Metazoa; phylum Arthropoda; class Insecta; order Lepidoptera; family Tortricidae; genus Tortricodes; species Tortricodes alternella. The sequence goes on from OX401974.1 coordinate 11,250,194, forward strand.
TACATCATCTGTGAAAATTTCAACTGTCTAACTATCACGGTTCATGAGATACAGCCTGGTGACAGACGGACGGACGGACAGACGGACAGACGGACAGACGGACAGACGGACAGATGGACACACGGACAGACCCCAAACATTGTTAATTTGATTCATTTTACACAACAACAACAACTCATTATGACGAAAAATATACCTACGTCAAAAAAATTTTCATAAAAAGGACCTTAAAGTTCCTAAGACAGTTACCCTGTGTCTCCTATGGTTTCGGATTTCCCCATACTATCCCAATTAAAAAAACCCTGTATAGGGGTATACGAATGCGTAACTACGTTACTAGGGGTTATGTTAACTCAAAGACTGGCTTCTCGGCCTTACTGGCGTATCCCACAGGAACATTAGGCTCGCCACAAGTAAGAGCCTGCCACGTGTCTGGGTTGCGCCCTATTTATCCCAAAGGTTTTCAATTCGGGTTTTATTTCGGAGTTTTCCTTCGCATAGTCGGCAGATGCAAGGGGGCCATCACCCTCAATAGAAAAGATGTATCTTGTGTAAACTACGTAGACGTAAATTTATGTGTTAAAATTTTCGACGCAGATAATTCTCACCGATTTTTACCAAAGGTCACCATTGAAAAGTAAATAAACATTGTGCATTATTTTATTAACAATTGTTTTTGCTGAATAATAAATCTATATGTCATTTAAAGGTTTCTTTTTAAATATATTTTACACTGTTTTTATAAAGAGATAAAAAAATTATATATACTCAATAGAAACAACATCGGGTCTAAAATGTTTATAGTGGCATAAAGATATACTCAATTACACACTACATTCGTTTGAAAGTACAAGGAACAGAAAAAAGCTACCCGGCGCCTCATTCGGGAACGCTAAGTGATTCTGTAGCGACTCATAAGTCAGATTTCTCATCCCACTCTTCCGCACGACGCGTAATGCGTAAGAGCGAGATGAGAAATCTGGCTTACGAGTCGCTACAGAATCACTTAGCGTTCCCGAATGAGGCGCCTAATCTACCGTTCAACAACTTTCATTTTCGTTTAATAAAGAAATAAATAATTGCCTATTTTCTCGTAAAACCTTGTATTTTACATAACAACAAGATGATTGATTATACTCGTACGATATTCAATCAGGTAAAAATACGATCACAGTAGCCCTACGGGGTCGTGCTGAAAGTTCATTCAATTTAAAAATGCATTTAACGTTATTGCCCTCGGAGGACGGTTCGGATGACGGCCGCGTCCAGACAGGGCATTAGGATAATCCTCTCACAGCCGGGCTCCGATAAAGCTTGCCTTACAAAACTCTACGTTTGACACAGAATATCCGGCTAATCAGCCGATTTTATACTTTTTTCTCACCAAAACTATCCCGTAACTTTGAAATAGAGTAAAACTAAATAAATTCTTTCATTAGTAAATTAATGATTGCAAGGAATTTGTCATATGGGCGCCGTACTATAAACAAAGCGATCGCATAGAGCGGCTACAAAAGAGCTTTTTGAACATTATCTGCTATAGATTTCGACTTGCGCGAGAACACAGGTCACACGCAAGCTGGCTCGAGCATTTCAAACTTCCATCAATGGCTTCATGTCGAAAGTATAGTGAATAAGTAAGTGTTTTTGTAAAAAATAACTCGCTCGCGTATTGATTTGCTCACTTAGCTTCATCGCACAGTTCAAAGCGCGCAACCCATTATCCAAAATATTCCAGTTACAAATATACATAAACAACACCTTTTCCTACAATCCTTAAATTGGAATGTGTCGTTCTTATAATGATATTGTTACTGAGCATTCTTCTTTGGACATAATATATGTAAGAGTAAACTCAATAAAAAAAAAAAAACGAATTATCACTAACATTGAGAAGTAATCATTCGTTGCAACATTTTCAGGTATTTTATGTACTAGGTAATTGTAAATGTATACTCTATCAAGCTATTCTCTAACGTTAAAGTTACGTTAAGGATATTTGTATTGTATTGTATTGTATTGTATTGTATTGGTTACCATTTGTAGATATTGTTTAGTCGCCGTGCACACATAATTTAGATTTATTGTGCAATCTTGTTTATGATTATTCGTAACAATGTCTGTAACTTGTTTCGTGATCGAGCCTAGCCGTCGATCGTAGCCTTCATATAAATCGTTGTATAAAGTTATGAAAGACTTCTATTTCTTTACAGTAATAAAAAAAGGATTTCATTATTTATTTGACAGGCTATACATTTACGTTCTTATTATACATTTGCAATTTTTTTGTGGTCAATGCTAACTGCAAACGACCCGTGTTACCCCTTTCAGCTGAATGGCGCAATTATAATCATATAATCCGTTCTGCTTTTGACAGAAGGTCCTACGGAAAATATCACACATGCAATCAAAACAGCGTTTAAATTTGTTTAAATTATGTTCATGAAATACCAAAAACTTAATTTTTATTTAATAACTAGCTGGTGCCCGCGACTTCGTCTGCGAAGAATTATAATTTAAGTAACCTATGTACTTTTAAACCTTCCCTAGACCTCCACGAACATTTCAAGACTAAGATAAAAAAAATCCGTTCAGCCGTTCTCGAGTTTTAGTGAGACTAACGAACAGCAATTCATTTTTATATATATAGATATTTTCCTAGTCTAGTTAACTGTGAATACATATTTATAGAAACTAAACGCCGGCTTCTCTGTTAGGATTTATTTGCTACTCTGTCAAACGTCTGGCTTGCGCTTCAGTGAAGAAGCAACGTCAACCGGAATTAATGATACCACCCATTTATTTTCGTGATTCTCAATTGTAAATGCCGTTTTGTAAAAACAAAAGTAAAAAGTATGTGGTTTTTAATTACTGACTTTACTCCGTTTTGTTTATTCATTGGTCGTTCTAGATGTCAGTGATATGAATGACTCAATTATGAAATATACAATGTACTCCGAATATAGCTTCATCTAATTATTTGAATACCTTACTTAAAGTTTGGGACCGCTTAAACCACGTACTCACCAACTATAAGATTTGAGATTGCGTTGGATAAAATTACACAAATCGTCTCGAAGGATTTATGACATGGTGAGTGTTGTCCATACACTCGTCAGTGCTACTATTATTTGCCAATTATCAGTCAATCAAAACCATTTATATTCGTATTATTTTGTAGTTTGGAGGTAGTCGTTAATTTGTGTCACGGACAATTCGTCCGCAATCAAGATCTATCGGCCTATTCCCAAGAAACAAAAACACCTGGTCCTATTAATGCGTTTATTGACTTTTCCCAACACGAGGGGCTCGCTGATTCTACATATATGCGCCACAAATAGTTGATTTGGGGATAAATTTGCCCGTACGAAAACAATAACATACACTGCCAAGTATTGTCGCAGTAAACAACACAGGCAAATAATTTTGTAATATAAAGGAAATTTACTAGCCCTCTGTAAACAAACGACAAATTCGAAAGCCTTTTTTATTAACCCAGCAGTAAATACAAGTTATTTTATTTGTGGATATGCTTGTTTGAGTGAAAATTAATGACTCTTAACGTCCAGTCACGATAAAATTACGTTACACTACAATGTCAAACTGACTGGGTTTTTCATTTCTCAATGAATATCAAAATCATCGCTAAATATATAGAGGAGTATAATGAAGATGTAATAATCAGAACTTTAGAAAAAACTTATTAAAATCTCATCTCTATAAAATAATAAGTTTTATTAAATCATCATAACAGACGAATATAACAACATAATACATAAACCTTAAACCAAAAATAACCTGGCTCCTAAATAAAATTGGCTAAATCTCCGTCGCTGCTTATGATGCCCAGCTGGCATTCCCCGCCCCGCACAGCTAAACGTAGCCTTTGGTCAAAATACCTGCCAGCCTTCTGGTCACCGGAAATGTCTATAAGGCTGGGCCCCGCGGCCCGAGGGTTTCTACTCCAAACGGCACAAACATGTAGCCCTCCCTGAGGGCAGCATATTTGCGCCGTTTACCTAGTTCCGCCGAAGTGGCCTCCGCTCCCGGCCTAGCGGAGGTGGCCTGGACGTGGGATGACCAGCGTATCCACGCCGGTAGGTAGCGTCCTGTTTCCACGGAACGAGCGTCACTCCTTCGGGTTGTTTGCCATCGTCACGTACGATTATTTAAATCACTTATCTCATTTTAAACTTCCTAAAATATGAAAACCGAATGTTTAACACACCTCTCGTCTACCTTATCAAGTAGAAGAAGAAGTTACAAAGTTATAAACTAAAAAATCGCATACTCATTGTAGGGTTCAGAAGTCATGTTTGCCCCGTAGTTATTTATTTTTGCTGCTACTTTTGATGCTTTTGCTGCTGCTACTGATTATTTACAAGGTAGTAGGTATTGACAAGTTGGTCGTCTCCACTCCTGAACTAAAGGAGCCTACTTCGTCGTGATGGTATGCCTTTGCTTATATTCTTAATTTAAGATATTTATCCGATTTTTTTTCAATTTAAAGATAGCCGTAGGGGATGGGAGCACTACTCCTTACTCCTAAATAATGACTCCTTTTTAGAGTTTAAGATTTCCGAAACTTATTACCAAAACAAAAACTAATAAGAACATACGCATAATGTTTAAGCTATACTACAATACCGCACCGTAAAACAACACTTCGGCTTTAATTGTACCTATGAGATCGAATGGAACCCTAAAATGATCACTATTTTCATATTAGTAATACAAATAACGTATTAATTTTACTAATTTGCTACCCGTGAGCAGCATTAAATACTCGTCATTTTATCATCAATGATAATAAATAGATAAACAGTTCTCATTTCTCATATCAAGGCAGGTAACGCTCACACGGTCGATCAACAAAAATTACCTATAAAATGTATACAGACCAGCCAAGAAAGAAAATTTACTTTATGGAGCTATAAACAGGTGATGTGTTTTAGGGGCGACGCGGACCACGCTCGTGGGTAATATAAGTGACGTGCCTAATAAAGCCGTGAAGGGCCAATTATTTTGTAACTGACACGTTTTCCAACACCTTCACAACCGTAGGCCAGGTTGTTTCTCGCTCTTCTAATTGATACTCATAACTTTAAGGAGTCTCATAAAAGTATTAACTCCAGTACTGGCAACAAAAAACTTATATCCGAGCAATTGACGTGGAATATAATTTCTAAATATTAAAAAGTAGCGGCCCCGTCACAGCTTCGCTCGCGGTATTTCTCATATATAATTTGAACGCTCATTTTACCCCCCGGAGTATTGGAGTGGATATTAGTAAAATCCTTTCTTATCAGATTTCTACAGCCTAATAGAAACCTACTTACCAAATTTCATGTGTGATCATTTTTAATTCCTGATATTCTGTGATTAGTCAGTGAGTTCGCTTTTATCTGTATGTGATAAGAAAAGTGTTTTGATCAAAATGAATGAATGTAATGACAATTTAAATAAATTAAAACACAGCACTATCATTCTAATGCGGCATTTTCGTTTAAACTTCCTGATACCGAAAACATTCTAATAATTGAATGGATCAGCTAGAACGGCAACACATTCGCAACCATCGTAATTAGGCTGTGCCGGCACATAGACTTCCATCTAACAAACCAAGTTTGTTCAAAATTTGTTCCGACGAAATTCACGCCTCTAACGACTCTCATAACAAATCAACCTTAATTACCAATTGCTCTTCTTACCCCGACATCTTAGCAAACTTCTTGGTCCTATTCAAATTGTAATGAATAACAATTAGAGTTATACAATAATGTACCTATATGTGTTACTCCTCTGCTGCACTGGGAGTGAAGAAATAACATAGAATGCGTGCAGATGCTTATCATATTGGCATGTCGTAAAAGTCGACTAAGGGACGGGTCCTCTCCAACATGGTGGACTATCTGTATGGGCGATGAGCTGATCACCTGTCACCATACGGTTCATCATACCATCTTAGGACTAATTAATCGAACGTGGCCACGAGTAGTCTTGTGGCTCTGCCTACCCCATTAGGGATTTCGGGCGTGATGCTATGTATGTATGTATGTGTACGTATATGTGAATAGGGAATGCAGCTACCATCCTTAATACCATCGTAACTTATCTCAATTAATTAATAAAGTATTTGGTTTTGTAAAATTGCTCATGTTATTTGGTTAGTGATTAAACAGAAAATGTTGAAGAGCAGCTCTAATTGATTCGAACAGGCCTCGCGCTGCGGCTGTCGTCATGTTTCATTGTAGACGCAGTGAGAACTAATTATGTCGAGCATCCCGCAATAGAGTAATGTGGCATGCGGCCGCCGCCGCCTCTGTTCCCGCCCGCCCAATAGGTATAGCGAGTTTTTACTTCGAACGCAAAAGTACAGTTCCCAATGCAGCAGAGTATTTCTCAAATAGTTTGTATAAAGCTAACGTGGTTACGTCAGCAACTTTTAATTTTTACTATATCGTTAAGATTTGTTTAATAGATTTTATCTACACCCATATCATAAAACCTCCATTGGTTAATCAAAAACCGTATGAAATGACCACCATTTTGACAACCAATTAGGAAAAACCAGTGCTGCGATAAAGAAATAACATGACTTCTTTATCGTTTTTAGTAAAGAAATGAGATTAAATTTGGAACAGCTGTCAAAACTCAAGTGGGTCTCTATTCTAGTATCCATAGATATTAAAACAGTTATTGATACGAAACGTCAATTCAGTATGTTTTTTTAATATAAACTGTACAATATTTGATCTCGAGTGACGTGAGAATAGAGACTTCATCCGTTTGTCTATGATTTAAAAAAAATGGTCTTGACGGATGATCGAATTCATCGAATTGCCGCCATGTTGACGTTTTGCTGAACGAAAGTAGAATTGTTAGAATTGTTGTTGAATTGAATAGAAAAAGTTGTTTGTAATGTACATTTTAGTTGAAAATATGAATAGTAAGTAGTCTTCTCGGAGTGTGTGTGATGTGAAAATGCGCCGGATATCGGAAATATGCAGCCACGATTGCAACAAATAACTTGTTGCCAGAAAATATTGTTTCTGAACCCATCATGGAGGATTTATAATATGTGGGTAGATAAAGTTATGTTTGCAACTCTGCATAATTTGGCCTTAAAACACACGTGCGATCTTATTATGAAACTCGCCTATCGGCTCGTTTCATGAAAACCGCACTAGTGTTTTAAGGCCTATCATTATGCAACCGTTGCATAAACTACTATTCCAATCGTATTAAAGAACAATTTTATTTGTTTTTGAATAGTGAAAAAAGAATATGACATTTATTCGTTTAAGTTTTTAATAAATTAATACAATTTGTTAAGAAAGTAGTACCTAATTAAATGGTAAAATTTAAAATTGCCGACGTAAGCACGTTACGTTAATTATGTACAAGTTTTTGAGAAATACTAATCTATACGTATAAAACAGTACCGTGACTCACTTATAGACAACTCATAGCCTAAACGGGTGATCCAAACGAGGTTTAAAATTTGGAGGAGACATTTCTCGAGTACCCTAGGGGTGCACTAAGGAGGGATTTTTCGAATTTCCACCACTAAAGGGGTGAAAAGGGGTAAGTTTAAATTGAAAATACCACGGGCGAAGCTGTGGCGGGTCCACCAGTTAAATAATATGAGTATCTTTTAGGAGGTATGTACATTTTGTTATTTTAATTAAAACTTAATAATAGAAGCGTAGCAACAGTGTTTAATTAAAATAATAATTCGAATGTCTGCCAGCGGATAATACTTAAGACTTGTTTGTAAATAAACTAACAAACTAATGAAGTTTAAGTAGGTACGCAAACTTTTCTATTAGGCTACCCGCCGGACTGTCCGCCGATTTACTTGGCTAAAGAGGCTGCGAGTGTAAAGTTCAAGAATCAATTAGCCCGCGCCGTGGCCCCTTCCACGATCATTCATGCGTCCACGGCCTCTGCACAAACCCAAAGTTTAGTTCGGTGGTGTAATTTACAATAGATAATTGTTTAACTTCACACTCCAGTCGTCCCGAGATCATGACAATCGAAATAGCGAAAGGTCACATCAAATCCAAACCAAACCAAAGGTAAACGTATCATACAAAAAATAAAAATTGAACTATTCAGAGATACTCAGATAATTTTCGTAATCGTACTTTTAGATTTTTTCCACACTAATTCGCATACTTCCATTTAAAATCTTGAAAATTTTAATTAAGTTAGCGCGGAAATATTTTCACTTATTCAGCGATTGTTAGCTGACTTTCAGTTAAGTTACTGTAATGAAGACTGTTATCAAGGCATATTTTTAGGAGCGCCATGTCTGTAAGGTTGAGTCACTTTGCATAATTCCTAATGGTTAAATATAGGTTTTAGGCATCCAGTCCGAACAGCTTGTTGCGAAATAGTTAGGTAAATAACGTTTATCTACACCCATATCATAAAACCTCCATTGGTTAATCAAAAACCGTAGGAAATGACCACCATTTTGACAACCAATTAGGAAAAACCAGTGCTGCGATAAAGAAATAACATGAGTTCTTTATCGTTTTTAGTAAAGAAATGAGATTAAATTTGGAACAGCTGTCAAAACTCAAGTGGGTCTCTATTCTAGTATCAATAGATATTAAAACAGTTATTGATACGAAACGTCAATTCAGTATGTTTTTTTAATATAAACTGCACAATATTTGATCTCGAGTGACGTGAGAATAGAAACTTCATCCGTTTGTGTATGATTTAAAAAAAAATGGTCTTGACGGAGGATCGAATCGGCGCCATGTTGGTGTTTTGCTGAACGAAAGTAGAATTAATTGAATAGAAAAAGTTGTTTGTAATTTACATTTTAGTTGAAAATATGAATAGTAAGTAGTCTTCTCGGAGTGTGTGTGATGTGAAAATGCGCCGGATATCGGAAATATGCAGCCACGATTGCAACAAATAAGTTATTGCCAGAAAACATTGTTTCTGAACCCATCATGGAGGATTTATAATATTTGTGTAGATAAAGTTATGTATGCAACTCTGCATAATTTGGCCTTAAAACACACGTGCGATCTTATTATGAAACTCGCCTATCGGCTCGTTTCATGAAAACCGCACTAGTGTTTTAAGGCCTATCATTATGCAACCGTTGCATAAACTACTATATTCACACTACCTTTTAATTTTTTGACTATCGGGATATTTATAAGTTATCTTAACACAATGGAAACTAACAAAAAAAAATAACAGAATGGTTTTAAAGTAAGTAAAAATGAAAAAAATGGGTCCATAGTGGCTCACATATAACTCTTATTCCTTTTTTTTGTTTCACTACCAATTTGTATTCATAATAATCACGCTTCGTAATTTTTTTCCTCATACTTTTTTTGTTCATACATTTTTATTCCTACCAACGGAACTCATAACAGACAGTTATCATAATTTTTTTATTAATACTGTCATTACTAAGAACATGTTTGAACTCATAATTTTTTTTTTCATAACTGTTTGCTTCATAACATACTGAGATCATATTTTTTTTTATTAATAATTTCATTACCAAGAACATACTTCAACTCATAATTTTGGTTTTTCAGAATAGTTTCCTTCATAACAGACAATTATCATAATTTTCTTATTATTAATGGCATTGCTAAGAAACTATTTGAACTCATAATATTGGTTTTTACAACAGTAACTTAACTATTCAAAATAACATTTAATTCGAAAAAACAAAAGTGAAGTTGTAGGCAGGGTAGGGTACCCTACCTACAACTTCACTTTCAAGATGGCCTCCCTATGAATTTAAGCACATTAATAAAACAGCATGAACCTACATATTTAGCATAAAATCTTACGAATAAGCAAGATTTTCTGGACTGTTACAAAAAAAAAGACCTAACATCGAAGGCTAAGGCGGGAGCTTCGCTTCGTTTCTTTCCTACCTTAACCTTCTGAACCTAACCGAACTGAGTCGCTTTTGCTCCGACCCATTTTGCTCGCTCGCTCAGAAGTTTTCTTAAGAGGGCTATCAAAAAATCGCGTTCTGAAAGATTAGGTATATTAAACAACGGCCACGCGTCGCCCTCGTCCAATGTACAAAGAGCGCTGACGGCCATGTAAGATGTATGGCCGTCAGAGCTCTTTTTATATTGGGAACTATCGCTTTGCAGAACACAGAACCATCTTCGACAAGCGCACGCGCGGCACTGGCTTCGAACGGCCGAGACATCGCATTATGTAGTAAATTGGGAGTTGTAATAACGTTCATTTTAAGTTTTATAATGAAATATTTTTCCAAAAAAAGTATGAAATTTTAATTGTTTATAAAATAAAGATTATTCTGATATAAATTTTACGTAATAATATTAACGTAGTAAAGAGAAATTTATGGTTAATTCTTAGCGTTTTTAATAGTTTTATGGTTTTGCCTTGGTTTTTTTTTTACATTATTGCATACATATTTCAAAAATCCGAGGCCGCTAAGCACTACACGACTATTCAAGACATATTATTATATTTTTTTCATTTCATTTGCTTAGTAGAGTAGTTCAATCTACGAGCTCGAAAAAGTGCCTTCGCGCATTTTTTGAAAAACCTGCCCCGGAATTTCGGCTTTATATCAATAGATAAGAATAAATTGCAAAAAGCGAGGCCGCTAGGATCAATACTTATAACTATACTTCACCATTCAGCATGTCACATTTGTCTAAGTCTTTCAGTTTCTCATAATCAGAACGCCAAAGTTGCCCAATTATTGAAAAAATCGTAATAGGGCTCTTAAGTGCCTATCGAGTTTCATTTACACTAGTTAATGATTAAAAAATATATGAAAATAAATATTAGTATAAAACAGTTGTATGATTATTGATATTATGAATTTCAATAATGCGGATAAATAATACTTATGTTACGATTAAGAAACATATGAATACAAATAATAATATAAAAAAATATATGAATATTGACGTTATGAATTAGAATGATTAGGAGTTTCGATCGTTAGTATAAGAAAATATATAAATACAAATATTAGGATTAACAAGTTTTAGGATTAGCGATATTAAGAATTCTGATGGTTATGAGTTTCGATCGTTAGTATTAATTATTTTTATGAAGAATGATCATTATGATGTAAAATGGTATGAGAAATATTTTCGGACTTCCGATAATAGGACTTAAAAAGTTATGTGAAAAAAGGCGCACCCGAAAAAAATACCTTTTTATTATTTTGTCCGAAGTTCCGGCTGACTTTTACCAGCCATAGTTACGGGTAGACTGGTAGCAGCTGGTTTCCGTTGCGTTAAGACCTTACCCAAATTTATAAATAAGCAACTACCTCTCAGTAGCGAAGCCTGCCTACAAGCCGATTCCTGACGGCTTTACCTAGCTAGAAAGCTACGGCTAGCTGTCAGTGAAGTCCATGTCACTCTAACTAAATGTCAGACTCGCACGTACAGTTTTAATTCTTCCTGCTTCCCTTAGGAAATATTTGACGCTTCGCCAGTGCTACCTCTTTTTGTTTATCAGAAGCGAATTGAAGCTGAACGTCAAGCAGGGCATGTTCAATATTGGTCTAAGTGATTCAGAAAACCGATCGTTCATTTGGTAACGAAATTTTATGTTGCTTTGGGTTGTCAACCTTCGCAAAGTCAAATAAACATAAAGCAAAGTAATATGCAGCAGTAGGAGCTGTGGACGCCTTCTGAATTACAATAATATGTATAGCAGTGTACTCTGCAGTGGCCCGCGGCTTTTCAATTTTACAGCGGAAAGTTTTCTCGAGACCTCAATTACATAATAATTTATCAAAAACCCCTCACTCTTGGGATATCATTTTGTAGCTATGTTATTTATGTCTATATACGTCTGTGTTAAACGAAGGTAAATACATATGTACTTATCATATAATAAACTAGCGACCCGCCCCGGCTTCGCACGGGTGCAATGCTGATACTAAATATACCTACCAACTACAGAATGTCCTTATAAACAACGTATACAGCTTATGTTCCAGAGAGCTCCGATAAACGCGCGTCCGATCGCTGTTAATCATAAAGTCCCTGCATTTTAAATCTGTTATATCTTCGGAAATATTCATTTAAATTACATGCTGTAACGGGCCATATTGATCTATATTAAATGGACAATGTATTTAAGGTACTTAATTGGATAAGGATTAATGCTGTATTGCTTAAAATCACTTCGTAAATAAGCCATTTTTTCCCGTAAATTGTTAAGGGTAAAAAATGGTTATTGTGGGTTATCCTTAAGAGATAGACATATACTATCGCAGATTTTTTTGTTGACCTTTTTAAGGTGTACAATACTGTAGTACATTATTTTGATTTATCTCGTGGGGTTCAGCCAGCGTTTGCAATGTTAGCGCAAAAAAAATAGTTTATTTACGACATCACATTAGAAACCTCTAAATTTATCAGTGTTTCTGTACAATATTATGCATATATTATACACATAAACCTTCCTCTTGAATCACTCTATCTATTAAAAAAAACCGCTTCAAAATCCGTTGCGTAGTTTTAAAGATTTAAGCATACATAGGGACAGACAGACAGCGGCAGCGACTTTGTTTTATACTATGTAGTGATAATACATCATATAAGGCTAACAAAATACAATGATATTATAGATGACAAATGTTTTGAGAGGACTCAATGATTTGATAATTATAAGGTTTTTAAGTATGCCAAAAGACCCCTTATATTTGTTTTTGTCTTCCTGTCTCTGTTTCTAATTAATTAATTATTTAATTTCTGTATTTTACCCGACCGCGCAAGAAATGGGACAATTATGCTATTGGTAGATAGGCTCATGTATGTAAATTACATCTGTATTGTTGTCCCCACTTAGGAGCTAGATGCATGGCTGCACCTGGATGAACGATATGTCAAACTGTAGAGATTAGTATCAGCGCCTCTATTCAGGAACGCTAAGTGATTCTGTAGCAACTCGTGAGCGAGATTTCTCATCCCACTCTTACGCATTACGCGTCGTGCGGAAGAGTGGGATGAGAAATCTCGCTCACGAGTCGCTACAGAATCACTTAGCGTTCCCGAATAGAGGCGCAGGAGTTTAAAACGTAAATATGTCGAGGACCATAATTTAAAACTGTCGTGTCACTAGTAAAGCTAACGGTAAAGTTGATGGTAAAGCTGATGCAGGGGATGGCTGAGTTGAAAGTAAATCTGATGGTAGAGTCGATGGTAGCCAGAGATAACCATCTAAGACACTTAATAAACTATAAAATCTTCTTTCGTGACCAACTACTTCAAATTCATAGATCTTCCGCATTGACTTAGAAGAAATAAAAACAGTTAGTAATACTTGGACACACCAATCGTTCACCTTTCTGTTTGAAATTAGCCAAATCAAAAAAGTTGCAATACGAGATCCCACGCGGTAGAAGTCGCGGGCAAAAATATATTATTTATATTTTTCTTCACGTTTTATAACTACGACTACGTGTGACTACGTCTTGTATTTTTATCGATGTATTTAAATTCTAAGAATCATGTTAGTTGTTTGTAGAGTAATGAATATAATACATATTCAGAGCAATTAGGATCTGACCCTTTCTGCTGAATCCGTTACCGACGCACGGGTGGCCACGAATCTGTATAATTTAATGTGCCCGCACAATGACCAACCAACTAGCCCCTTACGCATATATTTATCCCTACCTGAAAAAAGTAATACAAGAAATAGAGAGTGCGGTTATTTAATTTTAGCGTAATCGTTATATGAATTTGAAGATTTTTTATAATAAAGTTATAGCGAGCAAACTCAAAAGTTTCAACCATATAGGTATAAAGTCTGTCTGAACAAAGCAGCCCCGAGAAAATCCAACCATCTTTAAAAAGTCATGAAAACGTACACATAAATTTTAACGAAATCCAGTTCGGTGAATATAGCATTACATTCTTATCTTTATAGGGACAATTTGAAGGTGTACAGAAGCTGCAGTAAAATCTCAAAGAAATAAAAGTCGCAAAATGTTTACACTTTTCGATTTGTAAATTATGGTTTGTTCCATTTTATACAGCAATATACGTGTGTTGTTGTTATATTTAGATAATTAAAACTGTTACGACAGGCTATAAATAGGTTTATGAGTAGGTATGTATTATATTGATTTTGATATACTTAATTTAAATTGTAACTACAAATTACATACCACATGTACGTCTTCCTTTCATGTTAGTATATTGCTTATCATTTATCCTCATATTTCCGGCGTCTATATTTGAGATGCAGGGGCGGCCTTAGGTAGTAGCGAGTGGGGCAACCGCCGGGGGCCTCGCTCTTTCAGGGGCCTCGCGTATCGGCCCGCGCATGCTTTGAAGGACTTAGCAGAAAAACGACAGATTGTCTTTTGATTAGTGTGTAAATTTCTTTATTTCTAACTTTGCATTTCTTGTCAAGCATCATCATTAAAACTAATTCCACAATGACAAGGGCCTCGCAAAGATCTACTCGCCCAGGGGCCTCGCAATGGCTAAGGCCGCCCCTGTTGCGACGACACCCTGTGGCCCGTTTTACGAAGCTGCAAGTAACAATGAACAAGCAAAAACTAGCAACACCTATGACAGATCCCATACATCTACCGTTAAGTGTTGCCAGTGTTTTCCTGCAAAATTGTAACTTGTAGCTCCGTTAAGATATGTTTATTAGGAGCTCTATTATTCCACATTGCATAAGTGATATGGTATATCATAACGGTTGGCTTTCTCTTCATCTTACATTGCGAAGTTTTCATTGATAAGGTAATGACAAAACAAAGCGATATTTCGTTACCATAGTAAATACAGTTTCTGTATCACTAGATCAATGTCGGTCAAAGTCGTGCGCCTCTATTCGGGAATTCTAAGTGATGTTGTAGCGACTCGTAAGCGAGATTTCTCATCCCACTCTTCCGCATGACGCGTAATGCGTAAGAGCGAGATGAGAAATCTCGCTCGCGAATCGCTACAGAATCACTTAGCGTTCCCGAATAGAGGCGCAGTTTTATAAAATATGTTTAAATCATTTTCTTTAAAAGGAAATGATGGCATACTTAACTAAAACGCGGTTAGCCTAGTTGGTAGTGACCTTGCCTCCAAAGCTAGCGGTCCCGGGTTAGATCCCCAGTAAGGGCAAATATTTGTGGGATGAGCACGAATGTTTGTTCCTGAGTCTTGGATGTTAAATATTTATTTATATAAGTAACCGTCGTCCAGTACCCATAACACAAGCCTTTAGAGTTTACTTTGGGACTAGATCGATTTGCGTAAAGATTGTCCCCTGATTATTATTAATATTCTCTTTATTTATCTTGAATCTTAAGCTAGGTTTTATAATAGTTGTATAAAAAGTAAAATACAATATCACTATAAAAATACAGACACTATAAAAACCTAGCCTAGGGTGCCGCCGGTAGCGGGGCAGGGCTCAAGCTACCGGTGGTTAGGGCCGCAGAGAGAGGAACCTCCTGACGATGCGCGCCGTGTCCAGGAGTACCGCCTTCTGTATCTGACCCTTGATCCAGCCATCAAGCGAGAGTCTCTTGAGGTGTTGGTCGAGACTCTTCGCTATGAGCCCGTTCGCAAAAACAACTATCGGCACAATGATCGTCGAGTCAACATCCCACATGGCGGTCACCTCGTGAGCCAAGTCAAGGTACTTGCAGAGTTTGTCCTTCTCGGCCATCACGAGGTTATTATTATTATTATTATTGAATCTTGATTTATACTAAAAGTATACATTTAGCTAGTAAGGCTGCCGGGTGGATTGAAGGAGTTGCCCCATTATTTGCCTACGCCAAAGCGAATGTGAATAAACAGAGCCGACACGCGTGACTGGAATGAATTGCAATATAATATTCACGGAGGAGGGGCAAAGCACAAACTTTTTTGTACATGCAAAAAATTACTTATATTTTATTCAATACAAAACTGTGCCCCACTGTATTTGAGGAATGAGAAGATTTTTATTCATAAATGCCTGCCGACAGTCAGAAGGCGAATAACTTTGCTTCTGCGTACGTCCATCATCTCAATCTCAAGATCTTAAGCTGCTTGCGATCCAACGTCAAACATTCGTTTGTTTTTAACTTCAGCGCCCTATATGCATGACATATTAAGCAATCCTTAATTTTTCACGAGTGAAAAGAAAATAATTGCTAAATGGTGTTCGAGTATGAGGTGGTTCACGAAGGTAATTATTTAGGAGAGGGATCTTGAAGGGTGCATTTCTCAAGGTGAGTGACAGTGCGGCTGGCACGCACCTGTCCCTCCACTGCCTCAATTTGTTACCCGTCCGTTCCGACCGGACGCTGCCTAACTGCCACCTACGTTTTTTGCCATTTACATCTGAGTTGAGTTATATATTTCACTTTATGTATGTATGATACATTTCAATATTATGGGGCATATGTAGTTAGATCATAAAAACTACGTGTACTAAGTACCAGCGGCTCTGCCACAGCTTCGCCCGTTGTATTTCTCATACAAACTTTGAATCCCCATAAGGTCCATTTAGGGGTAGATTTTGTTCCTAATAGATGTCTGCACCCCTAAAACTACAGTTACACCAGCAATACTTTCACGGCAATGTGTGGCTAGCAACTATAGGCATCTTTCTCTATCGTACGAAGTTAGAGTAAGACAGTTATAGTTGCCGGCTCCAAATTGCCGGAAAAAGTTGCTCCGTGTAACTGCACTTTTAAGGAAACTACTTGCCAATTTCAAAATAGTAGGTTTAAAGTTCCGAAGATTTCGTGATAAGTAACGAGTGAGTGGTATTTTTGGAGTTTACTCCTGAAGAATCGATTTTCATATATAAGCCATTTCATATATAATATATATGAAAAATTATGGGGAGTAAAATCAAACTACGATGTCACACTGTCAAACGACGGAGTCACACGAAGTCACACGATGTTAGCCGAAGATGCGTCGGTCGCTTCGCATTGCATACAGATACATTGAATTATATGTTTCCATCGGTAAAACTCGGATCTCAATCGGAAGACGACGGGACCTGAAGTGTCAATTAATTATTGTATTCAATGAGTGACATGTTTATATTCATTAATATGAAACTTTATTATTTACTGTCAAATGTCAAAATGAAAAATGACAGCATGGTAATAGTAATAATAAATCTAAGTAAAATACGTCAAGTTTTTTAATAAAACTGCTGATTGAAAAACAAACATCTCTGATATCGTTGCCAAATGCCTTCATATACGAACTTTGTTGTATCATAAAAAAACAGAAATATGAAATAAAAAACCGGTCAAGTGCGAGTTAAACTCGCGTGGAGAGGGTTCCGTTCCGTACATGATTATCTGCAATTTACTAGGTTACTTTAAATACCATAGACTTCTTATAGGTTTTCCTGTAATTTATAGGTAAAGAACTATTTTTCTGTATTTTTTTCAAAATTTTAGCCCCAGTAGTTTCGGAAATAAGGGGGGGGGAATGGTCAATTTTCGCCTATTTTCCTAAATAACATCCAAACTATTTTACTTAAAATTCAGAAAAAAATATATTTAAAGTCCTCACAATAAGCCCTTTCATTTGATATGTCACACAATATAGATTGCATAACTTTTTTTTTTAATTTTCTGATTTACCCCCCAAAAGTGGCCCCCGTGTTTAAATTTCATATATTTACGTCACGCGTCCGTGTTGCGGTCACCGACTTACATATGTATACCAAATTTCAGCTCAATCGGTCCAGTAGTTTCGGAGCAAATTGGCTGTCACAAACGGACAGACAGACAGACAGACGCACGAGTGATCCTATAAGGGTTTCGTTTCTTCCTTTTGAGGTACGGAACCCTATAAAGATACAAAAGTCGCCGGCACACAGCCTGCGACTTGATAATTTATAGTTAGCGACAATGCGTTTATCGCTATTTCCTCGCTCACTGTGCATTTTTACCGTAGGAAAAGTTATCTGTGTCAGTTCCCGAACCTTCTACTATCACTGTGCAAAAAAAGACTTCGCTCTGCCTTCTACGTGAAAGGAGGACTCATCAACTATCACACTTACGAATTATAATTTGGTTGCGATTTGATGAATCAATTTTATTTGACAAAAACGATGTCATTCAGTGAAGATATTTCGCAAGAAATCAAGAAATCACTGTACTCGTAAAGTAAATTAGAATAAAATTTAAATTGATTTTACGATAAGTCCGTGCCGTGCATTCATTACAAGTGCTTGCATGCTACGACTTTTGCTACGACGTAGCGCATCGTAGCAATTTGTAGCATGAGCAATAAAAGTCATCACCAAACTCGTTGCCCTAATTAATTTCGGGAGCTCTTGGTTTACTGTGGGTTTCTTCAATTCGTAAACGGCTGTAATCGGGGGAGTAAATAAAAAACTTTCAGGGGTTGCTTCAGGTGGATTCCAACTTTCGACTGTACAGCTTTACTTATCCGCATGTATTGCTTTAACTTTTGCACAACTCCATTCAACCGTAAAAGTGGAATTTTATTTTATAATTAAATGCTTTTATTGCTGTTCTGGAGTCGTTCGTGGAAATATTAAATTTCTCATGAGGTTTCCTCGTAATTTTATTCAGGACGTGAAACGGGCCGTAAGGAGGTGTTAAAGAGTGAATCGGCAAAAGGTGCGGATGAATGGAATATGCGAGTCGCCGCGTGCGCGCCGCGTCCAATCGCCTCCGCGGCTGAATAATGAATGTGTCCGGGGCCGGCGGCCGCGGCGCTCAGCGCTCCATCACCGACTCTACTTCCCACTAACTTATAGGCCCAATCATAGGTTCCTTACTATTTCATATTGGATATAAAACCGATACCACACCACGAGGAGACAAATAATTAATCAAGGAGCGCGGTTAATGAAATTGCTGAGATCAAACAGTCACTCAATTATCTAAGCGAACTTTACCGAAGCACATAAAACCGTGAGGCTATTGAAGAGCAGCTCGCAACCAGTTGGGAGACTATTTTCGTTGATTTAATTAACATAAGTAAGGCGCCAGCTGCGGTTCTAAAAACATAATTTGATGCCGATTCTTATCCCAGAATGTCTAGACGGACTTCAAAGGAATTTTAAGTTTGATGTCGGCTACCGACATTATATAGTTTCTTTGATGAAACTTTGCTGGATCTCAGCCATAAAGTAGTTATAATTTAATCAAGTATTACCAAAGTTCGATCTGTCCTAAGTTTGAGATCGTGGTTCACGAAGTGTCGATTCTCTTTGAATACATATTTTAATGGTTTATAATTTAGAAATCTTGGCTCTTGTATCATCAATAATAAGAGCCAAGACTTTGAAAGTGTTCTGTTATGGACCTTCGTTCGGCGCTCCTTAGTTAGAGGATTCGGGTTGCTTTAAGCAACTTAAGAAACTCCAAAGCCGGTAACTCTGATGTTCGTGCATAATTAACGTGACCGCAGGTTTATATAAACTGTATCAGAAAAGCGTATAAACACATTTATTATATTGTTCATAACATGCTAGAAAACAAATAACTTAGTTCCCTAAATCAGTGAGGTTACTCCACAGTCTACTATAAAAAGGACATCGTTTTTGGGCGTCATTATCTTTTATTTTTTATCATCAAATATGATTCAATTAATAAATTAAGGGAAAGTGTGACGAAAGAACAAAAAGATAATTAAATATCACACATATCGAAAATATTTATGCTCTTATTAATTTGTTAATGTCTATTTGATTCATATTCCTTTCGTTATCTTGTTAGCGCTATTAAAGTATAAGGTACTCGTAAATAACATTACTTGACGCGTTCGCTCGCTCTGTAATTTCAGCAGACACCTCATCTAATTTGTAATTAATTACACCTATTTAAAATGTTTCGGTGTGTGATATAATTTAGACGCGGATTTTATTAAGTTCTTCATTCGTTTAGCCGCTTTTCATCAAAGTGAGCCTTACAATGTCACATAGATAGGATCACGAATCATAAATTTGTATCAGGTGGATGCATAATGAAATAGTAGATTGTATCTCACGGTGGCAAAGTAGTATATTTAGGGCGAGGACCGAATATTGAATCCGGAGCGCATCGAAGGATTCAAAAATACAATCACAAGCGTAGCGAGCGATTTTAACGTAGAACCCTGAGTGTCATAGCTGCAGGGATTAAAGCTATAGAGTCTGTGATATAAATATTATGCTTCAAGTGTCATATTCTGCTTTGTGTTTTATGTAGTCTGTGTATTTACTATTGTAATTAAATAAACCCATGTCATTAATATACTGAACAAAATTAACTGAGCTGTAATGAAAAAAACGAAAAAAAAAAAAACAACAGGCAGCATAATAAGACTTTGTACTGAATTTAAAGGCTTCAAGAATCGAATACGAGGAACTCTTGAAATTTTTTTTTTCCAAACAATTACAGCGACGGTACAATAAATAAAATATTGTAAAATAAAACTGTAAACTTTAACACCTTTGGAGTCTTCCTAGGTCAAATTTAGTTAATACATACTTTATTGATGTATGCAATCACACATCAGTTTTAAAAAAGTACGAGAGAGTATTCTTGATCTTGATAAAGCTACATTTACATTAAAAAAAAGTGTCTGTGTCAGCTCCGACTCACGACAGGAGTGTACTTCTTACGAACGATTATAAAATAAACCAGTACCCATCATACGTGTGAAACGTCTATTTTACAGATTGATGATTATAAAACGGCTGCATATTTTTGTAGAACCATTAAGTCTCGTGGCGGTGTTTGTATTTATATAAAAAGGTCTTTAAATTGTCAAAATATTCAATGGATTTCTGATATGTCTACAGAACTACATTTTGAAGCTTGTGGGATCCTAATCCCCGAGCTGAATTTAATAATTGTATGTGTTTACCGTACTCCCTATAGTGACTTGGATTTATTTATTAAGAAATTTGAAATTCTTTTGGGTAAATTAACACTTCGAACTAGATATCTCAAACGTAAAATTGTTGTTGCAGGTGATTTTAATATAAACATACTAAATAATGATACCGCAACAAATATGTTTACTTCCACTCTAGCTAAGTTCAACCTTTGTCACACGATTAATGAACCCACTAGAATTACTCCCCAATCTCAAACATGTATTGATAATATTCTAACCAATTCATCAAAGTACACTTCGAATGTATTGAATTTAGGCATATCTGACCATACCGGTCAAGTAATAGAACTTCCAACAAGTCTTAGCTTCAAAGAAATGTATTGGTTTAAGAACATACGGAGAATAGATTATCATTTGGACATATTCAAAATGTATTTGGCTCAAATTATGTTTACCGATGTATACAATGAATCAGATCCTAATGCAGCATACCGTAAATTTATAAGTACTTTCTCAATGATTTTTAACTTATGCATCCCGGTTGAAAGGGTAAAAATTACACACAAAAAAAAGCCAAATTGGAAATCTAAGGGTATTTTTAAATCAAGCAAAACTAAACGGAAAATGCATTTAGGAATCCAAAGAAGTAAACGGGACACTTCTAAACTCTGTGGGTATAAAAAATATTGCAATATTTTGAAAAAAGTGATACGATCCTCAAAAATAATTTCAAACGACAGATACATAAATAACTGTGTTAATAAACCCAAAGCTACGTGGGAATTAATAAAAAAACATACAACGTTAACTGCCGCAATACCAAGTTTGATTCCTAGAATAGAAGCCGATGGGAAATCGATATCGAATCCTTCTGATATAACCGAAACATTTAATAAATATTTTATTAATCAAAATGTAGATCACACATTCAATACTATTACATATAAAGGCGTGACTAAATATGTCTGCGGAAGCATCTTCTTGAATCCTGTTGACATCTATGAAATAAAAAAGATTGTTACAGGTATGAAAAATAAACAGAGTTCGGGATATGATAATATACCTATGACAGTAATTAAATCATGCCTACATCTTATTATAGAACCCCTTGTATTTATTATTAATTTAATGCTGGAAACTGGCATATTTCCTGAGGAGTTAAAAAAAGCTGTAATAAAACCGATTTTTAAAAAGGGTACTAAAACTGATATGGGAAATTTTCGACCCATTGCCTTATTACCTAGTTTCTCTAAAGTTTTCGAGAAGGTTATTTACAATAGATTGACTTTATTCCTAAATAAAAATAATATTTTAAATCCATCTCAATTTGGATTCCAACAAGGGAAATCAACTACATTAGCTGTATTTAAAATGTTTAAACAAATATGGGACAACATTAATGAAAAGAAACCCTGCGTTTCTCTACTACTCGATATGTCCAAAGCCTTTGACTGTGTGGTACATGACACTCTTTTACAACAATTAGAGCACATCGGGATTAGAGGGAATGCATTACGGTTGTTGCAAAGTTACCTATGCAATAGAGAGCAAGCTGTAATGATAGAAAGTTATAACCAGCAGAATAAAACTATTGAGCAGGTACAGTCATGTTTTGAAAAGGTTTTACTAGGGGTGCCGCAGGGAAGCGTTCTGGGCCCGCTTCTTTTTCTTGTGTATCTAAACGAGGTCCCAAGTCAAATTAATGAGCCATGCGTAATGTTTGCAGATGATGCTACCATATTATTCTCCAGCGATAAACATAATGATAGTCTGAATGATACTATTCAACGTGCTCTTATAAACATTTTGAAGTGGCTTCAAACGCTTAACCTTAAAGTAAACTTAAATAAAACTAAGCTTATACAATTTAGGAACTATAAAGCAGTCCCATTAAGCTTAAATGTTTCAGAAGCAGGTACTACCATAGAAGAAGTTAACAGTGTTAATTTTCTTGGCGTTAGCATAGATTCACACTTAAATTGGAAATCGCATGTAGAAACAATTAACAAAAGAATTTCTAGTAGTAGTTATGCCTTGTCAATACTGTCGGAAACATGTTCTGAGACTGTTGCAAGGAATTCGTATTATGGTAATGTGTATCCACTGCTTACTTATGGAGTTATATACTGGGGTAATTCAGTTGATGTAGACAAAACATTTAGATTGCAAAAAAGATGCTTAAGAATTGTACATCGTATGCGCACGGATGAATCACTTCGAAATGTGTTCCGGGAAAAACGTTTCCTAACACTTACAAGTATTTATATTTTAGAGTTATGTTTATTTATAAAAAGTCAACCAGACTATTTTACATGGAAGTCTTCATTAAAATGTAATGTGCGACAGCAGTATAAACACAATATAAATGTTCCTAAAATAAACACATCTCTTTATAAGAAGAGCTCTTTTATAATGGCTATCCGTGTGTTTAACCATCTTCCTCCGGATATAAAAGTTCTGGAAGGAATGATATTCAAACGGCGGCTCAAAAATTGGCTTACGGATAAAGTATTTTATAATTTGAATGAATTTTATGCCTGCTAATTTTGTGCATTATTATTGTGTTTAGTTTTAAGTTTTCTAAATATTGTACGCCCGCAATGGGTAACTGTTGAAACAACAATATACACCACCTTATTTATACACAGTGATACAATAAAGATTTATTACTATTACTATTACCTAACGTTGACTTTAGATATTGCACAGTATACAAAATATTCTGAGTCCTATACAGGGTTGACTTTAAAGTCGTAGTGCAAAGCCAATGTGTCTGGCTCAGTTGAAGACGGCCAATATAACGCAATAACTCCTATGTTAAAAAATTATATGCAACTTTAGTTGATTTACTGTGTGTAAAAGGAATGAATTCCTTATAAAAGGAACTATGCTACAAAAAGTGCTATGTAAATACTTTCTCAGGAATCCCTCTAGTCATGTATTTCAAATTTGGTTTCCCGCTCGGCGGCAGTGTAATTAGTTTCACCACTAATCCCTGACTCACGATTTTTCATGAAGAAAGGTTTATTTAATACGGCATGTTCAGCGTTGGGCACTATATTTACAAACGGCTCGTGATTGTCGTCGTAGGGACAATAATTCACTATCGCTGGCAACCTGGCTGAATTGTGATTGTTAAAACAGGGTCGTATTTTTCACACCGGATGGAACTTTCCGCGTCACGGGGCGATTTATTCCATCGACTCGCCCCGTTTGCAGATAAGCTCCGTATACCGCGGGCACCGATACTGAACGCGACTAATGCAAACTTCATGCTCCCCGGGGATCCTTCCTTTTATTCGCTAAAGTTATAAAAAGTAATGAGCTACCTATTTTATCTCTACGACTGCTGCTTTCTATTGTTCCAAGTCCCCCAGCTGTAACGCAAATACTGAATGGAAATTATAAAAGTTCAACTCAGGGTTTCTCAATATTTCAACTTATGTTCTCGAAACTTCGTTATTGATTTATGTTCCAATGAACAATAAATGTATGAAAGAAGCTTATTGCGTTGTTTTGATCCTTTGAACCGATATCAAAATTAATAAGTAATAATGAAGTAATAACTTTGTCTCATTAAATCACCTGGTAGTAGATATTAAGCCGCAGAGTCAACAGCCTCGAGCAGACTCGTCTGCAGCACGCGTATATATTTCACAAGACACACGACACGCTCATAAATCTTTACGCGAATTTGAACTCCGGCGCGCCGAGCGGCCGTCTAGTATTTTTATGCTTATTACGGCGCTGAAAAAGGTCTTCCTTTTTGCAAATATATCTGCACAGACCATGTAATCTCGAATGCTATTTTTAGATTTAATATTTCATCAAGCTTAATCAAACCTTAAAGCAACATTGATAAAGTGATTCCAGACTTTCAGTTCTCAATATCCTGTCTAATAGCGAATGCCTATAAAAAGAACGAAACAAACTAATACGATAAAACGGGTCTTGAATTATTCTTAAACAGACGCAGTATAAGAGACTAAAACAACTTTTTATACTATGGTCCTGGGCCTATATTAAACATTGCCTAGGCGATATCGCAAATCATTCTGCTACCATATGGTATCTTGTTATTGGCTTGACAGCAAAAGCGGTGGCGTCGTAAAAAAACCGTACGCGTTCTCGTTTAGACAATGTCGAATAGAGGAATGTCGTGATCCAGACTAGGAGGTCAGCCGGGTCGAGCGAAGGATAAAGTTTGCATATGCGTCAGCTGACGAGGCCAGTGCAGGCGCCCACAGCCGCGGTGCAATCATTGCCTTCGACACGCGCGACACACGCACACCGCGACACCCCGCGCCGCGATAACGCACCCGACCCTTATCTCTATCTTCCTTACCGTTTGTCATAAATTTTATCACTCCGATGAGCGGACGCAACGAAGACCTCTTTTTTTCGGTTTCTCTCCTCCACCGAATTAACGACCCGTGAACTCGTGAGCAACGCTCAGTCTTATTTTTTCAGTCACTGGCACGAACACTTCAGATAATACTTTCGAAGCACTCAATTATTATTCATACTTATACAACACTACACAAATTATGATATATTCAAATGACTGTACCGTAATATATAATTCATACGTTTAAAAAATATATTTCGTAAATTTAATGAATAACGAAAAGAATGTTTATAAATAAAGTTATCACTTTACAAGAAAATATGTTTCGGTAATTTTGAGGACGTCGTCTCGTAAGAGAAAAGTTTAAACAGTTTTGAAGTGGTTTTACACTAGGGCAATTCCAGTTAGTGTGACGGTTTGAGGTTGTTCGAGTGTTGACGCGGTGAATGTTACGTCCCGGCGCGAAAGTGTCGGCGACAGGTCGGGTCAGCGTCGCTCGGCTGCGGCCGGCTGCGGACTGCGCGGCTGGCGGCTGGCGGCCGGCGGCGCTCGTGCCCGAGCCGTCGCCCGCGCCCGCCGGCGCACGCGCCCCGGCGAGATCGATACACCCCGCCCCAACCGCCCGCCCTCCCGCCGGGCCCAGCAACCACCCACCCACGCACACACGCACACGACATCTACTTCACACTCGACACACACACCACCACAATCGCATGCCATCATTTTTAAAGTTTTCTCCAGTTTTACCTTTTGTTCGAAGTAAAACTTTGTGGAAATCAAGAAACTTCACGATCAATTAATTAATTTTATAATTATGATCACCTAATGTAGTTTTTTCTCAATGCCAGCTGGTAGTTCCCGTGATCAATTTGATAGGTACACAAATCCTGAGTGAATCTCAGGGAAATTAATCGATTAACTAGTTTGCATTAACACCTCGTTCCTGCATGTCGAACGCTGGGTTAACTTTAAAGTTTCAGTATCGTTCTCTTTCGTTCCTTTAACTCTCCGCATTTAATCATTATCTCCTAATTCGTGTTATAAACGTGTTTATAAATTATAAATCTACCGTGATATCCTGAATTCAAAGTTGTGAGTACCTTGTGGACGTGAGTCCCTGGTAATGTGATTGAAAGGACAGGACAGTCTTAATATCGAAGAGTCAGGATTTTAGGAAGGAAACCCTTTACTGCGCTCTCAATTAGACCCCTCCCCAGTTAAACATTTCTCGAACAGCTGAAATACAGGATCGAATTGAAGTGTAGGCCTACAAGATTCGTACAATCCAGCCAAACTAACCATGGACACCAGGAGCCACTGCTGCCGCCGCTACGCCGCTGGATCGCTGCTACCAGTCTACCCGTGACCATAGCTGTTGCTACTTGGCCGAGAAGAAGAAACAAAATAATAACAAAGTACTTTTACCTACCTTTCGTTAGTTTCCATCGCGTTAAGACCCTAACCAAACGTATGAATATGCGTGTAGTAATCGCGAAAGTTTAAAAATAACAATACTTAGTCATTCACTGCCGCGAGGATATACACCATCATTTTGTTATGTATCGTTTTTAGGGTTCCGTACCCAAAGGGTAAAAATGGGACCCTATTACTAAGGCTCCGCTGTCCGTCTGTCCGTCCGTCCTTCCGTCTGTCCGTCCGTCCGTCCGTCTGTCACCAGGCTGTATCTCATGAAGCGCGCGTGATAGTAGAAAGTTAAAATTTTCACACATGATGTATTTCTGTTGCCGCTATAACAACATATACAAAAAAAAAACAGAATAAAATAAATATTTAAGGGGGCTCCCATACAACAAACGTGTTTTTTTTCCGTTTTTATTAATAATGGTACGGAACCCTTTGTGCGCGAGTCCGACTCGCACTTGGCCGGTTTTTTTTTAATTACTCTATGTTAGTGAGTAAACGGTTTTCTTTTATCTAAATAACTATATTTTCATTTATTCATTATTTTACCAAACTGCTCGTGGCCAAAAGGATGGTAATGAGTTTGACAGTTTATGTATCGTATGTATGTGTGTATGTGACCAAAAATAAAATGTTTCACTGTAGTTTCAGAACAACTGGAAGGATTTTAATAAATGGGGTATCATATGACTCGTGCAGAAGGTGCAAGTGTCATAATAGGTTTCATAAGAATTATAAGGGTGCGTTATACTAGGAGCAAAAATAGAAAATATTACTGTTACTGATGCCAGTCGGGTTTCAGTTTTAACTAGATAGGTGATATTATATATAAAAATACTTAGGTACAACATTTCTTTACGGAATAAATATATGATGGTATTGTAAACCAGGGCCTATATTCGACATCAGTCTAAGTAACGAAATTTCGCTTAATTTTTTCACTTTTCAATGGAAAGTTCGCAAAGTAAGGTGACGTCAAAGGAAATGGTGTATTATCACTGAGCCAATGGCAAAAAGAGACAGTATTTTTAACATTAACACAAACAAAACTATTTTTCTACAGCTATGTTATTCTCGTAACAAATTTCGTCGCTCATTTCGTCTCTCACTTTCTCGCTCGCCTTCAATCATAAATTGACCCGCGCTCTCGTAGGCGTTGTGAGGAGTTATAACTGCGTCGAAATGCGTATAATACGACCAAGGTTGAAGATACACACAAAAGTGTAGGTTTAAATGCACTGACGGGTCAAGTTACGCCGGCCGGTGCGTTTGGTAACGTAGTGTTATTCAAGAGAATCACACCCCAGGTCATTAAAATTTTTCGAGAGATCATAAACATTATTCCCGACAAAATATATCGTAAAATCTTCTTTGGATCACGGAGGTTGCCTTCCACGCTGCCCGGCGCTAAGTATTAACAGATCCAATAAGAAACGAATTAAATGGAACATATCCAATATACCCGATCAACATACATATACAATAATCCCTGATTGAAAACATACATTTTCTTTTTTACTTAATTCTTTATTTTTTGTTTAGCGTAAAACAGTAAATCATATAATTTTGGGGATATCTCTTCCAAAGCGCTTATGAACACGAATGCATTAAAGAATAACAATAGGAGTATAACTCTTCAATTCAAACTAGTTGACGCGGGCGTATTGATTACTAGCTCAAAGCGTAGATTTACGCCCGGGATTATAAAGGTCTGTCAGACTATATTTTAGATTAGTAATGACAAAAAGTGAACTAATAATAACATTTTTTATTTTATTTCAATGTAATATTAAAATTATTAATAAAACCCAATAAAGTACAATTAACAAAAATATTTTAAAATTCATAAAATTATTAATCTACTGATATTTTATTCGTTAAACTTTCTACTGGATCCTTATAAAACCCTTAAAAGCCTTACTAGACTTATATATATTATCGTAGAGCATGTAGATTTTCAACCTGACTCCGGAACTTTCTCTTAAATAAGCTAGCTTAGAAACCGTTCTAGTTTAATATCAGTTTAAAATAAAAACGGCTATTATATGCATTTATCTTCATTAATTCATAATTATGTTATTATTTTAACATTAAGCTTTGAACATTTTTCGTACAGCTTAACAAAACACCTGTTACCTAACGGCAAACCCGAGCGCGTCACCTGCCAATTATTTAGATGTGGTCTGATACACTTTGCATCCATTACACCAGTTACGTATTATTACGTGTCGATGCACCATAAATAAATAAATAAATAAATCAATCAGGGGACAATCTTTACACAAATCGATCTAGTCCCAAAGTAAGCTCTAAAGGCTCGTGTTATGGGTACTAGACGACGATATAAATACTTATATAGAGAAATAAATACTTAAATACATTGGAAACATCCAAGACTCAGGAACAAACATTCGTGCTCATCACACAAATATTTGCCCCTACCGGGGATCGAACCCGGGACGCTTGCGTCTGAGGCAGGGTCACTACCAACTAGGCTATCCGCGTCGTCATGCCGGTATTAAAATGTTATTGATGAGAGAAACAACTGATTCATAATATTTATCCTCACATTAGGCTCTGCTTATTTCAGGCTGCTTGTTAACTCCATTGGAATGCAATGTGAAAAAAATATTTTGATTCTATAACGTATCAAAAATTGGTCACAATCGGTTAACATTTAAGAGTTGGAAATTGTTATCGCCTTTTGTATGAAAAGGGTGATTTTTGCCGTTGGTTCATAGTCCTCTTAAGTGGTTAACAGGATCGTACAGCTTTTCACTTCATGTAAATCCATCATACTCCTCTGCTGCACTGGGAGTGAAGAAATAGCATAGAATGCGTGCAGATGCTTATCATCCTGGCATGTCGTAAAAGTCGACTAAGGGACGGGTCCTCTCCAACATGGTGGACTATCTGTATGGGCGATGGGCTGATCACCTGTCACCATACGGTTCATCATACCATCTTAGGACTAATTAATCGAACGTGGCCACAAGCAGTCTTGTGGCTCTGCCCACCCCATTAGGGATCTCGGGCGTGATGCTATGTATGTATGTATGTATGTAAATTCATAAGCTGCATTTTAGCATCCATGGACGAATAAAGAAGTAAGACTGTCAATCGCCTTACAATCAAGCGTTCCTCAGAAGCAGTTTTTTCATCATACCATATTACACGAATAATTTCCTCGCCGAACCGCTAGAAAAGTTTGTTGGCAAGATCTGCCATGTATCTAAATTAACTTAATCCTATATAAGTTTTTATTGCAGGAAAAATAAGAGATAATTTACTGAAAACCGGACAAGTGCGAGTTAAACTCGCGTGGAGAGGGTTCCGTTCCGTACATGATTATCTGCAATTTACTAGGTTACTTTAAATACCATAGACTTTTTATAGGTTTTCCTGTAATCTATAGGCAAAGAACTATTTTCTGTATTTTTTTCAAAATTGTAGGCCCAGTAGTTTCGGAAATAACTTCCAAACTATTTTACTTAAAATTCAGAAGAAAATATATTTAAAGTCCTCACAATAAGCCCTTTCATTTGATATGTCACACAATATAGATTACATAACTTTATTTAAATTTTTCTAATTTACCCCCCAAAACTGGCCCCCATGTTTAAAATTCATATATTTAGGTCACGCGTCCGTGTTGCGGTCACCGACTTACATATGTATACCAAATTTCAGCTCAATCGGTCCAGTAGTTTCGGAGCAAATTGGCTGTGACAGACGGACAGACAGACAGACAGACAGACAGACAGACAGACAGACGCATGAGTGATCCTATAAGGGTTTCGTTTTTTCCTTTTGAGGTACGGAACCCTAAAAAAGGGTGTAAGGATACTCATACTATTAGAAAATTAGCCCTATGGCATTCTTCCCAAAAGTATTCGGTAAGTAGTAAGTTTTATTAGTAAGTAAGTTTAGTAGTACACCTACACATACACAAAAGGGTGTGTTATCTTTAAACTATAATCAGTTTTAATTAAATTTTAGTTTTGAACTTTTAGATTAATATTATTTTTGAGTAATCTAGGTCGTGTTCTATATCTGCCCCTTTGCTATGTAATATTCCATTAAGTCAACCGCTATCACTGGACACCGGAGATACAGGCTCAGCCTAGTTTTGGGTCCGCCGGATATTTAGCATTAAGGAAAAATTTTAACTTTTGATAATAAATTTATTCTATTCTATTTTTGAAACCAGGAACATATTTGTTCTCATACCGTCATAGTGTTGTGCAAATTTTATTAGTCTAATATCCTTTGTATTATATTTTACTGGTTAAGCACCTTAAGATAACTTACATAATAGTTTTCTATAGCTATGAAATACTACACTTTTGGATGTATAGGTAGTATTATATTTTCGTTATTGTACCTAATTGCTAAGTATTAAATGGATCTTAATTGTTACGTCTTTATCTCCTCTAAATATGTGTCCATGTTGCATTGGCGTAGAGGCACGTGGCAGATCGGCGTTGGCATCGATATGGCAGGCGTTATACCGTCTCATTCTCATCACACATATACAGTTTGGCGGCTATCTTATGTGGACAGCGCTGCGCTTCAAGATAAATATAGTAAACCGGTTTGAGCCAGTATGCGACTCGTCTTGGAGCGTTTGATGATGATGAATCACACCCCTGTAAAGTCGATTCATCCTTACTTGTCTTATTTGGTAAACAAGTTTATAACCTCAAAATGTACTTTTTTTTGGTGAAACAACAATTTTATCGTAACTAAAGGAATCCTTGGTAAAAAATTGCCAAAGGGATGTCCAAAATATTATCTCCCGTTGCTTTATTTACGCAGAAATTGCTGTTTTAGCCAAAAAGATCCATTTTGAGTTTAGAAACTTGTTTACCAAAAAAGACAAGTAAGGATGAATCAACTTAACGTACCAGCACCTTATAGACGCAGATAATTATGTAATACATTGCTAGACGTATACAGCCTTTTTCACAAACTTCACATCCAAACACGACAATTCCAAATAATCGTATCGAAAAACCTAAGAAAAATAGGTGAATATTTTAATAACCAAGAATACTATTTAATTAGATATACGTAGTTACAATATTTATGTTAACGAGTATAATGTCCCAGAATAAAAATCTTAAAAATACATATATGCAAAATAAGCCTCATATTCTGTGAGGATCTCATTATATATGGCAGGTGTTACGCACGAGGCAATCAATAAAACCACTTTTATTGGTGTTGGTTTTACTACGCCTCTATTCGGAAACGCTAAGTGATTCTGTAGCGACTCGTGAGCGAGATTTCTCATCCCACTGTTCCACACGACGCGTAATGCGTAAGAGTGGGATGAGACATCTCGCTCACGAGTCGCTACAGAATCACTTAGCGTTCCCGAATAGAGGCGCTGGTTTATTTTCCTTCGTGGTATATAAATATAAATGTCAATAGTGTCAGTATTTACGGTAGATTCAATATACTTGGACAGATTGATTGACAGGAACAAATTTTAATATGAATGCATCAGCTAAGTGCTATAAAAAGACAAGTTAGTATTGTATTTTAATAATTTATATTTTATTACTATTTTACAGGTGTGTTAATTTTAAAAAAATTCATTGCTAATGGTGCAGTAGAGGCCGAAAGAGAGATCCCATGACGAATTGGGCCTTCTTCGTATTTATACAGATTTCCTCGTGTTTTGTTACCATTACATATAAAAACAGACCATTTCAAAACAAAATCGTAAACAATGTCAATCAAAGAATAGCCCAGCGCCTCTATTCGGGAACGCTAACTGATTCTGTAGCGATTCGTAAGTGAGATTTCTCATCCCCACTCTTCCGCACGACGCGTAATGCGTAAGAGCGAGATGATAAATCTCGGTCACGAATCGCTACAGAATCACGGTCCCGAATAGAGGCGCAGGTTTGGTAACTCATTATTCAATATTCATAAAAACGTTAGACATCAAAAATTACTCCACAAAACTTGCCGGCAACATCCAAATCCTTGTGACGTCAGAATAAACAACAGAAGTCAAACCGCGGTCCTCATATTATGCAAACGAAATCCCTCTTGCGGCCCGGTCTTAATCACCTCGTAGAGATCCACGTATCTGCTGTAATACTTTTATTGTGATTGGCATTACCGCATCATGCTACGACTTGTCCTCGACGAAAATTGCCGTGCCGCGCTACAGTCACAAAGGGGGTGACAGCGTTTATGCGCATTTTAAATCTGTTCCTGCAACTAATCTTAGTAATGGACAACGGATGATTACGTACAACTTTCCATAACACCTGATATTAAGAGGACTGTGAACCAAAGGCAGAAATCACCCTTTTCATACAAAAGGTGATAACGATTTCCACCCCTTAAATGTTAACCGATTTTGACCAATTTTTGATAAGTTGTCAGTCAGAACATAATCTAGGTCTATACGTTTTTTGAATTTTGATTAAATATCAAGAAAGTAAAATAATGCCAAAATTAGTTTTGTATGAGAATACTGAAACCACAATAAAACTAAATTTATTGATTATAGTGAAAAAATCAAAACGTACAGACCTAGATTTTGGTCTGACTGACAACCTATCAAAAATTGGTGAACATCGGTTAACATTTAAGGGGTGGAATTCGTTATGGCCTTTTGTATGAAAACCCGCATGTTCACAGTCCTCTTAATTATGTAAGATAGAATTTTTAATGAAATGTAGATACCCAAAAATAACTACCTACAGAACCTATCATTATTGTATTTATTATTTTCGATCGTTTCTTAAGGAAACGCCTGAATAAACTTCTTTGTAAAAGATATCGCACAATGATGAGTCTTTTCAAGAGATTCATAACTTAAAATGAGAAAATCCCTTTTTGGAATAAATCAATAAAACAAGATTTGGCATTGTACATCTGGCAGGCAGAGTGACGCACCGATAGCCACCGTATAATGTAAAAGTACGGCATTATTCCAGAGTTATATGATTTACCTATCGGACCGCAAGATTGCCCGGTACGTGACTATGGAAAGCCTTTCAATTCTTATTTTAATCTTCGGATACATCGCATACATTTTCCTTCCCTTGATATAGATATTATATTATACATGTCAATATCCATATTAAGGCACGTCCTTGAATACCTACCTGTTCGTTTTTATGAGAAACGTTAGACGCGCATCGTTTTATGTATATTCAGCACAAGGAATGGCTATATTTGATATACCTAGGTATAGAAAAGTTCAATAATATAAAAATAAACGAAAAAAAATCTTAACGTTGCACTTCAAGCTTAAAATAAAGAATAAACAGTGGCATGCTGTGCTGTCTAACTGTAATAACTAAAATATTTTCAGCGAGATGTAAGCATAACAGGAGGGCTGGGTCCGTGACGGTATCGCAGGTGAGTGCCTCCTCGAGTCATGTTTGCCGCGTGCTCGACTGCAATGCTGTTTGAGGCAAACACTCGAAGCTCACCCCCGCGCCGGCCGCGCCCGCGGGCCGCGCCGCTGCCGCTAAGATGCCACGTTAAAATTGTTTTTATTAAATGCTCTCAACTGCAAACTGAAATAAACAAATGTAATTTAAGTTTAATACATTTTATATATAAATAGGGGCCCCGCCACAGTTTCACTCGCGGTATGTCTCATACACATTTGGAACCCCATTTCACAATCCCCGTTGAATTTAGACAATCGGTAAAATATGTCTATTTTTTTAGTAGATTATAATAAACCACCTACACACGCGTTATTTATTTTTATCCCATATAAATAGATATTTTCCAAATGTCATAATTGTACATAGTACAGCCAGTTTAGCCACTGTAGTTTTGGCATGGCGACGATCAGTCATTCAGAACATGTATTTTTAATGTCTGAAGATTTCACCTTAATTTTATCTTCATTTCTTCATTAGACTCGATTTCTCGACATTGTCTTACGACATCATTAGCCCTTGTAATGCCACATGTTTATTCGTTTCTCTTGGGACTAACGCTACTCAGATGTAACTGCCCCCTGGTGCAAAGGCGCCGATTTGAAATTTTGGGTCTTAAAAAGTTTTCATTTCAACCAAGATCATTTCAATCGGTACACAATGCGATGCTGGATTGATACAAATGTTTGTAAAACAAATAAAGCTATTTACAGCGAAGAAATGTTGACGTTCCAGCAATGTTTGTAAGCAATATGTGGAAAAATGCAAACGAGTTGAGAATGTTCGCCGAGCGGTCATGCGTCCTTGGCTCCCGTCGGAGGACGCATAAATATTTTGTGACACAACAAAACGCGACTCTGAAGGAACTGGTATAATGATTCCACGCAACGTTATTTGGAAGAAGGCAAAGATGACATTATATTATAGCACGGATAAATATTTCTGTTCTGAATTATTTCAGTGCAAATGGTTGTTATACTCTCTTTTTAGGGTTCCGTACCTCAAAAGGAAAAACTAAACCCTTATAGGATCACTCGTGTGTTTGTCTGTCTGTCCGTTTGTCACAGCCAATTTGCTCCGAAACTACTGGACCGATTGAGTTGAAATTTGGTATACATTATGTAAGTCGGTGACCGCAACACGGACGCCTGACGTAAATATATGAATTATAAATATGGTGGCCACTTTTGGGGGATAAATTAAAAAATAAAAAATAAATATGCAACCTATATCGTGTGACATATCAAATGAAAGGGTTATTGTGCTGATCTTAAATATATATTTATTTTTTATTTTAAGTAAAATAGTTTGGAAGTTATTTAGGAAAATAGGCGAAAATTGACCATTCCCCCGCACTTATTTCCGAAACTACCGGGGCTAAAATTTTGAAACAATACAGAAAATAGTCCTTGACCTATGTATAGGACTATTTTCTGTATTTCTGTTTTAGATTACAGAAAAACCTATAAGAAGTCTATGGTATTTAAAGTAACTAGTAAATTTCAGATAATCATGTACGGAACGGAACCCTCTCCACGCGAGTTTAACTCGCACGTTTCCGGTTTTTATTCATTACCTACATTAAAAATCCATACGAGTAACTAACGACATTCTATAAATATTTCATGTTATTTTTTCATCAAATTTGCGTAAAGAAACGAACGATAAAATGTATGAGTAAAATTATTTATTAATACATTAAATTAAGGTTTTTCCTTAAGTGTTCCCAAGAAGTTTTTTCTTATGATTTGCGTAATTTATATTTTAACAGGGCTGCGTTTAGGCATTTCCCTTTCTGGGATAAAATTCATTTGGCTGGAAGACAATGAAAGGAATAATTTGACCATGAATATTAATGAATTAGAATTCGCACTCATCTCGCTGCTCAAGCTTTTATCGCGTATTAATATAATGACTCCTGAATGCCTTCCAGGATATCGATAAATCCTTGTAATTTACTTGCTGGGATAAGAAGAGTTCGCTTAATATTATGACTTTTATTACTTGGATACTTTGAGATCGTATTGAATTTGAGAGATTGTTTACTGCGCATTCAATTCAATCGCTGACTGCACGATTAAGCAATTTCAATATGCTTGACTAGTTCAATCACTCAATGAAGAGTGAAATCTTACGACATTTTAAAAAGAGCAGAAATCATTATTAAAATAAATTTAATAAAATCGCCTTGTCATTGTTACCCGTATTGGTACCCGCGTACATAGGCTGTATTAATATAAACAAAGGTACTTAGTTGTCATTTTATTTAAACAGACATGATTAATGATCATCGGCTAGTACTCATAACACAAGCCTTTAGAGCTTACTTTGGGACTAGATCGATTTGTGTAAAGATTGTCCCCTGATTTATTTATTATTATTATTATTATTATTAATATGCAGTGTCCCATAGAGCATTATCTTTGGTGCGTTATGGCGAACACACACACTTCCGTGCACTAATTCAAACAAAATTCAAGTGATGAAGCAAAATATGTTCCTGAGACCATCTAGGCTAGAAAAATGTAGTCGTTTACGAAGCAGACATTATTTACGAGCGCGTCCTCCAGTAAGCAACGACATGGCTAAACTTGAGCTCTTTATTCAGGTCTCCCAAGCGGCGACATGCTAGTACATGAATGTAAGGCTTCTATACAAATGTATCATGCTGGCACATATAGGTATTTGAGAGTAATATAGTACATTGTGCATCTAGGGTCGTAAGGGGATAATTAACGAGAGTCTGTTAGAAGCCCGACGCCGAAGGCGGGAGGGTTTTTAATGACTGGAGTTTGTTATCCCCTTACTGCCAGTGATATACACAATGTTTTTCATCACATTTGCGAGGAAATGAAATAGATTTTTGACAAAAAAAAACACATTGTACACCGCGAATTACCATCAGCGGCCCTAACATACATGCCACAAAGATAAATTAAACCCGTTTATCTCTATGACTATGTCTTTCGTTGGCACTAGTGTGAGAGAGACGCACTTAGAGATAAGACGCCGTCTTATCTCTGTGTCATGCATGTTAGGTCCGCAGGTGGGTAGAATAAACTGTAAGTCGCGTCGGTTGCGCGCTAGTTGTATAAGCATGCCGGACCCGCGGCGCACGCTACGCCGTCAGCGGGAGTTGTAAACCATACTAAAGCCATAACTCCCGTGGGAGTTATGGATTTTGTATGGTTTATAACTCCCGCTGACGGCGGGGCGTATAATAACACCCTTTCCGTGCAAGTGTGATGAAAATTAATGCATTTTCCTCAAGAATCTTATCCAGAAATTGAATATAAATAGGAATTATGAAATTCTGAGATAAAAGTATAACGAAAGCAAAGAAGCAAAATACAGTGACACACGAGTTTAGGTAATCCAATTATAGGCACTCAGATATGACGCACAAAATTGATGACAGAGATCATATTTTTGAGAATTCGAGCAATAGAAAATCTACAATTAACATTACAACCAAGTATAGATCTACCAACTTTTGGTGGAATGTCTGATTACTTATCTAAGCAAAACAATGCTTTATTAAAACGCAATAAGAACTTTGACAATAGTCCACAGAAAAGTCGGTAGAGGTCTACTCTACTTATCATGTACGTGTGTCTAGAAAGCCCATAAAAGGAAAAAGAAAATTAAAAAGCTCATTTAAAAGTACTTGCTCAGTATGTTCAGAAAAATATGAACACTAAGACTGAAACCGTGAATGTATTTTGCCGTTCAAGAAAAATAAACTAATTG
The DNA here is from genome assembly GCA_947859335.1 of Tortricodes alternella. NCBI lineage: Eukaryota > Metazoa > Arthropoda > Insecta > Lepidoptera > Tortricidae > Tortricodes > Tortricodes alternella. The sequence continues at coordinate 11,287,969 of OX401974.1, forward strand.
AAAAATAAAGCATACTAATGTGACTTTAAGATTGCAATTGCGCGCATTACATAAAATTTTCGGATATACCTTCTACACTTTTGTTACTTGTAACTTTTTTAAATATATATAAATATATTTAAAAAAGTTTTCATTCCATATACATAAAAGATATTTTTTATTATTTACCAACCTATCCGGTGGTCTCAGCCAATCAAAAATAGACTTTATACTAATAACATAAGAACTTTGACAGTTGCAAATTAGTTTGCAGATTCTTAAGCTGAAGGCGGTATTTTCTAGTTTGATTTTAATATATTTTCAACTATCTATATAATCAGAACGCTATTTAATTGCTGAAGTTGAAACTTAACCCGTTTCGAAAATACAGATGAAACAAAACTGGTCTAACTAAAATCAGACAATTTTTAGACTTCCGAGGCTTAAAACGTTTTAATGATTTTATTATTTGCCATAACAATTCATAATTTGTGAAAATTTCTACTTTCTACCTTTTAGCGTTGCTGAGTTAACTAGAGGTCTCTAACAGAGGAACGCACGGACGGACGTCATGAGGTCAGTAATAGGGTCCCCTTGATTCCTCCGGGTACGGAATCCTTAAACGATCCAGGCCGATTGATTACAATTTGCTATCGTCGAATTTCATAAAACAGTAAAGTAGTTCATCACTTTTGAACGAAACTGTCAAGCTCGCGAAGCTCATAAGTAATTAAGAATAATATTTTATTAATGATAAATTCTTACGCTTTACTCGTAACGTAGTCATAGAAAATCGGGCACTTAAAGAAACATCACCCAACTAAACCTAGCTTTTAAAATTAAAACATGATCTTGTTTTCACGGAAATATTTTAAGCAGATAAAGTCGTTCTGACGATAAACAATCTAAACTTCTAAAATATGAATTTGTTTACGCGACGTAACATTTATGTTTCAAAGCAAGAAAAAGTGAAAACGGATGATACCTCTTATTTCCAAAGGGCTCTAGTGACGTCTGAGATATTGGATTATGTGTAAACAAAACATTTTGTGCACATTATAACAACTTATTAATTTTGTTCAATTATTCTAAGCATTTAAAACCTAGTCAAATTAAAACTTTCATGAGACATTATGAATACTTGAAAAACACACGGCTTTACTCACGATTTATTGTCAGAAATAGTCAAGTATTCATTTAAAACCTTATTTTATGCGCTAAACATTATTTTAATAAGCCATTCAGCCATTCATTTGAGTCTTATAACAGGAGGTATTATTTATGATTCTACAAATTTTTTGTTGTATGTAATATAAAACTGGCTAGTAATGTAATTAGCTATTGCCCGCGAGCTTGTCCGCGTGAAATTCGTTTATCAAGCGCAGCGGCATTTACTGAGATTTAGCATTTCTCTATTCGTTATATTTATAATAAACCTAAAAATCCTTCCAGGATATCGAGATAAGAAGTATCCTGTGTCCATCTCCACATAACAGGCTACATTTGTGCCATTTTTTATAGAATTCTGTTTAGTCGTTTGGCCGTGAAAACGAAACAAACAAACACACTGCACTGCGCACTATCTCTTTTCAATGACATTTTGGACATCAACAGATGTCTTGATATCTTCTACGACTCTGAACCTAGTTTCATTGCATCAGCTAGCCGGCACTTGGAGTCGATGTTACTCAAAACTCAGTGCAGCAAAGTCTGTAACCATGTGGTTAGATAATAAGTTCTTCCTGTGTACGTAATTATTAATACCTACTGATTAACATGTGTAGCTTGCCTGTAAGTGTAAATTATAAGTAAATAAATAAATAAATAAATAAATAAATAAATAAACACTTCCGCATTCATAATATTAGTATGGATTGTTGAATGTGTATGTATAGGCAGAGTGTGGTCAGGATCGTAAACTATAGAGTTGGAAGATTGCTGCGTAAATAGAAGTGCGACGAGTATCTACGGATAGATCCCAAAGCTATTTACTACTATAAAAAATGCCGATAAAACCCCAGAAATTAAGTCAACCACCGACTACAAGGTATCATCGGCCGAGTATCCTTTCTCTCGCGTTCACTGTTTTTAAACGTAAAAAATATAAAAATATAATGGAGTGTATTAAATCTTCCGTGCCAAAAATCCGGGAAAGTGAGTTTCGTAAAATTCCGGGCACGTAGCGGCTCACTAAATCAGTTTCATTTATACTATATGTTAATGAATTATATTGCCATCGAATTATGCGGTCTACAGTTTGCAATGTTTTTAAATGATGATTCTTAACATTTTCCCTTAATAATTTAATTCTCATTGCCAGAGAAACTATGCGCTAAAATTAATAAGAGTATCCACTTTAGAACAAATATATCTAATGTTTTTAATAACATAAGAAAGAAAGACCTTTACTTAAAATTGTCTTAGTCAGTTATCTACATGAAACATAGAAAAGCGGTCCCTCGAGTCAGATGTAATTTTACTTTAAATAAACTTTAGCTTTCCTTTCCCGTCGCTCCACTGCTTGAATATACATACAGTGAATTTAATTTTGGTCTTTGTATTTTCATATTGAATGCAATTTAATCAATAAATTCATAGTCATGCTTAATCGTAAGGAGCTAATTGAGCGCCAAATAAAAAAACGTACAAGTGCGAGTTAAACTCGCGTGGAGAGGGTTCCGTTCCGTACATGTTTATCTGAAATTTACTAGGTTACTTTAAATACCATAGACTTCTTATAGGTTTTCCTGTAATCTATAGGTAAAGATCTATTTTCTGTAATTTTTTCAAAATTTTAGCCCCAGTAGTTTCGGAAATAAGGGGGGGAATGGTCATTTTTCGCCTATTTTCCTGAATAACTTCTAAACTATTTTACTTAAAATTCAAAAGAAAATATATTTAAAATCCTCACATATTTCATTTGATATGTCACACGATATAGGTGGCATAACTTTTTTTATTAATTTTCTAATTTACCCCCAAAAAGTGGCCCCTATGTTTAAAATTCATATATTTACATCACGCGTCCGTGTTGCGGTCACCAACTTACATATGTATACCAAATTTCAACTCAATCGGTCCAGTAATTTCAGAGCAAATTGGCTGTGACAGACGGACAGACAGACAGACACACGAGTGATCCTATAAGGGTTTCGTTTTTTCCTTTAAGGTACGGAACCCTATAAAGCTATCAAATGCGAGTCGGACTCGCTTTGAGAGTAATAAGAGCTTGACTACAAATCATACAGATTTTTTTTTGTTTAAGTTGACAAAAATGATTCGAGACCAATTAGATTAAAATACCGTTATAATTTAATAGTTTAAATGTCTAAAACAGTTTAACAAAATAAAAAATACATATAGTTATAATAGCTTGTCAACAGGCTCAAAGGTCAAAATTCATATGTTAGTGACGTTCAACAATTTATACTGATGTGTTAAAAATAAACTCAATCGGGTAAGCTTTCAAACAAACAAACTCAAACAAACCCAAGTAAACTCAAGTGGCAGTGGGCCGGCCATATTAGCCGCAGAAACGATGGCCGTTGGGGCAAACGTGTTCTGGAGTGGAGACCGCGAATCGGCAAACGTAGTGTGGGACGCGCTCAGACTAGGTGGAGCGACGATCTCCGCAAGGTGGCTGGCAAGAGCTGGATGAGAGTAGCCGCGGATCGTGCTCAGTGGCGTGCAGTTGGAGAGGCCTATGTCCAGCAGTGGACTAGTATAGGCTGTTGATGATGATGATGGGTAAGCTTTGGAGTTTAATTTATGATATCCGCTCTTACACATTAAAGTCTCAAGGTAGTAATTGTATGATCTAGCAATTTTGTAAAACCCCTTTATTTCGTAATTCTTCGTAACAAGATCACATGAAACAGAGCAAAATAAGCGAAACAATAACGGCAAATAACAGCTTTCGGAATTTGTATTATAATCGTAAACGATTTCTATTATGCATACTTTTAAAGCAGAGAGCACATTCAATTTACATACCTAAATATTCAGACATGTCTTAGCCTTATAAAGTTTAGTGATGCCTGGGTATTTATGGTATTTTTAAAGGAGTAGTTTTTAATTATTTATCGCAAATTTACCGATGCAAACTACAACGTATTAGCCTATTTACATGAACATCGATGAAATATTTTTATGAAACTAACTAAACGTTCGTACCTGTTGCCATCCTCGGGGACTTATTGTTTTATTCAAAGCACGTGGGCATAATTTACTGCACTAGGCGCCTGCGCTGAAACCTTGCGAGCACCGCGTAGGACCGCCATTATTACCTTTTGCAGTAACCATTACCATTCCCAGTCATGTTCTTTACATTTACCTATACGCAGAAACCTCGAACAACCCTATTTCCATCATAACAGTTAAGTATTTATGGACCGAGCGAGCGAAGCGTCTCCGTATCAGCTTGGGCAAAATTGCTTTCGTATGTCCAGCGGATGTCCGTCGACTGTCCAGCGTCTGTCCATGTGTTCTCGTCTACAGGCGCCTCATTCGGGAACGCTAAGTGATTCTGTAGCGACTCGTAAACCAGATTTCTCATCCCACTCTGCCGCATGGCGCGTAATGCGTAATAGCGAGATGAGAAATCTGGCTTACGAGTCGCTACAGAATCACTTAGCGTTCCCGAATGAGGCGCCTGGTCGCATTTCTCAACCGATTCTCGTGAAATTTTGTGAGCAGGTTCGATAATTATATAGAACTTTATTGACGATTCAGTTTTTCGAAATTTTTCTAAATAGCGGAGTTATGGGGGTTTTTGTAATTACAAACTTATTTGCGCTGTTGGTAAACTGACCCGACCTATATCAATGAATGGGGATAATGGATTTCCAACGGTAAAGTTAAGTTTGTCGCGAGGTCTACAGCTCACGAAGTCACTAGTTACTTAGCGTGTATAGGTACTGAAAGTGAAGGACTTGCCCGAACATTGTAGTTTAACCCTGAGAAGTAAACATTTCCATACTACGCGCAGCGCCCGGTAATTTTTATGAGATCTTTTTGTAACGCAAAAATATTTATACTGAATGTCATATAGAAATACACCAGTCATAAAGCGAAAATACCACCTGTCTTCTGAAAACATGTGCACGCCGCGATTCATTTTCTTCATTTATGGAATTCCTATTAAAATAGACATAAAAACCATTGTTTTGATGGCAGCTTACGCATCACTCGATTTCGATGTTGTTTTTTTGTGAAATAAACTTTTATTAAAAATGCAGTTTCTTGATATTGGTTTTATTTTTGTAAGTAAAGCGAACAGAACAGAACTTGGTCCATACACATAGCGTCAGTTGATTATATTAAGTTGGCAACAGTTTCGATCCACGGCCCGCTACAGTTGTCCCACGATAACTCTGCAATGAAAAAATGGCGGCATTCCATACAAAATTTCAATCCGTCGTATCGAATGACGTATGGGGTTGCCATTTTTTCATTGCAGAGTGCCGTTACCGTTGCAAAAGTTGCATAAGGGATAGTGATTCTAAATAGCACGTCATGGTAATTAGGCAGTTTTTGAACGGTGACTAACGACTAAAAATGTATTATTATTATTTTAATATTGTGCATGTGTGAGTTAGTATGTTTGTTACTCCTTCACGTTTCAACGGCTCGACGGATTTGGATGAAACTTGCAGATAATAATTGGCAGTACCTCTATTCGGGAACGCTAAGTGATATTGTAGCGACTCGCGAGCGAGATTTCTCATCCCGCTCTTCCGCACGACGCGTAATGCGTAAGAGCGAGATGCAAATCTCGCTCGCGAGTCGTTACAATATCACTTAGACGTTCCCGAATAGACGCCCTGATATAGCCTATACCCTGGATTAACACATAGGACACTTTTCATCCCAATCCCACGCGAATAAAGTCGCGGGCACAGCTAGTATTATAAATACGAAAGCATGTTTATTTGTTCGTTCCCCGTTCACAACAAAACGTGCAGCGATTTTTTGCACAGCGATAGTTAGAGCCGGAAAGTGGCACAAGTTACTTTATTTCCCGGAAAAATGCACATTTTCTGAGGAAATAGCGATAAACGAATTCCAAGCAGACAAAGTCACATATCGACAGTGATATGCGAAGACCCCTATCTGACAAATTCGCAATTCTACAGCAGGATGTTTCCAGGCTATGCGAAATTCAATTTTAAGTCGAACACTATAGGTTGACCGCTTAAATGAGTCTTCGCCCGCGCGGCACAGGGGCGCGGGGGCAGGCGACAAAGGGGACCGAGAGAGGTGCGAGCGGCAGGCGCATTTTTGTTTTCATTCATTTCACGCCGCCCGCACATCTCTCAGGCCCCTTTGTCGTCCTGCCCCCGCGCCCCTGTGCCGCACGGGCGAAGACTCATTTAAGCGGTCGACCTATATAAGAAAATTAATATCGCAGAAAAAAAAAAACAGAATATCGCCGTCGATATATAGATTTCTAGTATTCGTATTTTTTTGAAATTTTTGTCTCGTATTTTATGGGGTAAAGCTACTGTTTCGAAAATAAGTATATATGAAACTACTCAATATCAAATCTGAAAAAAATATTGTCAAACAGACGGAAATACGGAGAACAAAGTGATTGTATAAGGATTCCATTTTTTTTTTAATTTGGAATGGAGCCGTAAAAAATACTATATTAACAAGTATAGGTATAATCCTTTCCATAAATCCATACTTACAAATACGAGTATTATAAATGCGAAAGTAACGTTTCCACAGCTAAACGACTACTAAAGTGATGTTGATGAAATTTGGTATAGAGATATGCAGTTTGGTCCTGCCAAGCCCTGGGGAAGAACAAAGGCTACTTTTTTTAAGTCAGTAAATCCAGGGTGAAATAGACTGGAAAATTTATTAACGGTAAGTTGACCGCTTAAATGAGTCTTCGCCCGCGCGGCACAGGGGCGCGGGGGCAGGCGACAAAGGGGACCGAGAGAGGTGCGAGCGGCAGGCGCATTTTTGTTTTCATTCATTTCACGCCGCCCGCACATCTCTCAGGCCCCTTTGTCGTCCTGCCCCCGCGCCCCTGTGCCGCGCGGGCGAAGACTCATTTAAGCGGTCGACCTATATAAGAAAATTAATATCGCAGAAAAAAAAAAACAGAATATCGCCGTCGATATATAGATTTCTAGTATTCGTATTTTTTTGAAATTTTTGTCTCGTATTTTATGGGGTAAAGCTACTGTTTCGAAAATAAGTATATATGAAACTACTCAATATCAAATCTGAAAAAAATATTGTCAAACAGACGGAAATACGGAGAACAAAGTGATTGTATAAGGATTCCATTTTTTTTTTTAATTTGGAATGGAGCCGTAAAAAATACTATATTAACAAGTATAGGTATAATCCTTTCCATAAATCCATACTTACAAATACGAGTATTATAAATGCGAAAGTAACGTTTCCACAGCTAAACGACTACTAAAGTGATGTTGATGAAATTTGGTATAGAGATATGCAGTTTGGTCCTGCCAAGCCCTGGGGAAGAACAAAGGCTACTTTTTTTAAGTCAGTAAATCCAGGGTGAAATAGACTGGAAAATTTATTAACGGTAAGTTCGTGCGTGCGCCCAATGAGACCCCGTAATTTGAGGGAAAAAATCTTTTGAAGTCAATACATGGAAATTCGTCATACGTTTCCACGCAGACGAAGTTGCTGGTAATAACTAGTTTAGTATAAGAACTTTTCTAAATTAATGGCCGAAATAAAAGCGTTATATGAGCGACGCGGGAAGCCTTACCCAAATTAAAAAATCTGTATAAACTTATGAGCTGTTGGGCTTCTGACCAACAACAACCTAGTTTCAAAATGAAACTTTCAAAGTTTTGACATACATACATCCATATTATCACGCCCGAAATCCCTAATGGGGTGGGCAGAGCCACAATAGTAGATTGTTGCACCAAGCAGAAAGTGATTCATTATTGCGCCGAGTGTTGATTTGGAGCCCGAACGCTAGTGAGGGCTCTAAAAACACGAGCGCAATAACAAATCACTTGATGCGAGGTGCATAATCTGCTTTTCTTTCTACTACTGCTAAAAGTTGGTAAAAAACGTAAAGGTATAGTTAAACCCAACTAGCGAAGTAAAAATGATATTGGCACCTGTTATGACGCACCCTTAGAATTTTTATATAGCCTATGACACTCGCACGTTCTCCCCGAATCTTAAGATACCCTATTTATTAAAATCAGTCTATTGGTTCTGAAGCTAAAATCGAAAATCCGAAAATTTTCACAGAAATCTTGTATCTAGTCTATTAATTGTCATATAATGCCAATTTTTTAAAAAATCTTTTTGTAACCCATACTATCTTATCAGCCAGTACTTTGAGCATAACATTTTAGACGAGACAATCACAGTTCGATATGGCCGCCGATATGTGACCTGTTTTTTTTTTTTTGCTAACAGAAAGTCCACAGAAGAGTGGTCGGCTGTCTCGTCGGACTGTGAATGGGCGGATTGGGTAGCTGTTGGTGTAAAACTTCTTGATCAATCAACCAAATTAAAAAAAAATACAAAACAGTGCAATAATGAAATTTGTATGCAACTTTATTTGCTCTAGAGCTTGCTTTGTGCTGAGTATTTAAGGCCATTATGATGAAATTAAAGCGTAGTAGGAAGAAAAACTACTTGTGGCCACGTTCGATTAATTAGTCCTAAGATGGTATGATGAACCGTATGGTGACAGGTGATCAGCCCATCGCCCATACAGATAGTCCACCGTGTTGGAGAGGACCCGTCCCTTAGTCGACTTTTACGACATGCCAGGATGATAAGCATCTGCACGCTTTCTGTGCTATTTCTTCACTCCCAGTGCAGCAGAGGAGCAAAGTTTTGACGTACTTGGGTAATGGAGCACACAACAAGTACATGAGGTGTAGTTAAACTTGAAACTTTAAATTGTACGTAAATTGTCGTTCATTTTCAATTGTACATTTGCATATTTAAACTGAAGGCTATTTTGCAAATAGGTACTTTGTTCTACGTTTGGCCACGTTTTAGTATTCAGGGTGGAATTGAACAAGCTTGGGAAGGCCCGAGAGTGCGTTGAGAGTCACAGTCACTACTCGATATTGTCTTTCAAGCCCAGCTTGTAGTGGCTGCAGCAGCTAATGATTTTATTGACATGCAGATACATTGAAAGCTTGGTGAGGAATAGTAATTGACTAGTAGTAGTAATTAACACGTGACTTATGAAAGGAGATTTTAAATATCGAAGTAAGCTACTACTATCATCTCATCATTTGTCTTTATAAATATTCAAACTTAAACATTGTCCATTAGGCCAGTTTCCTGAAAAATTCTAATGTAATCTAATATTTACATTATAAAAAAATATTGAACACATATTTTTTCTTTTGTCAATTAAACAAAAAATTACGAATATGTAGTGCGTTGAAGTTCCGCGTGACGTCACAACTTTGTACACTTATTACCATTAAGTGACGTCATTAGCCCCCACTCCCGAACTTTGATGCGCGTTATCTTTGTCAATTTTGATTTATTTGATAAAGCAAAAACCGGTCAAGTGCGAGCCTAACTCGCACGCCGAGGGTTCCGCAATTACGTATGAAAAAGAAACAGTACGTGTAAGTACGGAACCCTAAAAAAGAAAAAAAAAGCTTTTAACAACGGGGTAACCATTTACAACCTACCTATGAAATAAGACAAAAAATAACTTTCGCAAGCTCCTATCTCTGTTCAATCGTAGAGTGTGATACGACTTTGCAAAGGTTATTCCGTTTAACTTTTTTTTTATGTGATGTAATTACAAATTCACGGTTTTCGGACTTTTTCCTTTACTTGTGCTGTAAGACACTGCTTCTTGCCAAATTTCATGATTCTAGATCAACGGGAAGTACCCTATAGGTTTTGAAAGTATCAAAATATGAGACATAAACGTCCATATCTTTTGATTGCGGTGACTTAGAAGGTTGATTTTTTCATAGCTTCAAGAAATTGCAGACCTGAGTATTTGATATTAATTTCAACTTGATAGACAACCACACGTTCCTGAGAAAAAGGTCTTGACAGACAGACAGACATACAGACAGACAGACAGACGGACAACCGAGTGATCCTATAAGGGTTCTTTTTTTCCTTTTGAGGTACGGAACCCTAAAAAATACGTGTTCAATATTTTTTGATAACCTAACTGACGGACTAATTAGCATTTTTTTTTTACCCTGTAAACATCCCTTTTCTAGCCAACGGCTTAAAAAGAATAACTCATGGGAGCGATTAAGTAATTTCATAGATTCCGCCTCGGAGACGTATCGATAAGGCAATATAAAAATAGGGGCAACGACTTCCTTGTGGCAACGAAATAACGTGACGAGCGGAACAAGCACAACACGAAATCAATAAATCATCCCGTTTGCCGCCGTCCTCGACGACGAAAAACGAGAAGGAGAAAATTACTTCATTCGAATACTCTTTGTATAAGCGCGTAAGCATGATACTCGGGGATGTGATCGGCTGTAGTGATTAATTTCTTGGTCACAATAAAAATACTGTAAAATACGTAGATATGGCGTTTCCGGATACGGAGAAAATAATGTAAGATAATTTTACACCGAATCAAGAGTTTGTTTCATTTAGGCAGGTAAACACATGTGTCATATTCTTCAATTGTTTATGTAATTAGTCAAATTTCAATTACTTGTTGCAATATGCATAATGTTTCGTAGTTTTTGTACGCATTTATATTCTGTTTGTACACTTACGACATTTTAGTAACTTTCTGAACACAATGTAACAGAGGCTAGTGGCACTAAATTAACGGTTGCTAGAGGTTTTATTTTTGATACTTAGCTAGTAATACAGATATAAATTTTTAGATCAATATTTTGAAACTATTCTCAGGATAGTTACGAAAAAAGTTAAAACAAGTGCAAGATTTTTATCAAGATTTGTCCAACTTTATCTTACTATTCTTCCATTCTGTATTTATTTTATTCTGTCCCTAAAAGTCAAATAATTTAAAGATATGAATTAACCTAAGCACCTATTAAATAACAATGTTATCAACATTGGTCCAACTAAACAATGTAAATTACTTAGAATGGAACACGATTTCGGAATTGGTTGTGTGTCGCTTTAGAACAGAACTCCCTTGAACATGGCAACATCTAGCACTGCAGTGATGTGTGTGCTCCGTGGTTGCATCGCGTCCTGAGGGACATTCAAGCACATTCAATTCATAAATGTTCCATCTTCACATTGATATATACATTAAGGCAAAATAGGGCGATTAAAGATTCATGCGATGAATGTAAAACATAGTTTCGTTTTAAAAATTTTGCTACTTGGTTCTCCTAAGGCGACATTATAAATTTGATTTAAGTATTTCACTTATTTTTTAGCACTAATCAATCTCTCAATAACCCCTTGAACTGTCAGTAATGCTTTAAAATTTAAAACAATGTTTAAACTTCACAAAACTCAAACGTGGACAAAAAATATGTATTACTGTGAAGCCAGTTGATTTCGTAGAAAAAATATTCGAATTCATTTGCCTTTGTTATAGAAACAAAGGATTTAAAGCTTTTCGAGTTTCGAACGTGCCACTAAAACTGCAGAATGTTGAGGTGTGCTCCGAAAATAGCTGACTGACAGCAGCGGGCCGATCGATTTGAGGCTTGGTTATTTTATTGAAACATTCGGATAGCGGCAGTCTAACTCATTAGTTCATCACCCGCAAATGAAGTCGGCGCCACGCCGCGCAAATGATGCGATACCCGCGCGGTTATCCGGATGAGCAGCTAAATGCGCGACACGCACGCACGGCATCCGACGGTCCCGCTATGAAATTCGACCTCGTTCATAATTGCAAGGGTACAAATTCGCAGTTTACCCGACCTACAGATAATGGTACATTTTGCTGATACGTTAAATACATACTAAAAAGGTCGCAACAATATTGCTAAATTCAAGCCGTGGTCTCGTTTGTTTCCTTATTGGAACACAATACCTACAAATATGAAATTATACGAAACTAAGCAAGAAACGTTCGTGGATTACCCTTGTCCAAATCGATATTCATATTCATTTATTGCATATCCATAGCTGGGCACCGTTAATCAAATAGTTAACTTCGTTAATTGCTTAATCCTTTACCGAAAAAGTTAACGTCGTTAACCGTTTTGGAAGACTAAACGGAAGTTAACCTTAATCGTAACTTATAAAATTGTAACGTATGTGCTATGGAAGTTTAGGCAGGACATGAAACATTAGTTAAAATAGGGTTAAATACCCTATTTTAACTAATGTTTCATGTCCTGCCTTATAGTTTGTAATAATATTTATTTTAGAGACCAAATTCAAATTTAAAGCTATCTGACATACCGCATATAGCCGCGCGGTGTTCTTTTGGCGAATAGTAGGTATTTAATTACCATTTAACGGAATTTAATTGTTTTCACGGAAATTAATGAGTCTGTTAACAATTTTTCAAGGTAATCCGTTACCCGAAATTTTAACTTCGTTAATTAACGATTAATGGTTTAACGGTCTTGTGCCCAGCTATGTGCATATCATGTTGTTAACATAAGGTTAGATAATCGATAATCATTATAATTTATCAAATAAAAAAACTTGAAAATCGTTTTTTTCTCTTTTTAGTAATATTATGTTGTGATTTAACAACACACATTTACTATATCAAGTAACAATAGCATAATGCCAATGGCTCATCACCATTTACAAACTGTTGCTATCCACGGTGCAAGGCCGTCAATCGTTGAGGAGTTCTCCTGGTTCTTCACCACCGGTTCTATTTTACCACATGGATTTTAATGAACACGAGTTGCTTCCGAACCTTATACAGAAATGTAATCTCCACTCGTGAAATACTTATCATTTAGTAGTTTCGGTGATCATCTATGGTCTTCATCAACAGTTCCACTTCACCAAATAATGCTTTTGGAACGTAACTGCAGTATTAGAGAAAATACTAAAATTGCTATATGCGTGCCTATAATATTTGAGAAATTCCATCGATTCCTCATAGATTCTCTCATCACACCTCGACCTTGACTACAACGGGACCAATGGGGAGATATACCTTCCGTACCGATTAAAAAATAATTTCTCACATCGGTTAATAAATGAGGGAGTTCTGAGGTAACAAACAAACAAAAAAACAACCGAATAGGGAACCTCCCCCTAATTGAAATCGGTTGAAAATATGAACCCTGTCTGCAATTACAATGTTAAGACTTTAAACTAAAAATCAGTTACTAAGTAGTGGAAGAAGTTCGTTTTCTTAGATCGCGTCTGTCTTCTCCTGTTTTATGATCCAAGCCAATGCCAAGGACGCCACACGGAATATCCTATCGATGCTTCAATAAAAACCAAGGTCGACGTATATCGACGACCAACTCTGTCAACGTATACATATGTATACGTACTAGGCATGGGCTACATGAATGACATGGTACCTAATGTGTTCCGAAAAAATATTATAAGTGTAATCTATGTACATTATTTATTTGCATTTAAAATAATTTACCATCATAATTAGCATTTTAATTCATAGAAAACAGTAATTGATCCACATTTAGAGCCTTTTAGAGCTTACTTTGGGGCTAGATTAGATTAGATTATTTATATCTCAAGTCAAAATACATGGATCTAAATTGAGATTGTCAGGAATTGAATTAAAATACAATGAAAATAGAATAAAATTACAAGTTCAACAGAATTAATAATTATGTCATACAAGTTAAAGATTAGTTTTAAAATTGTACCTCCATAAAGGGTCATCATTATAAAAAAAAAAAAAGAATACACGGGAAAAATGATAATATAGTTACATTCTATGTCAAAAACAAAATACACAATATAATAGGAATATAAAGTCAAATAGCTTAAAATCTAAATTTTAATGTCCGTTAGCTCATTTACCGCATACCTATAATGGATTTTCCAACAAAAGATTTTACAGCCGGCGTGTAAGTCGGCGACGTTTGTGTGTGATCGATATGTGTGTACAAGATTGTCCCCTGATTTATTTTATTTATTGATTTACATTCTCATGGTATTTCATATTTTAATAGCCGAAAAGAACAGCACGGTACTTATCCTTTGAAATTGTATGTCAATATTTTACATAATTTACATAGTAAGAATTTTTAAGCTTCATTGTTAGTGCGTCTCGATCAATTTCGCGTCGATGCTATGATATTAAAAAGTCTTCATCCTTTTGAACAAACCATGTTATAATAGAAACAAATCACAGGAACTTGGTTATTCCGGATCTGATTACTTCCCATTACGCGTTGTAGACGTCCGGCTGCCGTCCGCCGGAACTCTAGCTGCTACACCGTGTTGCTTCACAATTATTATTATAGCTTTTAATTGTATGATACCTCGGAATAATATATATAATTGATGATCCTCGATTTCCTTAAGATGGTCGGACCTTTATTATATTGGCTTAATAGTAACATCCATAAGTCATATTAATAGGTATCATTTAACAATCAGTCACGTTGCTGTCTTGTGCATTAATGTCGTAATTATGTTTGAATAATGCAGGTAGTGGGGCCAATTCGAATGTGTTTTCGCTAAATTTAAGTCGCTAAATTTGAAATAAGAAACGTCAGACTCGATTTTGAACCTTGCAGCTATACAAAATCGAAATTGACGTTTCTTATTTTAAGTTTAAGCAGTTTTCAATTTAGCGGACACCGTTTCGAATTGGACCCAGTTTCGTTATTAACTCTGTAAGTAAAACGGCTCGTTCATTACTGAGGATAAAATTGTCACATATTATTTGGCCAATAAAAAAATTCTATTTTTTATTATTTGACAATTGTATTTGGTGTTGCGGATTACCAAAAATATCAAGTGATAAATCGGTTAAGACTAGAAAAATGCTGTTTTGTTTGTCCCAATTCTCTTTTGATAACATACTGATGAAGGACTAGTGTCATTGCACTGAATTTTTTTCAGATTTTGTATTATTAACTACAAAATAACCACGTTAACGTGACACTGACATTTGTGCACAAAAAAAATTACAGTGCGAATTAAATAATAAAACATCGCAACGAAACTGATTGTACGTGTGTCTATCCGTTTTTATGTTACAATTTAATTGTAAGCTTAAAGAGAACAAACTTTTACTTTAAGCATTCTTGTATTTATTTTTAGAGCTATTGTATTGTGCAAGTATATTGTGGCTGACATTACAAATACAAATACACGTGCGCTCATTTTATACCTGTATTGATTGCCTTTTTAATTAGTTTTCAATACAATTTATTGTATAAAATAGGCTGGATTTGTAAAACTCGCATATTGCATTTGCACCGATATAAAATCTATGTTTTTTTTTATAGTAAGAGGGGGGCAAACGATCAGGCGGGTTACCTGATGGTAAGCAATCACCGCCGCCCATGGACACCCGCAACACCAGGGGAATCATGGATGCGTTGCCGGCCCTTAGAGAAAGGAGTAGGCTGACAAAAATGCAGACGGCCCACCTGATGGAAAGTGGTCACCGCCGCATATGGACATCTGCAACACCAGAGGTGCTGCCAATGCGTTGCCAGTCTAGAGAGGATGGGGAATGGGGATGGGATGGGGATGAGGGAATAGGCCTCCGGATCTCGTCACTCACCTTACGAAACGCAATAGCAAGCTATTACTTTACGCCGATATTCTGTGAGAGTGTGGTACTACCCCGGTCGAGCCGGCCCATTCGAACAGTAATCATATAGTGAGGATTACTGTTAATGTAAATAAATGTAAAACCTCTATATACGACATATCGAGAATAACGAATACAGCTTGATTAAGACTGTTTCTTGTTTTCATTTATGTTTTACTGTAGCATTCATATGATCAGTATTAAGTAACGAATGGTCACTATGGTCTCACAAAAGTATTCTAGATAATGCATAGAATGCTAGCTTCTACAGACGATATCTCAATCACTCCACTTACCTAAATACTCGGAGCTCGCCACTTGGCTGCGAGACGCAGCAGCTATTTGCATTCGTTAAACCCAGACCAAACATTGTTACCGAGTCGCAATAACTTCCAATTGACAACCGACCTTAACTTGACAATAATCATATCAACGAAGCAATCTAGGTACTAACGAACAAAAATATAAACTATACTTCCGACAACTTTCGTCTCCTTAATAAATGTACAGAGATAGAACAAGCAAGTTCCGAACTCGTGCTGTGAAATGCGTTCTTCATTTGCGGTGAAACAGGCGATGTCTCATATAGCCCGTACGTGATAGGAATGGGCACGGCGCGGATGATTGGCCGCCTACGAACCTCATTGTCCACAACGAACTTACAACTCGTATCAAAAGTCTTATATTTCGTTTATACTGCTTCAAATAAATCAACAGTAAGTCTGAAACTTTTTTGGGTTTATATACTTATGTATAAAATTTCAAATTTAGGTATGTTGATTTGCTTTGCAGATGTATTGAGACAAACGCTGACGTTTACCGATGCCTACTGCAAATATCTACGATGAAACGGCTTTTTAGGGTTCAGTAGTCAAATGGCAAAAAACGAAACGCTTATGGATTCGCCATGTCTGTCTGTCTGTCTGTCCGTCCGTATGTCACAGCCACTTCTTTCCGAAACTATAAGAACTATGCTCTTGAAACTTGGTAAGTAGATGTATTCTGTGAACCGCATTAAGATTTTCATACAAAAATAGAAAGAAAAAAACAATAAATTTTGGGGGTTCCCCATACTTAGAACTGAAACTCAAATATATTTTTTCATCAAACCCATACGTGTGGGGTATCTATGGATAGGTCTTTAAAAATGATATTGAGGTTTTTTTCTAAACTGAATAGTTTGCGCGAGAGACACTTCCAAATTGGTAAAATGTGTGTCCCCCCCCTGTAACTTCTAAAATAAGAGAATGATAAAACTAAAAAAATAGTATGTGATGTACATTACCATGTAAACTTCCACCGAAAATTGGTTTGAACGAGATCTAGTAAGTAGTTTTTTTTAATACGTCATAAATCACGGAACCCTTCATGGGCGAGTCCGACTCGCACTTGGCCGGTTTTTTCTGCAAGTAATTCCGAAAAAAGGGACCGCAGGTAAATCTTGAGTGACGCAGGTGGGACAGCCGTGGATACATTTGTCATTACACACCTTTAGGTTGCAGCCTCCTGTCATGCTAATGTCCACGCGATAATACTACTCGTGTGAAATTGTCGTTAATTTGCAGTATTTTAAGTCGAAGAATACAAACTTGAGCATAATACCACAGTGACTTTGTAACGTAATCCTAAATGACAAGGTATGGTTAAGAATTTTAATGGGAATATAATAAAATAAGTATGAATGTGACTACCTAGAATATTCTATTTTATTTTTCATACAAATATTGTGGAAAAAACACTATATAATGTTTTTATATAGATTTAACAGGAACTTTTATAAAGTTACGGTTAGAAGAATTATGTTTATAATATTCGATTGTAATCTAATTTCTGTATTAAATAAACCAATTCTACATATAATGTTTAATCATTTTAATATGAACTGTCACGAAGTTCAGATTAATTTTTAACCAACTTCATATACCTAAACATTACCGCAAGCTTCGAAGTCTTTTCATAAAAAGGGCCCTATTTCCTGTTCAAATTTGTCCATCAAAGCGTGTTCGTGTTTGCGGTAGTTTACAACATTTCATTCGGTATTCATGAACTTCGTTCTGTATTTTACGTCATATTGATTTCTAGTCACCATAGAAATGAATGTATACGGGTTAATGCTGTGTATAAAAACAAAGTATACATATCTTGGGCTCGTCTGTAATTTTTTTCTAGAAACAGAAATGAATTCACTCTTTTCTGTTTCAAATAATTGCCTTGTGTAATATTTTATCTTCCTGAGTCCCCGCGTCCTTTATAAGGGACAAAAGCTATAATTACTCTGGACCTAAGCATAAAATTCAAGCAAGTAGCATTATTCACATTCGGGTGTCAGGATATTATGCATTCACTAATTGAAAATTATTCTGAAAAAATGTGTGTGTGTGTTGTTTGTGTGTGTGTGTGTGTGGGTGGGTGTGTGGGTGTTCTACAATTATGTATTTTTATTAAATATAATATTTTCTGGCACGGTAATCTAATGTGCCAATTTATTATTTTGGATTTGGCGTCATGAGCAGTAAATTTCTGTGTTTGAGTCGCCCTACTTATAGTATTGTACAGTCAAGGGTGGATAAATTTCCTAAAACGACGTGCAAAAGAAGTGCAAATTTGATTATATTAAGATGAAAGATTAAAATTCTTATTAAAAAAAATATAATAAAACTCATGTGAACCTAACCTTATCATATGTTTGTGCTCGTGCTTACAAAATGGTCTGTACACTAAATTTGTGTTATTTTGCTGTAACACACACAAAGTCGAATATTATTTATATGAAGCGTTTCCATTTAATCAGATTCGAGGCGTTTACAGTCCGTCAAACAAAAAGGCAATGGCAACCGAGCCCTAGGGTAATGTCGCTACACTCGTTGCCTGAGGGACTCACGCCGCCGATTACCCACGCACTTATATGTATACTTGTAGATACTGCAATTTTTGCTTGAAGGTAATCTATGGTATCCAAAATAAATAAATATAATCCGTATTCAGTTATCCATTAATTGTTTCCATAGCAAAGTGCTGCAGTGCTAAACTTCATTTATAAAAATAAACTATTTAGAGAAGACTAAAAACACATAGAAGATAGCTTTTGATACAAGAAAAAAAATATTTAATTAACTAAGTGTCAACATTTAATAGCGAGTTATTTTAGGGCGGAGGCGGGACGGTGGGCGGCGGGTTAAGGCGGCGACGGTCGGTGTGTGCGCCCTCTAACGAAGTTACGGCTGGTCGGGGACTCTTCCGCTCATCTCGTTTGCACAGATTTATGTTAACTCGTTTAATTACAACAACGGCTAACAGCCTTGGCGACTTTAAAAATTCCGAACAATCTTACCGAAAAAAAAATGTACATTTCTGAGGGAAGACAATTACTGAGGACCCTGAGACGATCAATAGAAATTTGCGTCTGCTTTAAAAGCGCTCCGACTTTTTTTTTCAGGAATAAGTTTCTTTCCATTTTGTCTAGTTAACGAATATCAATATATTAAGCAAATGGATCGAATAGTGAATTGAGCGTATAAATAAATAAATTTAACACATAATAAACTGAGGGTAAGTGCCAATAAACTTTTATGTGGGCCGTAAAAGTAGGCACACAGGCAAAGACGCCGCTCCGCTGTGACATTGTGCCGCGGGTCGAATGAAATAATGTCGGGAACGAGTGTCGCCACCGTCGCATCGCCACCTCCACTGATGGCTACAGATACCGCTATATATTATGCGTGCTTCTTTATATGCTTAACCTGCGTTTAAAAGGGTTGCAAGTATTTCAAGGCTAAATCATTATAATTATATTGATTGTAGTTGTCATTACTTAAACTAAGATTGAACGCATATGCTCCATAATATGTACTACGTTGAAAAGATTTCTTTTAAATATACCAGTACATATTAGTAGATTGTGACCTTGGCTATCTATAAACCCCAATGATCCAAGTTTTGCCGAGATTGGTAAATTACAACAATAATATGAGCGACATTTTGCGACCCTCCATCATATTTTCTCGCGGAAAAAATGGATTTAAGTCTTCTGAGTGAGGTATGGGTATATATGTTTCTAATTTCAATTTTGGTTTATCAACGTACGACAACTGTCTTTGCGCCAGACCTCGAGTATTTTTTGCTTTCCGCTTTCTTTATAAGTAAGATTTAACTTATTATGACAATAATTTTGATTATGAATTTAGTTTGTCTTATTTCATACTACTATTGACCAGCAATTTCGTCTGCGTGGAATTGTATCATTATAATATAAAAAAAAATCATGTTACTGACTTATTGATTTTAAATTTTTACCGTAAAATCGTAAAGTGGAAAGAAATCGGTACATTGAAGATAACAATGAAAAATTATATGGGGGTATTCAAATTAGCAACACAACACATCTCACCGGTTATTGAATTTCATGTCTGTTTGTCTGATTTGCGCGATAAACTTTTAAACAACTGGACGGATTTCAATACGGTTGGCGATATTATATGGAACCTTAGGACAGGACATCGACTACCAAAACTTTTGGAAATGAACCTGGAAGGAGGTAAAAAAGGGGGTCGATGTTAGTATGGGAAAACGGTAACAAATTTCCCTAAACCCTTAAAAGGAACCCATGCATGCAAGTATGCATTTAAACCCTTTATTTATTAATTAAATGTTTATTTTGTTGTTTGTTTGTGTCCTATGCGTTCATGTGCCGTTCATCCGATTACGGTGAAACTTTGGTGGTTTTTTGGGCGCGCTCAGGAAGGCTGATGACCCCAAAAATGTCGACCAGCGCCTCTATTCGGAAACGCTAAGTGATGTTGTAGCGACTCGTAAGCGAGATTTCTCATCCCGCTCTTCCACACGACACGTAATGCGTAAGAGCCAGATGAGAAACCTCGCTCGCGAATCGCTACAGAATCACTTAGCGTTCCCGAATAGAGGCGCAGAGCATTGCAACGCATGCCGGGCACAGCAGGCGTGCGTGTCTTCCAGGCGGTGCGCGGCAACCCACTGAATAGGCCACGCAAGATGGGCCTGCTTATGTGCTTGTAGCTTCGCACCCAAAATGCGAAGTGCGCCGGTCCTGCAATAAGATGCAATCGCTGTTGTTTTTATGCTTTAACTAAATAAACAAAAAAAATAACAGAATGTCTCGTAGATAGATCGCAGATTGATAGAAAGTGACTTAACACTTTTGTGGTGGTAGAGCCAAACAGTAATCCTCACTAGATGATTACTGTTCAAATGGGCCGGCTCGACCGGGTAGTACCACACTCTCACAGAATATCGGCGTAAAGTAATAGCTTGCTATTGCGTTTCGTACGGTGAGTGACGAGATATGGAGGCCTATTCCCTTATCCCCATCTCACCCCCATTCCCCACCCTCCCTAGACTGGCAACGCATTGGAAGCACCTCTGGTGTTGCAGATGTCCATGGGCGGCGGTGACCACTTTCCATCAGGTGGGCCGTCAGCATGTTTCTCAGTCAATTGACATAAAAAAAACACACAAAAAACGAGGCGGATCTCCAAGTTACGGCGTTAAAATAGCAACCGCTTTGTTAGGTTACGTGGGACTTTAGTATAACTGACGATTGGCATATTGTAGCTGATAGATTTTGACATAACCCAACAATATTATGTTCACCACTGTCGCACTCGGCGCTGGCCGTATGTTTGTGACAATGCGCTGTCTCCCGCCCAGGAATCAGCCGCGAGCGCATTAGCGCATCCAATTTCAGCGAGTTTATTCTCTGACAAGCAGATCGCGTTACCGGCTAAAACCTCTTCTGACCGCCTACTCCTTTACGTCCTTTATTTGTACTAGGAGCTAAGCAAATGTTTATTTTGGTTTCAGTGGTGCAGCTGTTTAACTGCTTCACTAAATTCGATTATCCTTAAGGTGTTCATTGTAAGTATTTTAAGGACATAACTAAAAAGTATTAAACACTAACTGACTTGCCTTAATTTCATTTACTAAAAACATAAAAATAAAACGTTTCATCGCCCGTTCTTCGTTAAAGCAGTCGTTAGCAAAAACATTAGAAACATTTCTAAAACTCGTTCGTTTAATTTTTAGGGTTCCGTACGTAAAAGGTTAAAAGGGAACCCATTTATGGTGAAACTTCTTTGTCTGTCTGTCTGTCTGTCTGTATGTCACAGCCGTTTAACTCAGTAACTACTTACAAATTTTTTGGACTTGAAATTTTGAATGGTCATAGAATAAAATTATTAAATATATTTAAAATTTTACTGAGTAACGGGGCCTAAGGAGTGGTCTAATTTTAAAAGTCATCCACTATGAATGGGATTTGTTTATGAGTTTCAAAACTCCTTTTTTTTCGTCTGCATATTTTTATTACTTCTTTACGGGTGTGTAATGATCGGTATAACAACTTTTGATATATTTTCACATTTCATATAATTTCATAGAATATAACCACTCAAGGGGCATAATAAACTTTTGATATAACAACAAAGCAGATATTTTCATGGTGTATAATGTTGAATAAGTATAATAGATTTTTGATAAAATATTTACCTAATATAATGGAAGTCTGTAGTGTAGTATAGTATTATAATATAAAACTCGGTTCTGACGCTTCGCCGGCCACTACCGCGGCACGCTCGCTATGCTCGCTCGGCTCGCACGCTGTAGGGTCGCAGTTTTTACTAACACTCCGCTTCGCTCGTCGTCGTAGGGCAGGTATCCATTACACGCATGATAGGAAGGTTATTATAATAGTAGTACGTATTCCAACTGGCTCTAGGCGCTAATCATGCTACCTGCGTGTACGGCCTTAGCTTAACGGCCACTTGCACGAAAAGATAAATTAAGTTTTATGTAGATCAATTCTAATATGTCAGAAAGTGCATTCATTTACTCTTTCATTATAAAAAATATAAAACTCGCACTAAATGATAATTGAAAGAAAGAAAGAAAGAAAGAAAGAAAACATTTATTTATAACAGAGCACAAAAATAATAATAATATACACGAAAAAAACTACAAAAGAAGAACAGTGCCAACTGTTGTTACAAAAAGGTCCTAACTCAGCATAATGCTGGCTTCCGTTGGAACCATCTGGTAAAGTCACGGCAAACACATAGAAGAATAACATAAAAACAGGACAAAAGATAAAAAATAATACATAAGCAAATTGAGAGTTCACTGTTGGTAGTTATCTGGACAAATAAAAATATGTAATGATTATATTAGCAATGGATATAAGTGGTGCGTGCGTACGTAATACTGTACAGTTATTTAAACATATTATCCACAATAAAACCAAACATAGGTTGAGTATACATGTATTCACATTAATGACTGACTTGTCTTCAAAATAACATTTGTTTTTGAACATAAGTCAATGTGACGGTTCAAGAATAATTCACGTTTGAAGACGGAAAGTAGCAGGGGTTGGGTGTCGTTGGCATCATCAATGCAAATGCGAGTCAATGCCCGTGGAGTAACTCCGTCCTCTGAACGTCTCGGATACTCGGGGTAGAGTCCAGTTCTTAGGATTTAATAATGTCCTTCGTAGTCTCAACATGTGAAGAAGATGAGCGAGCAAATGTGACCAGTAAGTAATAGTTATTGTACAAAGCCAGAGCGTCAATCATCTATACATATAAAACAGTACCGTGACTCACTTATAGACAGCGCACAGCCTAAACAGGTGGTCCTAGAGATTTGAAAGGAGGAGACATTCCTCGACTATCCTAGAGGTGCACTAAGGAGGGATTTTTTGAAATTCCATTCCTAAAGGGGAGAAAAGGGGTGATAAAGTTCGTATGGAAAATAACGCGGGCGATGCTGTGGCGGGTCCACTAGTTGATAATATTCTTTGTCCGCGTGGAATTCGGTTATAGTTACCTCAGCAACTTTTAAATTATCCGGTATAAAAAGTGTATCTTTTTCCTAATCTAGAACCTAAATATACCTACATGAAATCCGTTCAATCGTTATAGAGCTGAGGGGTATTAAACATACACATCAGTGGCGAAGCGTCAAATATTTCTTAAGGGAAGCCGGAAGAATTAGAACCGTACGTGTGAGTCTGACATTTAGTTACAGTAACATGGACTTCACTGACAGCTAGCCGTAGCTTTCTAGCTTGGTAAAGCCGTTAGGAATCGGCTTGTATGCAGGCTCCGCCACTGATACACATATACACAAACTTTCGCATTTATAATATTAGTAGGATAGGATAGATAAGTACGATACTACTAACGATTGTTGTGTTTTCATTTTTGAATGTTTCATATTGCTCTCAAATATAATTTCCAACGGAACTTTGTAGAGAGCATTTTTCCCATATAAAAGCTCATGTTCATTCATATATCACTGTTTGCTCCACGTTTTATTGACAATGGAAAAATAAAACATGCCTTCTAAAAGGTAAAACTTTTCGCTTTGTAAGGGAGAAAGCGGTACACCTGTACATTTGCCTAAATCAAAGTGATGAAAGGGAAAGGTGCAATCGTTCCTTTTGTACGTTTTTCGAGGACCTCCACAAAGCCACATAACGCGATACGTGTTTAACTCCATGAACCTATCAATTTGTTGTTTATACCGTTTTTATTCCCTTTGAAGTTGAAAACGTTTCTTTCAAAACAAGTTTAGCTAGTAACCCTTATCCGGGCAGAGACGTTTTATCGACCACGTACATGAATTTATTTTCAACCTTAGTGTCTACTCAGTATGATATAAATTCGATTGAAAACGTGACGTGACGTGATGTTCGACGGGAAAGATAACTTGCTTTTAAATGATTTCTCAGTAAGTGTCAAACATTAGACGTATATTTGAATTTAACGTACCGTATTATATGAACATTTGCCGCTTTCTCAAATGATTCTGAGAAGAGGGGTCCAAGAATAATATGTTTTTCAATCACTTTAAAACGCTCGTTTTCAATAGTCACCCATCAACCTATCGCTAAGTTTTTAACAATTCATTAGTAAATAAACGAATAATTTAATTCATGTATAAAAACGTACACTGGCAACGCTGGAACTTTGCATTAAATCACAGTAACTATTGAAATCATTTACAATATTCCTGAATGATAACTGAATGGTTGTTCTATAACATAGTAAAACGTTACTCAAAATAGATATAAAATATTCATTAATCTATCTTTATAAATATCGCATTTGACGTAGAATTTAACTAATATTATGAATGTGAAAGTTTGTGTGTATTTTTATTATTTCTTCACGCTGCGCTGAAATGGATCAACGAATTTTAGTTAAATTTGGAATAGAGAAAGTTTATACTCTGGAGCACATAAGCAAATTTTTATTCCGAGGAAATAACTATAATGGAATTTCACGCTAATAAATATAGGAAAGCATGTCAATTGTCATTTAGACATTTATTTCCTTTGTACTTGTGCGCACCTATATTACCCTCGACATAATACTGTTTTATTTGTTACTAGCTGGTGCCCGCGACTTTGTCTGCATGTAATTTAAGTAACCTATGTGCTTCTCCAAAGTACAATCTATCTCTATACCAAAACTCATCAAAATTGGCTCAGCGGTTAAGGCGTGAAAATGTAACAAACAGATCTATCTCTATACCGATACTCATCAATATTGGTTTAGTGGTTTAGGCGTGAAAACGTAACAAACAGAGTTACTTTCGCAGTTATAAAGTATAGTATTTGTTGTGATAGTTTAATGAAAGGGAACAGTTATTATTTGGATGGTGCGGTGGTTCTTCTCAAATGTAATTACAAATTAAAATATTTCAATTTTCTTATCGTTTATGTCAAAAAACGATTGATTCTCTGGAAAGCCTCAGAATGTTCGAGTTAATTTCCTAACATAGTTTGCGCAGTAAAAGCCAACCGGTAATCCATTCGAACGAGCAATAAATCACGAGGAAGTTATCCGCTGTGAACGGATGCTCTGTAGCGTCCCGTAGACGAACGTAGAGCAGCTACGGCGTAGCACCGCTACGAAACTTAACTCGAAACGGAAGCGCCACTGACACTGTTAACAGAATTAATAAAATTCTGAAAATACAGAAACCTGTATTAAACACTAGGTACTTCTAGAACAAAAAAGTAATAAATAAAACATTTATTTATTTTTGTCTTTATCTACGTTTTTTGCGGATTTTTTGCCATGTACGGTAAGAATTTGGAATGAGCTTGCTGCAGCAACGTTCCTGAACCGATACAACCTAGGGATCTTCAAAAAACGCACGTACTCCTTTCTCAAAGGGCCGGCTTCGCATCCGTGATTCCCCTGGTGTTGCGGGTTTTCATGAGGGGCGGTAATTGCTTACCATCAGGTAACCCGTCTGCTCGTTTGCCCCCACTTACTATAAAAAAGCAAAAAATAACTTGATTGATCTCGAAGATCTAATTTGTCGACCCTCGGACAATAACTTGTGGCGATACTTCAATAACGTTACATACCATTACCATGTAAATTAAAAGAATTTGAGTCTGGAATCTTTATTTTCATTATGAAAATAATAAATTCCTTGCATAATTTAAGAGACGATTTAGTTATCTATCATTATTTTTATATTGCGCCTCTATTCGGGAACGCTAAGTGATTCTGTAGTGGCTCGTGAGCGAGATTTCTCATCCCACTCTCCTGTACGATGCGTAATGCGAATGAGTGGGATGAGAAATCTCGCTCACGAGTCGCTACAGAATCACTTAGCGTTCCCGAATAGAGGCGTTGCGTTCAGTTTGAAACTACGTCGCCTAAAAAAAAACAAGAAACGTCACACTCAATTTTGTATACAACCAAGCAGTCAAAATCGATTTGATGTACCTTATTTCCAGTTTTAGGCTTTTAAATTTAGCGAACACACTTTCGAATTGGCCCCATTTTTTAGTTCTCACCGCTTTACAAAGCTAAAAACTATCCGACCACGCTTCTCTCTTCGTCATTTCAGACAATTCTCTGTTGATTCAGTGCGTTCGATACGGTTTTGTGTTACTTGCATTCAGTTTTGTCGATACCAATACATGCCGGCCTCCAATACATAAAAAGTTGCAACACAAACTCTTTGCTTTTTAGGGTTCCGTATCAAATTTTGTAAAACAGAACCCTTTTTCAATCACTTTGTTATCCCTCTGTCTGTCGAGATTCTTTTCTCACAAACGTCTTAACGCGTCGAGCTCAAATTCGGCACAGTTTTAGTATTAAAACTAGCTTCCGACCGTGAATTCGTCCGCGTGAAATTCGGTTATAATTACTAGAGATGCAACGGATAGTGGTTTGGCCGGATACCGGATACCGGATATCCGGCATGGCTATTGGCTGGATAGCCGGATATCCGGCAACCGGATATCCGGCCGCACACGAGCTATCTCTAAAGCTGTGTTAGCTTGCGCGGCCTTCTCACGGCGAGCAAGTTTCAACTTGTTACGAGTTGTAAGTGCCTTTGAGGTTAAATAGGCGCCTTATTATGTCAGTTACGATTATTCGAACGTGCACGACGCGATGTTACATGTTAGTTTTATAATTAAATAAAAAAAACTAAGTTTTAATTTAATAACGGACGTTGATTTTGTTTATTTCTGGTGGCTTTTATTTGTTTTATCGTATTTCTGATCCAAGTTTTTACTATCCGGTATCCGGCCGGATACTGACTCACTATCCGGTATCCGGCCGGATAGTAAAATCGTGGCCGGATAGGCCGGATACCGGATAGTAGCCGGATAGCCGTTGCATCTCTAATAATTACCTCGGGAACTTTTAACTTATCCGGCATAAAAAATACCCTATTCCAGGAGCTAAGGTCTAACTATAAACGACGCTTCATGAAAATCCGTTCAGCCATATGGAGCGCGCACACACACACACACAACCACACACGCACACGCACACGCACACGCACACGTACACGCGCACACGCACGCGCACACACACACACACACACACACACACACACACACACACACACACACACACACATTCACACGCACTTTTGCATTTATACTATATATACGCAATATTATCCGCGTACGGACATCACGGCAATAGAGGCCCGTTGAATCATGGAAATTGGTATCAAGAACATTTATTATTGGAGTTATTTTGAAGACATAATCTGATATACACGCAACAAGGGTAACAGCTGGTTAGAGTGAAGTAGTGTGAAATATACTACTTTACTTATTATACTAGTACGATGGTCCGGAACCGTTGTGCTGCGAGTCTGACTCGCACTTGACCAGATTTTTTCTTTTCACTTTACTATTCGCCTGCTGACATCTGTGATTTGGTTTTACAAAAGGATTTAGAGACACGGCCGACTGGTTGATTGCGAAACCAGTGGTTGTGGGTCGATCCCTGCCAATGGCAAATGCTCTTTTTTTAACACGCTTTTATTTTACAAGACATATTTAACTTCACTTGTTCCTTAGTCCATTTGTTGGTATGTTTGGGTCATATCTTTGAAGTTTTTTAACTAGTACCGGTAATTGGCTCCTCATGGCTTCTATTTGATTTTAATATCGATCGCTATGATTATTTCTTTGCTCATGGAAACTGAAGATAAATACGAATACAAATATCGTGCGATATACAAACCGAACAATTGAATATCACCTAGACAATGTGATATATAGAATAGTAAAGGAAACGAATCGGTTGTTTGGTACACGTAATAATAATTGAAAACCCGAGGCCAAGGCAATATTAAAGTACTCTGGGTAAAAACTGTGCCAAAGAAATGTTTTTTAATAAAAAAAAGTATTATGCTTGGATTTGCGTGCGTGCGTGCGTGTGTGCATGTGTGTGTGTGTGCGTGCATGTGTGTGTGGGTGTGTGTGTGTGTGTGTGTGTGTGTTTGTAGGTCTTAAGATGTAACTTTTACTAAGTCTTCTGTGACTGGACAGGGTAGCTCAACCGACTCAACCAATAGTACACCCTCATTTTGATAAATCCTTACTATTCCAGCATCGTTTGGCACACATTGGTGGTAACACATTCCCAAAAATCTTTTAAAATACATCATCAGTATACATGTGAAGTTCATTGATCGAGAAATGAACAATCCAATCCGAATCGGAGCGTTGCGGTGCCGTGGATGGATGCTTTCGCCGTCGGTTAAGCGTCCCAAAGACTCAATAATTGGAGCACGGAGTGACAATGCCGTCGGCAGCCAACCACGCCGCGTCGTATCGAGTGCTTTTGACGCATCGATCTTCATATTTATGCAGACCCGTCCGGTTCCCGATGCTCTCGTCTGTGCTTCATTTAACAAACCTGATCTTTCCGTGTGTCCAAGCAAGCTTAAGTCATATAAGGTCAAATTCAATCAAATTGTTTATTACAATCATGTTGTAAAATTACATTTATCTGACGCGCTCGAGATCACGGCAATATAAGTTCAGTTCAAATTAAATTCATCAACATCATTTTAAACGAAACCCTAATGATTGCCACAACAGCGGCTGCGGATGTGAGCAGCACAAATAAATGTAAAACCATCTTTTTAAACTAGATATCTACATCAGATTTAGAATTATTAGAAATTTTAATTCTACACAATGAGAGTGACATATATAGGAACAAACTAACCCAGGTTTGGTTTGACTTTGAAAGCAATCGGTCCAATTACTATAAAATACAAAATGGCGGCCACTTTTTCTAATTCTGAAAACGGGCTGGTATCTGAAGACTACTGAGACTAAGATATCGATTACGAAAGTAATCGATCAAGTAACTTAAAAGTTCAAAAGGGCGGCCGCTTTTTCTTATTCATAATATGCTTTGTAATAATGTTTCGAGCATAATTTATTATTCTACGAGTTTCTCTTTTTGCATACCTATTTAATAATTTAAATACAGTACAATCTAAATTCTTAGATTAGAATTTGCTCGCACGCGGCAAAATCACAGTCACTATGAGAAACTGGCAGCGCCGGGTGTGCGGAGAGGCACTCGAGTTGAGGCGGTGTCGATACGGTGCCGGGTTGATATGTGTTCAATAACCTTAAGTCCAAAAGATGATTGAACAAATGGTCACGTTGTCAAACTATTAGATAAGATGTACACCGGAAGGAAACGTGGTTGGTTGGGATCGGTTTTTTTATCACAGATCGTCAAATAATAACCTAAAATAAATAGAAGTACAGAGATATGTTTATATTTATCTTCTCTACGTGTACCCGCCGGCTTTCAAATCATTTCCCGACAGCCTGTATAATAGGTGACCGACACGTACCCCACATATTTACTACATCAAGTAATAACAGCCGATCCCAATTGCTCCATGTAAAGGGTGAGGACCTCACCTTTTACAAAATGTTGCTATCCAAGCAAGAACGTTAATCTTTGAGGAGTTCTCCTGATTCCTCACCATCAGTTGTACTTTATCACATGCATTTTATTATTTAGTTCAATAATATCGCAGGCACATCGCGTTATCGCACAATACACGAGAGTACACATGGCGGACTTAATGCCTTAAGGTATTCTCTACCAGTCAACCACTAGGCCGAACAGAATCCTTTTAAGGGTAGTGCAGGAAGTATAAACTGTAAAACAGTGATACACTACTCTATGGTGTATGTTATGCCTAATGTACACAAAAGACATAACATACATTCTAATAATATCCATTTTCATGAGCATAAGTGCTTACCAATCTTAATAAACAAATCTAATTACTAATCAATATTTGAAGAGTTCCATCTATATATTTATTATCGATCCCATCATCATGTCTTGGTTTTAACGGGACGAAATGGCAACTATACCCTTTCAATCAAAAAAAGAGTCATCTAAATTGACGGAGTTATGCGTGGACATACAATAAAAGTACAAACACGACGAAAAAACCTTCTCCTTTTTTAAAGTTGGTTAGAAAGAAAAGAATTAACCGTCTGATTCCGGCCAACATGATCTGAGTCTAAGGTCGTTCCTATAATAATAATATGCTAAAACAAATGGAGGCAGTAAAATTAAATGTATTGGCGACCTGGAACATTTAACCATCGGTCAGATCAACAAATAACATTGTAAGTTGCTCTGAGAACTGTTTCTATATGAGCATTTGAATACCAGCGCCTCTATTTGGGAACGCTAAGTGATGTTGTAGCGACTCGTAAGCGATATTTCTCATCCCACTCTTCCGCACGAGGCGTAATGCGTAAGAGCGAGATGAGAAATCTCGCTCGCGAATCGCTACAGAATCACTTAGCGTTCCCGAATAGAGGCGCAGATTTTTATTAAAATCAAAGACAACAGTCATTCTTCCTAGGCACGATTCAGTGACAGAAGTTCTTCAATTGTTTATTTTAGTCATGTAAGCATATCTTGTTTGATTTAGTATTATACGACTCTTATTAAGAATCACAAGATGGCATTCATTGGCTGGTTAGCTAATTGTGGATTATGTTTGCTTGGCTGAGCTATTTATGCGTTTGTTTATTGCTAGCGTCTTTCTGCCTACGGCCGGGTAATTGCTTTAGCAGACCCGCTTTATAGATGGGCGTAATTGTTTTATTTTTAATGCTAAGGGGTGTTCTCTGATACGGAATACCATTATTTGCAATACATTTACAAAACCGTTTTTTATTGAACCTTTAAATAATTTTATGCTCGTTATCCAATGTTTCAGTTATCTCCATATCTTTAAAACACTATACTTTTCCAACATCAGTTTTTTTCTAAACGTGAATAAATCACGTGTGAGACATATCTTGTTCGTATGAAAAAAGATTAAAATTCTAACGTGATTTTCGAATTTGCCAAACGGAATGTAAAAGGACGATACGGGCCTCGAGCGCGGCGGCGAGGTGGGCGCCGGCCAACTCGATACAAGCAAAAAAACACCATCCGCTGATGCAGGACTCGCGACTCGCATCAAATAAACTCGGCATTCTACATGGACGCGCTTAATTTTATTGCCGAAATTCAATTTGACATGTATGCAACTAATTTGTTACACATTTTAATTAATGTTTTTGTAAATACAACAACATCCGTCGCAAATCCAGTTAACATCGGAGAGTTATAAAAGCATCAGCCTTCATTTGAACGTGTGTTGCTATAAGTAGCAACGTAACAGCTTTTCTAAATAAACTGTTAAGTTATCTGACTTACACCTCGCCAATTGTAGAAAAAGCTCTTTTTACAATTGGCGAACTATACTTACATTTGATTATCGTAATCTGTTTCGAGAACATGCTTACTCCTGAGTGCCTTTTGACAATACTAGCCTTATAGCTTCACGTAAACCGGCCTGGTAGTCGTTATATTGTAAAAACAATGAGAATGGCAACACCGGAGGATGGCCCTGAGCCAGCTGGCGGCGTGGGCCGGATTACAACCATGCTCTTAACTCGATACAGCCCGACCTATAAACTATCCCCTTTCCACTCAAGCATCCTTGCATCATAAATATCGAGTAACCCCTTTTTAGAGTTCCGTAGTCAAGTCTTTTATAATATTATAGTCTGTCCGTGTGTCCTTTTTTGCGTTTATCCGTCTGTTCGTTTGTCCTTCTGTTCGTCTGTCCGTCTATCCTTTTATTCTTCTGTCCATCTTTATGTCCCAGTCACTTTTTTCTCGAAGACTATTAAAGTTACAAAGCTAAAATTTTTACAAAGTTAAAAAGCTAGATTTATAGAAGATAGCCCGCAGCAGATAAAGTACTCATATAAATTTAGTTTTTTTATTTGCGTAGCTACCATACTCCTAAAGCAAAGGTGTTTTTTTTTACAATTTTCTTATAGAACTTCGAATGAAGTATCGTTTGATAGCTCTTTGAAAAATATTATAAGTAGGTATTTTATTAACAATTTGAGAATTGGGGAACCGTTTAGTAAGTGACACCTCTAACAACAAATATGGCTCAATATTTAGTATCCCAAATCCAAAAAGTGATCTCGGCTATGCGGTCCTCCTTACACTGTGCCCCACTAACTGGTGGATGAACTCCCCTGATGTACGCGTCCGAGCGAAGCCGCCCAAGGCTCTGTACCTGCTGGGGAAGCGAACACCGGGCCTGTGTCGGCCACGCCAGGACCCCTGGGCTTCCTCCCTGAGTGCCCGCTGCGGCTGTTACGACCCGTGATCTTGCCCCGAAGTGCCACGTGCCGTATCACTGGCCCCTACGCTCACTTGCCGTTAGCCCCACTCGTTTGCTCGCATTTTCCCTACGCCCATCACGTCGTCGCCATCACTGCCGTACAGACTCTCTCTTCTCAAGTCTCTTATTAGTAAGAAATTGCGAGATTAAAATTAAACGTGGTCAACTAACTTTTCACTTTCTCTTATTTATCGC
Source organism: Tortricodes alternella (assembly GCA_947859335.1). Lineage (NCBI taxonomy): Eukaryota > Metazoa > Arthropoda > Insecta > Lepidoptera > Tortricidae > Tortricodes > Tortricodes alternella. Next base: position 11,320,874 of record OX401974.1, read on the forward strand.
CCGCCCATGCCTCGCTCCTCTGGCCCTAGATACCCCGACCCGTAATATCAGTAAGGAACTTAAACCCTTACACTACGTCAAAATGCATACTCACTCCTGCAATCGGTCATTTGGTGCTAGAAGTTGCACAGCTGAAATAACTAGCTAAATAAATCAGAATCGTGTGTTTTTATTTACATTTGTAAAAATAAAACGAATGCTTAAACGTATATTAGGTTAATAGGTACTTTTTAGGGTTCCGTACCTCAAAAGTAAAAAGGAACCCTTATAGGATCACTTCGTTGTCCGTCTGTCTGTCTGTCTGTCTGTCCGTGTGTCAACCCCTTTTTTTCTCAGGAACGCGTAAAGGTATCAAGTTGAAATTAATACCAAGTACTCAGGTCTGCAATTTCTTGGAGTCATAAAAAAATCAACCTTCTAAGTCAACGCAATCAAAAGATAAAGCTGTTTATGTCACATATTTTTATACTCGCAAGGGTATCGCTAGAGAATCAAAACCTATAGTTACCATAGGTACTTCCCGTTGACCTAGAATCATGAAATTTGGAAAAAAGCAGTGTCTCACAGCACAAGTAAAGGAAAAAGTCCGAAAACTGTAAATAATTAGTTACATCACAAAACAAAATTAGTTTAACGGAAAACCTTTGCAAAGTCGTATCACACTCGATGGTTGCACTGAGATAGGAGCTTGCGAAAGTTATCCTTTGTCTTATTTCATAGGTAGGTGGTAAATGGTAACCCGGTTGTACGAAATCATTTTTTAAACTTTTAGTGTTCCGTACCTACAAGGTACTGTCTATTTTTGGGTCGTCCAAGATGACGGCGCGCGAGTCAGACTCGCACTTGACCGGCTTTTTTTATTTAAACTTGATAAATAATTTAGCAGATCCCATTCATGAATTTTAGGTCACGATTTACCCCGGCTGCCGAATCATTTATAAACAAAGATTCACCAAACTTACAGAATTTAACAGCAATTTAATAAAAGGATGACAACAATTATTTATTAATTATTATAATAATAATAATTAATAAATAGACTTTGTTTAATCAGCAAGAAGGTTCCCCGAGTACCGAGAACAGAATTCATATAGTTGTTTTATCATAAAATTCCTCGATAGTGTCAAACTAACTGGTTTAAGAATAAAATTATTGAATAAAAGGCCTTTTTGTGTCTCAATCAGATTTAGGATACACTTTTAGTATCACATACGGAGGCGGAGTAATCAAATTCCGTTGATACGTGTACCCGGTTCGCATATAAAACTATTTCTACAGCTATCTGGTGAATAATTGATCGCGGTTTCAGATTTGAAATTTGCCGAATAATTTACTGTTCAACGTACATACATCTGAGTCGGTAAACACGATCTGATACTTGAGAATTTCGAGGCTATCATTGAAAATCGATGTTTTTGTGGTGGAGTTCACATCACGATTGTTATGCTAGGAGGCTTATATTTTCTCGTATTGTCCTAGGAACAATTTCCTGATATAAAACCCTTTGTTATAGTATGATGGAAGCAGCTGGCTCGCTGCCAGTTCCTCTACACGTTTCATATTTCACCAGATCAGCGCGATACGTTTTTTTAGAATATTATATTAAGGCTTAGACTTAGAAGGCTTTAAATAAAATATTATATTTTAAAAGTAATGTATTATTGAAGGCTTATTTTTAAGTAAATATTTTCAAATTAGTAATACAAAAAATGTACAGTAAGTGAGTGAGGTAATTCGCTTTAACATATACTCGGATATATATAATAGGGTAGCAAAATCGTGTATTGCACCTGTACTTGTGTGAAAAACAACTCACGGAAATTGCGTTAAAACGAAAATAATCATTAAGAAAATGTGGTAGGTACTTACCTGAACCTTTAAGTTCGACTTCGACTTGTTTTCTGCTTACAACAGAGAGCGCTGCGGATACTCTATTTGCGACTTGAGAATTTTCAGCCAAATGAGGGGCAAGTGGATTCGTTAACGCAAATGCTTTCCGTCCAATCGAACTCTAATGGTATTCCCCCAACGAACGTTGTAGGGATCCGCCACCGGCTCACTAGTAATGAAAGGATTCCCATACGCAGCGAATACTCGTCTATCTAAATGCTCTGTACAGTTGGACCAGAATATAAAAATGTCTTGGGTGGCTCCATTTTTAGGGTTCCGTAGCCAAATGGCAAAAAACGGAACCCTTATGGATTCGTCATGTCTGTCTGTCTGTCTGTCTGTCTGTCCGTCCGTATGTCACAGCCACTTTTTTTCTGAAACTATAAGAACTATGCTGTTGAAACTTGGTAAGTAGATGTATTCTGTAAACCGCATTAAGATTTTCACACAAAAATAGAAAAATAATAATTGTGGGTTCCCCATACAAACAGCTGAAACTCAAAAAAATTTTGTTCATCAAACCAATACGTGTGTGGTATGGATAGGTCTTCAAAAATGATATTGATGTTTTTTATATCATTTTTTTCTAAACTGAATAGTTTGCGCGAGAGATACTTCCAAAGTGGTAAAATGTGTGTCCCCGACCTTGTGTAACGTCTTAAATAAGAGAAAGATTAAACTAAAAAAAAATAGAATGTACATTACCATGTAAACTTCCACCGAAAATTGGTTTGAACGAGGTCTAGTAAGTAGTTTTTAGGGTTCCGTACCTCAAAAGGAAAAAACGAAACACTTATAGGATCACTCGTGTGTCTGTCTGTCTGTCCGTCTGTCACAGCCAATTTGCTCCAAAACTACTGGACCAATTGAGTTGAAATTTGGTATACATATGTAAGTTGGTGACCGCAACACGGACGCGTGACGTGAATATATGAATTTTAAACATAGGGGCCACTTTTTGGGGGTAAATTAGAAAATTAAAAAAGTTATGCCACCTATATCGTGTGACATGTCAAATAAAAGGGCTTATTGTGAGGATCTTAAATATATTTTCTTTTGAATTTTAAGTAAAATAGTTTAGAAGTTATTCAGGAAAATAGGCGAAAAATGACCATTCCCCCCCCCTTATTTCCGAAACTACTGGGGCCAACATTTGGAAAAAAAATACAGAAAATAGATCTTTACCTATAGATTACAGGAAAACCTATCAGAAGTCTATGGTATTTAAAGTAACCTAGTAAATTTCAGATAATCATGTACGGAACGGAACCCTCTCAACGCAAGTTTAACTCGCACTTGTCCGGTTTTTTTTTCATACGTCATAAATCGTAAACCGCAATTTACCTATCATTCAATCAACTCTAATATAAAAATAAAAAATAAAATAAACATTTAATTTCATAAACATAAACCTTATGCATAAACTGTGAACCATTATATAGATAATGGTACGGAACCCTTCGTGCGCGAGTCCGACTCGCACTTGGCCGGTTTTTTATTATTATTTTAACTAAGACAAAGAGGGAACAGGCGCGCGACTTATTTAGTATAGTTAGGAAATACAATTCGGTCGCGTTGCATAGATATCAATATCATTAATTTCGTTTCACACCACAATATGGCTGAATAAATAAATAGCTATTTCTATTTTTACCAACAATAGTCAGATATTATGATCCTTATTGCCATTAACGAATAATTATAAATGACCTTTAATAATAACAAACAGCCAAATAAGATATTTTTAGTTTAAATAAAAATCAGAATCGCAAACACTTTTATGTTTAAAAAAATATTAGTCGCCCAGTGTTTGTACTTGTAAGTCATATTCAGAATTTGTTTACAGAGTTTGAATCAGCGTGTTAAATGAAGAAGATTCCTCTAACATGAATTTAAATATCTCGCGGCATATTACAGGGTGATTTAAGACGTGTTCCCGCGCGATAGAGGCGAGGGGCGTGCGATAAAAGGAGCGCACGTGTAAATATTCCCGGCGCACTTATTCTGACGCAGCTCACAACATTTCTCCCGTGATGGGCTGTTAATGAACAGAAATTCAAATGAATTATTTTCTATCCTGAGCGAAGCGAGCGAAGCGTCTCCGTTTCAGCTTGGGCGAAAATGCTTTCGTATGTCCAGCGGATGTCCATTTGTTCTCGTCTACAGCTCGCAGTTCTCAACCGATTCTCGTGAAATTTTGTGAGGAGGTTCGGTAATTGTATAAAAAAAATATCGATTCAGTTTTTCGAAATATTTCAAAATGGCGGAAATATGGAGGATTTTTCAATGACAAACTTACTGGCGGTGTTGGTAAACAGACTCGACCTAGGTCGATGTATGGAGATATCAGTTGTTTAACGGGAAAGTTAAGTTTGTCGCAAGGCCAATCATTATTTCTTACTTTTCAAAGGGTTTTTGTTTTAGATTCAGTTTTTTGAAGTCTCTTGTCGCGAGGTCTACAGCTCACGGAGCCACTAGTTTATTAACTAAATACATATTATATCTTGCGACAATAACCTTTACTTTCATACCATGGTATTTAAGTAACAATACAATGACAACCTATTGGTATTATAATCATACTAGCATTATTTGCCCGCAATTAAGTTCCACAGAAATAAGCCCATGCCAATCTCCGACCCTCCAATCTGTAGGAAAAAGTCACGTTGATCCGTTGCTACGTTTTGATTCGAAAGAAAGACAAACAAACACACTTTCTAATAATATTACTGAATAACACTCAGTGGATCAGAAAGGTGAAAACAAAAATAATCGGCTAAAAAGAGAAAAAAGGTGTTAAAAACGGCTAAAAAGAGGAACAACCCTGACATCCGTGAGCTGCTCTGCAGGGAAATACCGCCAGGCCACGCAATTTATTTTACTGTCTTCTAACACAATAAAATAGAAATAAGTACAACATTTTGCTTAAGTAAGTAAGTTAACGGGATGCAAACAAATCCTGCTTAATATACAGTGATTGATTCTCTCCACTCCACAACATTTCTATGTAGACAACCGAAAATTAACTAACGTGAATATTATTATTCATCCAAATAAATCACTTTACTATATGTTATTCACGTGCTGCTTTCGGATTCGATTACAGCATCTACTTAGATTGTATTGTAAATGTCATTCGGAATATTATTTTTATCTCCGACTCTATAATAAGTCCTCCGATTTCACTCTCGTATTGAGCTTATATCAATATGCTACTCTTACCTATATTTATAAGTCTACTTAGTGTCGTCATTTAGAATACCTACTATAGATGTGGATATTATTTCATCTCAATAGCGTCAAAAGAGTTAAAACTAAGTGCTTCCAGTTACGCGATTCTTTTACGTGCGAAGGTCTTCGCTCAGCGACGAGCTAACAGCTTCCGCATAAGAATGGCATGGTGTCCCCTGGTTTCGCAGACAGAAATTTCATATAATTTCGTTTCGCAGAAAATGTTTCATCTAATATTTGGTCCTTGTATTTTTATTTCGAATATTATTGTTTCAAAGACGATTTACTTCTACTTACGAAACATATTTCACAGAAACCCAATTCAATTAATTTTATGAGCTCATTTTTTTATTTAACCAACTTATGAAATAGTAGAATTATTATTTAACGAATAATGTTTGTTCGGTGTATTTTTCTATGGAGTTTTATTTCAACGAAGCTGTTTCAATATTTTGAAAGTATGATGTTACTTATGCTGAAGAGGTTAACATATAAGGACTAAAAATGGTAAATGCCAGTGAGTGAGCGAGCGAAGCGAGCGAGCAAAATGGGTCGGAGCAGAACCGACATGGACAGGTTCGGTTCAGAAGGCTAAGGCGTGAGCGAAGCGTAACAGCCCACAAAACAAAACGAACAATGTAAAAATAGACGTTATGCTATCCATAATATTATAAATAAATACTTACCTTACAAATAAAATGTGTTTCTTGGTAATAAATTTTATATTAAGTAAATAATATGAGGATAAAGAATATTTGATCTGTTATTCTATGATATGAATACAGAAGCATTAAATTTTATTTGTAAAAAAATCAATGATTTAAATTTCTTCAAAGTAAGTGTTCTGTGTATTGATTATTCTATGAAATTATGATATGAGAAATAAGTTATGTGAAACGGAATTCTATACAATTTTTGTCTATGAAACCACGTACAACCGAATGGCATTGATGCCGAGCGGATTGTCGGCAAGTTAGATAAGGAATCACACCCCATGTAGTATCAAAAATGTGATGAAGCTACGTAATGCAGCTCGGGTCATTACACGGTATTCCCGTAATATCGCGGCACTCACTTGGACGGTTGGAGGGTGAAGATACATTGGCGGTTATCTCTATCGGCCATCGTCACTGCGCGGCCACAAGATTACAGGGGGCTCTCCCGCCTCGGCTTTACAGCGAACGTTATCGTGCACACATTTCAACGACAAACCTTCTATAGCAGAATAAATAGAACGTGATATCGTTATTTTTTAACCGGAACAAGTAATTAAATAACGACCAGTTAGTTATCTCGCTGGTTACTTGTTAGCTCTGATATCTAAGGTACGACGGTTTGAAAGGATTGTACGGTTATGCGTAACAAACAACCCGACCCTAAAACGCGAAAATCAATTCTGTTATCAGAAACCCACAGCGGTCTAGAGAAGCGATTTGTCGAATAGCTATTATGAATTGTTTAGCATGCCGCACGTTGGCTTTGTATACGTAAGGCCTCTTCTATTCAGATCATTTTTGCACGCACTCCACGATAATACGCTGCAAAGCAAAGAGCCGATACAAACAGTAGCTAAATGTATGTGCATCTGCAATAACATTATGATAAACAGATATGTTAATACTCCTCTAGATATGTAACTATGCCGCAACGAAGGATACAGCAAATATGTTAATTAATACACCCTGTTAAAGTGCATTGCACCAGTGTGAAATAAGCAGCGCAATAATTCTCTATAATATAAAAGCAAAATACCACTCACCCACGGACTCATGAAATCTCAAGAACTATATATAGGTTTTATAGTACTGGAGATTTCTTGAAATTTTGCAGATAGGTTTCCCATTCGCTAATAAAGGACTTCACGAAAAGGGGGTGAAATGAACGCTCAATTTTAATATTGAAAATACCGCAAGCGCAGCTCTGGCAGGGCCGCTAGACATCATCATCGGCCTACATGCATTCCACTGCTGGGCACAGGCCTCCTGTCATGGTAAGAGAGACTTGGCAGTTATCCCCACACTGGCCCAGTACGGATTGGGGACTTTACACACTACTTTGAATTACTTCGCAGATTTATACAGAAGCCCATATGATGTTTTCCTTCACCGAAATGTTCATGGTGAAGAGAAATTTAAATACCCTAGTACTTATTTAAAAAAGCAATTGTTATGGAAATAACATGCGGATAGTTTACGGTAGGTAGTACTACTTATAAAGTGGTTTGCAAAGAAGCCATAGTCGTAAACAGAATATCAACGGAGAGGAAATAGGGGCGCGGCCGCGGACGCACGCACGGAAATGAAGCGGTCCGCAAACGCTTCCTCCGCTTACACGCAGCCGCAGTTAAATCTCGCTGGATATCGAGGCAGCTGGGGCCACGAGCAGCTTCCAATGCGTTTAAACTAATATTTGCACTCCGATTCAACGCCCCTCTAGTAAGGCTATCAGCTAGCTCCGTACACAAAGCCACGTGTCCTTCTTGTCCAGTACCTAATTCTGGTGGTGTATACGTTAGAAGTACTTACATCCAATTATCCACTTACACGCGACCCATTTCTGTGTCTTATCAAAATTGCTTAAGATTCAGTCCAATACTAAAGTATAAAAATAAAATAAAATGCAGAAACACATTTGGCGACTATGTCCAACAGTGGACGTTTTTTGACTGAAAAGATGATGGTTATTTGTTTATTAAAATATTTTCGCAGTTTGATGACTGGCAGCGTATCGTCTGTACGAGTACACTACACTGCTGTGATATTTTTATTCATCTCTGTTATTGTCAAAGATTGAATTTCCTCCTCGTTTCGGTGCAAAGATATTTGTGAGAACTCAACACGAGTAGGTAACTCTCACATTATTGTTACTTCGCTTCGCTTAGTATTGGTTTGTATTTACTGGAAAGTTCTCTTTAAACTTTACGTTATTTGATAAATTTTTTGACGTTCTATTCCGATGACTTTTAAAGGAAACCTATTTATTTAAAGTCTAGGAGTACGAGTATAATAGCCACGTTCGGTAGCTAATGTAACATGAACGCACACACTGCTTTCCCGACATCTGACATTGCGGATAAAAAGATTTTTATGAGATAGTGTAAGTAGCTGAAAAGTAGATAGTTGTTGAGTCAGCGCGGCGCGAGCACGAGGAGTGACAGACTCACCGCGTCACCCTCTTCTCATTACATACCTGTCCCCGGCACGCCCCGTTGCCGCAAGATGCCACAACCGGCACACGTGTCTATACGCTTTTCTTTTTGTGCCCTTAAAAAGTAATAATCCCGGATTATATTGTTTCCTCAAATTGTTCGAAGCGAATTTTTTGTAGACGAGGCAACTTAATTTGTGTTATTAAATCTATCACAAAAGTCAATTTCATTGTTACGTGTACCATTCCAAATACTTTTTGAACGGCTATTTAAAGTCAGTGAACGTATAAAATGGATTTCGAGTGGTGGCTTTCCTGATTTCCCTCCTAATTTGATCAGAGAGGTTTGAAGCAGCTTGCTTGAGAGTGGTTCAGTTTATATTCGGGGGCCGTAACCGTTCGGCACATTTGCTTCCAATTCGATTCTCTGCTCGACTCGTTGCAGCTGTGAATGAGCCATCGCCGAGATTGTCTCCGTGCGCCCTCCGCCCCCGCGCCGGCGCTGCACAGCTGAACGCCTCGATAAATACCCGCGCACGACACACAAATTTGTTCTCACCGTTATCAAACGGTTATCGTTATGTTAAATACCTGATTTGAAGTAGAAGCGCCTTATCAGGTCTTCAGTATTATTAGCTATGCTTTTTCACATCTACACTAAAAAACTCTTTTCACTCGACCCAGTCAGAAACGTTACTTTGGTCCCTCAGTAGAGGGATTATAGTAATCAATTTCTTTTCAACCGTTTCGATGTCTCCAGTTCTTTTCACAGTTGATTCACGCCCTTATTAATATTAATACACTGCGTTCAAGACTGATATTTATAAGGTTTTTACCCGACTGCGCGAAGCCAAAAGGAAGTCATAGAGTTTAACAGTCTATGTATGTATGTACCTATGTATATATATATATGAACTACTGAACCGTTTTTAGGGTTCCGTACCTCAAAAGCAATAAAAAAACGGAATCCTTATCGTATGTCTGTCTGTCCGTCTGTCACAGCCAATTTGCTCCGAAACTACTGGACCGATTCAGTTGAAATTTGGTACACATACCTATGTAAGTCAGTGACACGGATGCGTAACGTAAATAAATGAATTTTAAACATGGGGGCCACTTTTAGGGGGGTAAATTAGAAAATAAAAAAAAAGTTTGGCGAACTATATCGTGATATGTCATCAAATAAAAAGGGCTCATTACAAGAATCTTAATTTTTATTTTTTTTATTTTAAGATAAATAGTTTGGAAGTTATTTAGAAAAATAGGCGAAAATTTACCATTCCCCCCCCCCCCCCCCACTTATCTGCGAACTACTGGTCCTAAAATGCTAAAAAAAAATACAGAAAGTAGTTCTTTACCTATAGATTACAGGAAAACCTATACGAAGTATTTAAAGTAACATAGGAAATTTGAGATAATCATATACGGAACGGAACCCGCTCCATGCGAGTTTAACTCGCACTTGTGGTTTTTTTAAATAAATGGGGTATCATATGATTAATGGAGAACGTGCAATTGTCAAGTATATATAAGAGTTCTAAGGGTGCGTCCCAGTATGGGAGCAAAAATGCTTTTACGTCGCCAAAAAACGTTTACTTTTTCTCAGTATGGGAAACGCCTGGCTGAGCTCTCTACTACAGGCTGGCTGTTATATTTCACTCTCATCATAAGAAATTCTTATCATGTATTGACAGTCGATACACAATAACAAAGTTAACGTAATTAATTGTTAGAATATAATAATTACCTAATAATATTAACTTGTTTTATAATTTTAATAGCATTTTATTTGCATTTTCGTCATAGGTGGAGTGAAAAGGAGTACCTATGTGGCACTCGGAAGCAGATTTATTTTCGTCTTGGGCGATATTTCTTGAACGCCTCGCTACGCTCTGGATTAAATTCAATATACCGCCGTAAATGTCATTTTGCGCCCTTGTGAGACAATCTACTACAGAAACTACACCTAGTATAGTAGTTGAAAGTATATTTCTTACATTTAATGTGATGTATGTATTTTCCAGGCTAGACACATACAAAACCATATCTCATTTTGTATTGCACGGTTAAAACTATTAAACTACGGAGCATTGAGTTTTCACCTATTGTGGCTGGTTTGATATCATATCATATATGACCGTGAAAAAAGAAATACACTGTACAAATTCTTACACGCTCACTCACAATAGAGGCTAATAAATGTTGTAAAGGAGAAGAAATTGAGCGGATTGTGGATAGTGGATAGTGGAAGGCAACACATTGCGAACTACTCCGGGGATCACTTGGTCTTCGTCGCTCGCCCCCGCTCGCAGGATGTGTGAATTGCACCTTCGTGCCAGCGAATAATAAAATATGAACCCAGAAAGCACAGCTCCCGCAACTTTTTGCTCCTTACTTTAGACGTGTTAAAAGTGCTACAGTGCAGGAAGCTAGAACTATATCGTTAACTAGTTTTCACCCTGCTTACAATGAAAAGGATTTATTAGAGCATTTCCTTTTAGCACTTGATTTGTGTTTTAACTTTTTACAAAAAAATGCGGGAACGATAAGTAACCATGGAAGCACATAACACTTCACTTCGCTGAGTTTCTTGCGGCGTTTCTTCTCTGGAGATGTCACCATTCGAAGCGCTGGTAGCTTCAGACATGTAAAAGAGCCCATGTGGCCTACTTGCAAAATAAATATGTTCATTTTCATTTTCACTCACTCACACGAATACCCAGAAAGCACGTATTTCGTTTCCTGTGGCCTATAGGAAGGTTCTTTGCGGTAGCAGCTGCTGGGACCTCTTACTTCCGACGCAATAGAAATTCTCTAAAAGCCTAGCTCATTAAAAAAAAAACATTTTTTCTTATTTGGTTGAACATAACATTAAATTATTGTGTTCTAGGTATTTATACTCTAAGCCTACTATTTAATGGCGAAGATCGTGTCGAGCCACACGGAATAAAGGGTTTCGTCTCGTACTCATTCTTGGCGAGTATTTGGCGAGTGACGATCCATTAAAATAGATCGCATATAATTTATTACACTCATGTGAGCGAGGTTTGGGACTCATAATTAACTTGGAAGCCCGCATTAATACTCATCTACACATTATTATGTAAAAGTAATATTACGGCTCTGATTTATGTTAATAATTTTAAATTTCTTCGTTGTCTGTGATCCTAGTGTTGTTAAGTGAACCATGGTTTGTTGTGAATACTGCGTGCATACCCGTGGCGAAGCGTCAAAGAGAAGAAAGGTGCATACTAGCACCCACAACCCACTAGTTCAGTAGTTTTAGTCACGGCCTCAGGTAAAAAGTGACAGGTGCTTTAAGGGCGCGATAAAAGCTAGTGTGCTAGCCCCGCAGTGGAGTGCATGCTAGACGATGTCAGTGCGCAGGTTGCGGTACGAGTGTCGCCGGGCGCGGAAGGAAGCACCCAATCAAGGAGGCGGTACACGCCCGCGCGAGGAAGCGCGCCTGATTTACTGCTGGCAACAAGCGAGAGCGTTCCCTCTTAACACGCTTATCTACTTCGTATATTTAATCTATTACCGACAGTTCACTTGAATAAGAATTCGCAAGTTGTAGGAAACTGGCGCAGTTTGAACCACCAGCGCAGTGATTCCAGGCGTTCAAGATACAAGTTATCGTAGTTTGGGCTGTTGTCATTTATTTATTATTTACAGAAATTGTTTCGGTGACCAAGACCCTGTGTTAATATTTCTATGTTAAATAACTTAAATATCAATCATAGTTTAAGAAAAGAAAAGATGGCGGTTCTAGAAATTTCAATATCAACACAAATTGAATTATAATGAGGTAATGAACCCATGCTTCTAAGTATATGATAATATAAGTCAAACCATAACACACGGCGACATTAATATGTTTCCAAAAGAGTCATTAAAGAGAGCGTACCGTCTACACACATGTGAAAGTTTATACGGAACAGAATATCTAATTAAACACGAATGTAATGTTTGAACGGCACTTTAACCCGCAGTTCTAATACCTACACGCCGTTCTCTGTACAAATAAGCTCCGAGCGTGGCTTATTTACTTTTATGTGTGATTCGTTTTGCGCGGTACGTCATTGCTAATTACTCTGCACTGTTCTGGCCACGGCTGCGATTGAGACCTATTCGACTTAAAGCGCTGAGACGACCGATATCAGCTTTACTTAAACAGTTTTTTAACACAAACTATTTGATTTGGCAAAGCGAAAAATATATATAATTTATTCATATTCTTTATATTGAAAATGAAAATGAAAAATGAAAATAGTCTTTATTGTAGGATTATGGTGTACACATTGGTGAAGATGTTAAAGCTTTAAAAGTCGCACATAATCTGCCCATTGGAGCATACAATAGTATTACACAAAACATTGAAATTAAAAATTATTTGATTAATACCTATGTCAACAGAATTAAATTAAAATTAAAGAAAATAAAAAAATTATAAATTTTGTTATGTCAAATTTGATTATTACTAATTAACCATCTTTGAAATTAAATTCAAAATATTCCCTTAAATTATAAAAACAATTATTGACTAGTAATTTTCTTAATGTCATTTTAAATTTAATTCCGGACATTATTTTAATATGGTTAGGCAAGTGATTATAGACCTTATTGCTATTATAATACATTCCTTTGCGTACAATGGCTAGTTAATGGCTAGTATTATTGAAAACATAACTTTTATCTACACCCATATCATAAAACCTCCATTGGTTAATCAAAAACCATAGGAAATGACCACCATTTTGACAACCAATTAGGAAAAACCAATGCTGCGATGAAGAAATAACATGACTTCTTTATCGTTTTTAGTAAAGAAATGAGATTAAATTTGGAACAGCTGTCAAACTCAAGTGGGTCTCTATTCTAGTATCCATAGATATTAAAACAGTTATTGATACGAAACGTCAATTCAGTATGTTTTTTTTAATATAAACTGCACAATATTTGATCTCGAGTGACGTGAGAATAGAGACTTCATCCGTTTGTCTATGATTTAAAAAAGAAATTGGTCTTGACGGACGGCCGCCATTATTGACGCGCCGCGCCGCGTTGACGTTTTGCTGAACGAAAGTAGAATTTTGTTGAATTGAATAGAAAAAGTTCATGTGTAATTTACATTTTAGTTGAAAATATGAATAGTAAGTAGTCTTCTCGGAGTGTGTGTGATGTGAAAATGCGCCGGATATCGAAAATATGCAGCCACGATTGCAACAAATAACTTGTTGCCAGAAAATATTGTTTCTGAACCCATCATGGAGGATTTATTTGTAGATAAAGTTATGTATGCAACTCTGCATAATTTGGCCTTAAAACACACGTGCGATCTTATTATGAAACTCACTAAAAGCTCGTTTCATAAAACCACACTAGTGTTTTAAAGCCTATCATTATGCAACCGTTGCATAAACTACTATTTTCAAAAGTGTTTTTGATGATTAGATGAAATCGATAAGATAGAAAAAACCGGACCAGTGCGAGTTAAACTCGCGTGGGGAGGGTTATGATCCGTACATGATTATCTGAAATTTCATATGTTACGTTAGATACCATAGACTTCTTATTCTTCTACTTTCTGTATTTTTTTTTTAAATTTAGACCCAGTAGCTTCGGAGACAAGGGAATGGTCAATACCGTCAAAGTCAATCGCCTATTTTCCTAAATAACTTCCAAACTATTTACTCTAAAATTCAAAAAAAATAAAAAATAAGATTCTCAGAACAAGCACTTTCATTTAATATGTCACATCACACGATATAGTTTGCAATACTTTTTTTATTAAATTTCTTATTTACCCCCCAAAAGTGGCCATCATGTTTAAAATTCATTTATTTACGTTATGCGTCCATGTTGCGGTCACTAACTTACATAAGTGTTCCAAATTTTTACTCAATCGGGTAAGTAGTTTCGGAGCAAATTGGCTGTGACAGACGGACAGACAGATAGACAGACAGACAGACAGACACACGAGTGATCCTATAAGGGTTCCGTTTTTTCCTATTGAGGTACGGAACCCTAAAAATCGTGAATATACGTCTGAAATCCTGTTTAAACAGTTCTATGTCTTAATTTTTTTTTACTTACTCGTATAGGTCTATAATTAATACACTACAAATAATAAATAATTACATCACGCCCATACTAAAAACTTAACTAGTTTATATTTTCCGTGTAGTGCTTACTTAAATAATTCATACGTTTTTGATCTTCCCCATACAAATAACCGCACAGTGCTTCTCGTTCACTCCGGTGCAAACAGACAGTGAGCGATCACTCAAGGTCATTGGCTCTTGTCAGTGTCTCTTAAGAGGACTGTGAAGCAATGGCAAAAATCCTCTTTTCATAAAAAAGGCGATAAAGATTTCCACCCCTTAAATGTTAACCGATTTTGACCAATTTTTGATAGGGTGTCAGTCAGAACAAAATCTAGGTCTATACGTTTTTGGAATATTGATTAACGATCTAGAAAGTCATTAGTTTTGTATGAGAATACTGAAACCACAATAAAACTGAATTTATCGATTATAGTGAAAAAAAGAAAACGTATAGACCTAGATTTTGTTCTGACTGACAACCTATCAAAAATTGGTGAACATCGGTTGACATTTAAGGTGGAAATCGTTATCGCCTTTTGTATGAAAAGCCGTAGGTTCAGCCTTCTTTTAATGGAGAGGCTTTTTAACCTGTTTTCTACTTTTTTAAATGTATTATTTATTTAGACTAATGCAACCAGTTTTTGTATCAGAATAGCCATGTTTTGGATGACGTCTTTAGCTCGATAGATGATGTCATTAGTTATTTTATTATATTTGAATGAAATTTAATTAAACTATGTTTTACATATAAAGCCGATGTGGCCAATTCCGTTTACGGGGCTATGCCGTCATATACACGCCTGCGTTGAATCTAAGCACAGTCGATAAATCAGCAGGTTTTTCTAGTTTATCGACTGAGTCGACAGCGGCGTACTGTGTTGGCCACATTGCCCTTAGGTAACTTTATGTAAAGAACATATCTTTTCCTAATCATGCGGTTGTTTTATTACCTCAACAAATATATATATAGCTTCAGACGGATATCATAGACATAGATATAGACATCATTCATTCATAGTCATTGCATTACATGCATTATATACGTATTCTCTATAATAACTCGAACGTATCTCAAGAGATGTTGCTAGTATAAAACTTTAAACTGATAACTCTTAACTCTATATTGTAATAGTGTAAACTACACTGGTATTGACTTCAAACGTGAAACCAGAAAATAACTTAGTCTTACCAGACCCAAGTGTAACACCTGCTCTTGGTAACGATTAAGTTTAAACTGTTAAGGCTCAACAATACACATACAACATAGCATCACGCCCGAAATCCCTAATGGGGTGGGCAGAGCCACCAGACTACTTGTGGCCACGTTCGATTAATTCGTCCTTAGATGGTATGATGAACCGTATGGTGACTGGTGATCAGCCCATCGCCCATACAGATAGTCCACCATGTTGGAGAGTACCCGTCTCTTAGTCGACTTTTACGACATGCCAGGATGATAAGCATCTGCACGCATTCTATGCTATTTCTTCACTCCCAGTGCAGCAGAGGAGAGACAGCTCAACAATAACTGAAATTTACTGTCCACACGTTCGCCTGAACTAGCGGCGACCAAGCGTGAACCGGGGAGGTCACGTATCATCTTGCTTGAATAATAGGGAGCACCAGGAAAGTAATGAAAAAAAATACACACAAAAGAGTAATTTATGTGGCCTACCTGAGGCAAGTAACATAAATTGATACGGGATCCAAGCCGCGGTGAAAAGTAGTTCGACCGACATTCTGTTATTCGGAGAGTAGACACATAAGTATGTACATCGAGCAAGACTTTGTTGAATACCACGCACTTACTTGAAAATGCTACAGTCAACGAGATAGAGAGTCGGACAACAATTGACGTGTGCTCAGTTTCTTAAAAACGGTACCTATCTAATATGAACGCTGGTGTAGCAATAGACGTTTTTCGACTGAAATAGTGATTTTGAAGTAAACTTATATAAGGATAGGCCAGAACCATATAGACTGCGCCAGAAGGAGTTTAGTGTTTTTACTTAATTGATGTTAAAATACAAGAATAGTAGTTTATGCAACGGTTGCATAATGATAGGCCTTAAAACACTAGTGCGGTTTTATGAAACGAGCCGATAGGCGAGTTTCATAATAAGATCGCACGTGTGTTTTAAGGCCAAATTATGCAGAGTTGCATACATAACTTTATCTACACACATATTATAAATCCTCCATGATGGGTTCAGAAACAATATTTTCTGGCAACAAGTTATTTGTTGCAATCGTGGCTGCATATTTCCGATATCCGGCGCATTTTCACATCACACACACTCCGAGAAGACTACTTACTATTCATATTTTCAACTAAAATGTAAATTACACATGAACTTTTTCTATTCAATTCAACAAAATTCTACTTTCGTTCAGCAAAACGTCAACGCGGCGCGGCGCGTCAATAATGGCGGCCGTCCGTCAAGACCATTTTTTTTTTAAATCATAGACAAACGGATGAAGTCTCTATTCTCACGTCACTCGAGATCAAATATTGTGCAGTTTATATTAAAAAAACATACTGAATTGACGTTTCGTATCAATAACTATTTTAATATCTATGGATACTAGAATAGAGACCCACTTGAGTTTGACAGCTGTTCCAAATTTAATCTCATTTCTTTACTAAAAACGATAAAGAAGTCATGTTATTTCTTCATCGCAGCATTGGTTTTTCCTAATTGGTTGTCAAAATGGTGGTCATTTCCTATGGTTTTTGATTAACCAATGGAGGTTTTATGATATGGGTGTAGATAAAAAACATAAAAACATCAATAGCAGTTCAAAACTACGCCAACATACGTTCCGCCCGGCTTAGACATTTGAACATAGAGGAATAAATCGTGATCTCCATAATGCACATAAAGCAAGCACATTTCAGGCCGCTTCGTTCGGAAGAAGCTGATTTATTGCTGCTGAATTCGAATTAAAAGCAATTTAAAACCGCTGTCACCGGAAACAACACTGAAACTGACTGCGACAAAATACACCATACTTTTATCGAATGTATGCAAGGCGTTCAGGTTGATATTTAATAGGTAACAGGTGGAACTGGTACTCCTCTGCTGCACTGGGAGTTTAGAAATAGCATAGAATGCGTGCAGATGCTTATCGTCCTGGCATGTCGTACAAGTCGACTAAGGGACGGGTCCTCTCCAACATGGTGGACTATCTGTATGGGCGATGGGCAGATCACCTGTCACCATACGGTTCATCACACCATCTAAGGACTAATTAATCGAACGTGGCCACAAGTAGTCTTGTGGCTCTGCCCACCCCATTAGGGATTTCGGGCGTGATGCTATGTATGTATGTAACAAGTGGAATAAACACGTTACATTACAAAACAATTGCACATTTTAATAATTTAATATTAAATAACGTCAAGGAAATCAAATCTATCAATGACTCAAACTTCCAACATTAACCTTGTTAGGCCCGCGAACAACATACAAGTAGGTAGTTACGAGTAAGTTACACTATGACGACATTATGAGTAGGTATCGCAGTCTGGCGGGAACAACGATTCTCAACCGTGCGCAGCGACTGATCAGCGATAAGGGACGCATTGAAATGTAGATTGAATGACTTTTTCCTTACAGTCAAAATTTAATAAATTAAAGCTACCGAACTCGCAACTTAGAACTTCGTACTACAAAAGTGCTGCCTGGAACCAGCCACTAGGCCGAACGGCCCACCTACTTACATTTATTCACTGAAGAAGCCACAGTTCCTATATTTATAAGCAGATTGGTTCACGTCCGCACATTGACATGCTATACCCTTATTTACGCTGATCAGTAGGAAGGCCTCCCAACGCAATTCACTCAGAAGAAGAAGTACCTAATAAGAAGTAGCGAATTTATTTATAACAAAAAACGTTTGTACTTATATTTTTCTTAAATAGTCGTTCATATATTTAGTACTAGACAGTTTAACATAGGAAATGAAATGTATTCTAATAATATGCTTAAATCTTAGAATGTGTATACTAGCGCCACCCATAGTCACTCATCTTAACTATTTAGTTTCAAAGTTTACGATTAGAATTCTAGTGGCTGAATTCAGAAAGGCCACTCAAATTGAGCTTTAATTAAAGTGACGTTTCAGTGACGTTTCTGTATAGGTTAACAACTAGTTGAGGGACATTTACAGATGTAGTGCATACTTAGTTTCCATCGTGTTTTATCGGAAAAGTTCGTATTTATCATGCTCTCTCAATTAGCTTCAGCAGGCCCCCAATTCTCGGTGCATTCGAGATAATCTCACAATCAAGATTAAACGTCAGTGCAAACAGTCATTTGACATTTGAATCTCGAATGCATCGAGAATTGAGGGCCAGTACCCATCATACCATGTTATCATTTTTCATTTTGACATTTGACACTAAATAATAAAGTTTCATATTAATGAATATAAACATGTCACTCATTGAACACTGTAATTAATTGACACTTCGGGTCCCGTCGTCTTCCGATTGAGATCCGAGTTTTACCGATGGAAACATATTATTCACTATATCTGTAACCACTTAAGAGGGCGCCGACCGTCCAGTGGCGCCCTCATCACTGTTATTGTGTTTTCTATTAAACTAAAGTATTTTATCAAAATCGTACCCGTATAAGTTGTTGCGCCGTTTAATACACAATTTATATGCTACGTAATATAGCTTTACAAAGTATAAACGGTACGTCATCATTTTAACAGAAAAAAGCGGCCACTATTTTCTATTAAATTGATTAGATGATGGTTATACTTTGCAAAGCTATATTACATAGCATATACGTTGTGTATTAAGTTGCGTAACAACTTATACGGCTTCAATTTTAATAAAATACTTTCCTTTAATAGAAAACACAATAACAGTGATGAGGGCGCCTCTGGACGGTCGACGCCCTCTTAATATCTAGTCAAATGCCTAAGCGGCGTTTCTGGATTTGGCCATAAGTCTTTTTATGTTATGGTGATATCCAGTAACCGACCCTGCTAAACTTTACAGAGACAGAAGTAAACCGTTGATTACCGTGCAAAAATTACAAATACTTATACGAATTGGTTGTTTTACCAAATAAGCAATCATAAAATGCAATATACGTAATGAGGTCCTTGTAGAACTCGGCAGAGTCTGCAACGTCCCCCGAGACCACGGACCCTTTCCTCGACGAGCATCCTTACCCCATTTGCTCTCAAAAAGCTTTTATACTTTTCTACTCACTTATACACTCGTTCGCATAAGTATCGATATCGTCAATAAGAGGGTTCCTCTTAAATTCTTCTGAATACTACAGTTCCTAAAGTGCATTTAAAATGCTAACATTATTATAACTAGCTTGGACCTATACGCCCTCACAGTATCTTTACAAATTCGAGTGAAACTCACGCGTGATGAGAAAGGCATTAATTGATGGAGGATTAATGATGCATCAACAGCAAGTAATGTGTTGAAAAAGTTAGGCAATTAGCGGGAAAACACAAAAAGCAGAATTGGGGAACGTTATCGATAATGCCATCTATTTCAAAGTCCCATTAACCGCAGCCTGGGGTGGGACCTACGGGCCTTTCCACAATAATTATTACTCAGTACTTGACCATCACCAATAGGTACCTATTTTCAAAATATAGAATTACTAGCTTTTGGCCGCGACTTCATCCGTGTGGAATTCTTTTATCGCTATTCTATCAGGAACATTTTTTTCCGGGATAAAAAGTAGCCTATGTCTTTCTCCTTCCAATTATCGCTATGCAAAGAAACATGTCAATTCGTCGTTCTGTTTTAACGTGGGACAAACAAACGCACTTTCGCATTTATAACATTAAAAAGGATTTATGTGGTGCCATGAGTTTCGCTCCGTAACAACAACAACAGTTACAACGCCGCCGGAATGCAACGCACTGCATTCTCTCATATAAATAGAAAAATAATATGACTTTAACAATAAATAGTGACTTGATTCGAAAGGCCGAGTCTCCTGCGCATGACAATGTGACTGTGTACAAGGGCCCTTAGATAAATACAGTGAATTTTTAAAATCACTGTGCAGTTTAGCTTGTCGCTTTAACTTGTTAGATAATTTAGTGGGACAACATATTTATGCAGACGTTGTAAAGACACTGAACTAAGATGAGGTTAAAGACTTCCTACGGCCTTAACATGTATGGCACAAAGAAAAATTAGAACCGTTTATCTCTAAGTGCGTCTCTCTCACACTAGTGCCGACGAAAGAGATAGTCATAGAGATAAACGGTTCTAATTTATTATTGTGGCATGCATGTTAGGGCCGCTGTACCTATACCTATATAATAGTTGTCTATAAAATCTTAGTGATACTTTTTTGAGGCAGAGTCCACTTTCTTATGTACCTACATAATGTAACTCTTCAGAGGTCTCCAGTATGAAAACGCATTTTCCGTTTCAAATCCTTTCATAAATAAAATAAAAACACTAATTCATTTCATATTTTTAATGTTTGGTCCGTAAGCATAAATATTACTGTGACTGGTTATTTTAAATTATGAGGGTACCTATCTCGACGGTAAGAGCTGCCCGAGCGCTCGAACGAAACTCAAATGGGCACGCTACACTCACGGCGCGACGCCCCGCGAAGCGTATTCTTTTCTCTTTTTCACATAGGGGATGTGAAGCAGACAGGTATGCGTTCACAGGTTGGCGTGTGCTACATACACGCCAACCTGTGAACGCCATAAAGTTGATCCCTTATCGTTATCTGTATACGCCTCAAAGGCTTATACGCTGTATACGCTTCGACACTCCTACCAACCTAGTTATCTGGCTCTATTTATTGTCATATATGCCATTGCTATTAAAATAATGCTTAGGTACTAGACCTTACATTTTATTGCATGTTTCAGGATTAGAATATGCAATAATAGGGAAGATGCATATTTTTTTTCATCTTGTATTGGAAAGTGCTGAGTGATAGAAACCGATCTGTGTACGCAAAACATGTTTATGTTGATTATTTTATGAGTTATGAAGCTTTGAAAAGTCATTGTTCATACCACTCGCAAAAACATTCCATACAAAATGGACAACAGCTATAACGTCACAGCTGTCGTTAGACTATACAAAATGTATGACGTTAAACGAAATCTGCAATTATTTCCGAATATACTGTTGTTAGACCAACATCGCAGAAATTAAACATGACATAAATTTGATGAAGATGTCCAATAAACTAAAATCAGAACTATAAACCAATATGTATATTTCACTAGTTTTGACCCTTAATAAAATGAAAATTAATAGTCAAAATGATCTGCTTTTTTCTGTAATATGCTTTTGTTTACAATTTACTTTCATAATATATCATTTAAGCCTCATGTTGATTTACATGCAATTTCCAAACAAATAAATCCAAAAAATATTTAACTGGTTTCGCTTATATTAGTCAAGCTTGTACAAGCCACTTAAATTAATTCAGTTCAATGTTGTTCGGCTCCAATGAACACGCTCACGTACCTATCTGGTGTAAAACTACACACTTTATCACGTGACCGAAATAATTCATCTCATTAAACGTTCGTTATCTATCAGAAGGTGAATACCTTATCCTTATTTTGTCCTTATCGTGTTATCATTTTTAGCAGTTAGCTGTAACAATTAGGTAGATATTAGAGGAAATTTAACTGATTGACTTGATGGCGCAAAGGTAGTTCAAACCCATTGTGCCTAGTCGCGGGTTCGAATCCTTCCAGGGGCAAATTTCATGTGATGAGCGCGAATGTTTGTACGCGAGTCATGGATGTTACGTATCTATGTATAAGTATGTAGTACTTAGTTAACTAAGTATGCTTATTGTTATCTAGTACCCAGGGAAGCCTAGTTCGGACTCAATGTGGAGTACTGTCCACAGATATTATCATAACATCTTTATTCAATGTATTTCTCATTCTTTACATTTTAGAAAATATTTAGCTAATTACATTTTAAAAATATAATAAAGATATGCAATTAATAATTCTAAAGTATAAAAAACAGCCGTCAACCGCTAGTGGAGCGTGAGCATAGGCTACCGATGGTTAGAGCTCCAGCTGCTCAATTACGTAACACCAATTGGTATCGCTTTCGCGAAAAGTAAACCAATTGTACCCTTATTTACATCGAGTGAAGACTAAATTGGTTTGCATTTCGAGCCAAACCGATACCAATTGTGCTACATAATTGAGTTGCAGGGTGAGGAACCTCCTAACTATTCGTGCTGTATCAAGAAGCACCGCCTTTTTAGGGTTCCGTACCCAAAGGGGAAAACCGGGACCCTATTACTAAGGCTCCGCTGTCCGTCTGTCCGTCTGTCCGTCCGTCCGTCTGTTACCAGGCTGTATCTGATGAACCGTGATAGTTATACCGTTGAAATTTTCACAGATGATGTATTTCTGTTGCCGCTATAACAACAAATACTAAAAAACAGAATCAAATAAATATTTAAGGGCGCTCCCATACAACGAACGTGATTTTTTTTGCAATTTTTATAGATAATGGTATGGAAGCTTCGTGCGCCAGTCCAACTCGCACTTGGCCGGTTTTTTGTATCCTTCCCTTAATTCAACAGCCTAGCGAGTCTCTAAAGGTGTTTATTGAGATTATTCGCTATTAAACCATTGGTCGACACGTCTATCGGAACAATAGCCGTCGCGTCAACATCAACATCCTACATAGCGGTAACCTCATATTATAATTAGTATTATATAAATTAATTGACATCTTAGCAATTTTTTGACAACATCGATAAATGGTCAAACCATACCTTTTGTAATAAAGCGAAATTGGCGTCCGTTTTAATTAAAAGATCGCTCAAAGTGGCATTAAAGTAATGGGTGCTTCTATAAAGAAAAGTTAATTAGGTTAGAGCGCGGCGAGCCTCAAATACGGCTGCGCCCCGGTCGTTGAAAAAGACGCGCGAACGACCCTTTTTCCACATCACAATCTCAGCCCAAAACTATCCTCACTCTGTAAGAGCTACCCGGGCCATTGAAAATGTTTGCTTTTAAAGATTTTTCACTACAATATATGTATGTAGAAACAAGGTGCTCACACTTTTAAAGATCGAGTAACAATGCTAACTAAATAAAGTGAGTTCCTCCTTACTTGTCTTATCGACCGAGCGAGCGAAGCGTTTCCGTTTCAGCTTGGGCAAAAATGCTTTCGTATGTCCAGCGGATGTCCATTTGTTCTCGTCTACAGGCGCCTCATTCGGGAACGCTAAGTGATTCTGTAGCGACTCGTAAGCCAGATCTCTCATCTCGCTCTTACGCATTTCGCGTCGTGCGGAAGAGTGGAATGAGAAATCTGGCTTACGAGTCGCTACAGAATCACTTAGCATTCCCGAATGAGGCGCCAAGTCGCAGTTCTCAACCGATTATCGTGAAATTTTGTGAGCAGGTTCGATTAGAAGTTAGATTTATTTTGTTGATCCAGTTTTTCGATTTTTTTCAAGATGTCGAAGTTATGGGGATTTTTGTGATTGCAAACTTATTTGATGTGTTGGTAAACTGACTTCAACCTATGTCGATGTATGGGGATATCAGTTTTCTAACGGCAAAGTGAAGTATGTCGCAAGGTCTACACAGCTCACGGAGCCACTAGTTTGGTAAACAAGTTTATAACCTCAAAATGTATCTTTTTTGGGTGAAACAGCTATTTTATCCTAAGTAAAGCAATCCTAGGTGAAAAGTTGGCAAAGTAAAATATTATCTCCGGTTGCTTAATTTACGAAGAAATAGCAGTTTACCCAAAAAAGGTGCATTTTGAGGTTAAAAACTTGTTTACCAAATAAGACATGTAAGGATGAATTTGCTTTAGGTACCTATGTTAAAGCCTTGAAACAAGACAATATTACACAATATATTGAACTCTATAGGTACAATGTAACTCCTTAATTTGCAACTCTTTTTTGGCCATCGTCCAACAAAATGTACCTGTTGAAAACGTTGCCTAAGAATGGAAATGTAATTAATAAGTATCTAAATATTATTACGCTTAACGCTCAGCTGACTGCCATCGTATCGCCGTCTTACCTTAATAGTATCAAACCTGGCTTATTATGTATATTGCATAAATTATAATGAACGATTTTGCGGAATTTGCATAATTATCGAATTACCATTGTTCCGGGCCTCCAGCTGAAGCGCTTCAGCTGGATTGAATAGAACTACACGCGGGATCTCCCCTTGATACGTTTGTTTAAGAGTTAAATTGAGGAAAAGCTTACCCTAAACCCTGCTTTGAAGATTTTCGTCGACAGTTCCCGTTACTTGTTTTCGTGAATAATTTAGCAATTCTAAATAGTCAGTATGTCCGCATTACAACAATGCGTGGGTATCATACATGTATCATAGATACTATATTTAAATGATCGAGATCTGTGGATGTAAGGCAATTTTTTGATAACTCGGCGGGTAGAGATGAGAGTGTTTTACAGCGTGCAGCTTTTCGGACGAATCTTAATAACTATACCTAACACTTTTCTTTAAACGAATTGTTGAAGAGTAATTTTAGGCAATCGATTAGATAGAGATCATTTTTAAACACCAAGCAACGGAATATTTAAATTACGTAAGGTTGAGATCATGCCATACTCAAAGTGTGCTCCGCAGTGCGTCTGTAGGGGCTCCGCGAAAAAAGTCGTCATAATTAAATAAAAAATACTAGAGGGGTATTATAAGGTTGCAGCGGCCTTAACATGAATGACACAAAGATAAAATAGACCGTCTTATCTCTAAGTGCGTCTCTCTCTCACTAGTGCGGACGAAAGAGATAGACATAGAGATAAACTGGTTTAATTTATCTTTGTGTCATTAATGTTAGGGCCGCTGAGGAAAATAAAATCTGTCTAAAATTAAGTATTCCAACATAGAGTTAAAAGTGTGACTGAAAGAGTAGTAGCGGAATGCGTAATATGAGAGGCCGACATTACAGCCAGGAGCTTAGGGCCTGGCCATATCTCCACGGCACGACGTCGTGAACGTGAAACGGCGCCGCTACATAACCACGGTACGGCGTCATGTCGTGAAATATTCCGTTGCAACCGTTGTCACCTTTATAGCTATAGAAAAAAGGGCGACATGCAAATGGAATTTTTCACGGCACGACGCCGTACCGTGGTTACGTAGCGGCGCCGCGCAATGGACCGACGCGGCGCCACGTCGTGCATTTTCACGGTGCGGCAACTTGCCGTGCCGTTTCACGTTCACGATGTCGTGCGGTTGTGTTGTGGCCAGGCCCTAAGTCAACAGTTCAACACTGACTAGAAAAATATAAAACAGTTTCATACCTCCCATTAGATATTTGACTATTATGTAACATGATTAATAATAAAAATACACATAAATATTTCGCTTTTCAAAAGGGTTCCGTCGCCAAAAAGTTTGAGAACCGCTGCTCTAGAGATATCAAATTGCGCCAATTACGAGTTAAGGCACACGTAGCGATCCGTGACGTATTTCTACACGAGATTATCCACGGCGACTCCTTAGCGAACCCAGCCGGACGATCAAATTTGTGTTAAGGATTCCGTACCAAATTTTGAATAAAGCGAAACCCATATTCATTCACTTTCTTGTCAGTCTGGTCGTTTGTCTGTCTGTCTGTCTATCTGTCTGAAAATAATCATCAGTTTTCAAGCAAAATTGTCTCATGATCATTTTTAGCGTGACAATGATGAGTCGAACAGATTTCAAAGGAAAAAAAGGACACTTGAAAAATTAATCCCTAATGGCTGAATTCAGAAACGCCACTTAAGCATTTGAATAGAGATTAAATAGTTCAATGTCCCTCAACTAGTTGTCATTCTATACAAAAACGTCACTCAAACGTCACTTTAATTAAAGATCAATCTGAGTAGCCTTTCTGAATTTGAAATCACATCCCTTTACAGAGCCTTAATAAACACATTACCCTCTTTTGCGTTGCGCATTCGGGTAAAAACAGGGCCTTGCTTTGCTCTATACCTTTTATTTTATTGTTTTGGCATATTTTAATAATAACAACGCAATTTAAAACAACACTAGTTCTTTATTTTCAATATAAAACGTATCTGTTACAGGTGGATTGACATCTTATATATATTCCACATGTTTTTTCAATTTTAGTGGCATTCAATCAATACTTCGACAAATTACACAATAACGGTGTTATTTTATTAATTAAAACTTTAATCTTCAAGGACATATTATAACTATAAACAAATTTGAACTTATTTATAATATTTTTAACTTTAACAATATTAATTACAGAAAGCACCTTAAATAATTTTGAAAATTTAACAATCAACATAGGAGCGTAAGACTCGCGCCATGAACCTGTGCAATATATCTGACTTAGTTTGGACCGTGGGCCTTCGATTCATTCCCCAACGACTCAATCAATTCGTTTACTTGAACACGAACGAATAAAACAGAAGGACTGACAGTTGTCTTATGGGGATCGGAAATAAGTCGATGCTGCTAAAATCCTGTTAGACTAGATGGCGCCACAACCATAGCCTGCGGGGTATTCAATCGAATACAATAAAATTACATCATTTATTGAGCAAAATGGCGTGAATAGTGCTTTTTTTTCCGTACCCAAAGGGTAAAGCCGGGACCCTATTACTAACTCCGCTGTCCGTCTGTCACCAGGCTGTATCTCATGAACCGTGATAGTTAGACAGTTGAAATTTTCACAGATGATGTATTTCTATTGCCGCTATAACAACAAATACTAAAAAACAGAATAAAATAAAGATTAAAGGTGGCTCCTATACAACAAACGTGATATTTTGCTCCTTTTTGCTCGATATTGATAACGGCAACAGTTAGACGCTTGAAATATTCACAGAATATTTATTTATATATTCACTTTAAATATAAATAATTAAATTAAAATAAAACAAATATTTAAGGGGGGCTCCCATACAACAAAAGTGATTTTTTTTCTGTTTTAATAGATAATGGTACGGAACCCATCCTGCGCGAGTCCGTCTCGCACATGGCAGGTTATTTTACACACCGTTTGTGACAACTTTCAGCACTACACTTTTTGAAGGAAACCGTTATTATTTGAAAGAATTGCAGCCGCAGTTTACCGATAGATGGCGTGACAAGACCAGAGATATGTTAAATTTTAAGCCAATTGACAGTACTCTCGTTTCATTCGTCCATGACTGTATTGTCATCGATTAGCATGCGGCAAACAGAGTCTTGGCACCGCGACTCCCACAAGCTCCCACCATTCCGCGCCGCGCCGCCGCCGTTATTAGATACAAAGATGATCTCACATCTTTTTAGCACGCGGGAACATACACTCTTTCCTTCTATCTCGATATAGTTCTGTGCCTGTTCGTATATTCGAAAAGGAATTGTTTTGGTGATGGTTTATAATTTGAAATATTTTGTACAAAGATAACTTTTGTAACCAAAACCAATCGTTTTGAATATTGGAATTAAACGACCGGCCACTACCACTGCGTCAGAATATTTTCAGGTCCAGTGTGGAAAGTATGCGTTAAAAACGTGACGTCGATTGTTCAGGCAACCGTCGCGTCATAATGACAGTCACCTACCTCCAGTTGCTATATTTAGGAAACGCATCGTTTCTGTTACGAATGATTATAATTTGGTAAACGGCTTCTTGTTCTATGGTTAGTAAACGCTTGTTTCACCTTTGCAGTTTATGATCGACCAAGACACTAGCTGCCAGAGGCGAAGCGTGAGGGTAAGTCGGTGTATCATTTCTATTTTTAAACATTATATTGTTACTCATTAAATATTGTATTTACATTAAAAAATTATGTAATATACAATTTTTATATTAATACAAAAGTAATTAATAATATTATAATGTTTGAGTTAAGAAATTATGCACAGGCTTACCCTCACGCGCCGCCGCTGCTAGCTGCGGCCCAAGCATGCATGCCACAGAGATAAATTAAATCCGTTGATCTCTCTGACTATCTGTTTCGTCGGCACTAGTGAGAGAGACGCACTTAGAGATACGACGGTCTGTCTTATATTTGTGTGATGCATGTTAGGGCCGTGGCGGGCGACGTCACCGGTTGGCGCGGCAGCGGCGCGCGTAGTCGGGCGCCAGCTGCAGCAGCCAGTGCGGCTGGATGGCGGACACGGTGACGAGGTAGGCGCGGCGCGTGTGCAGCAGCTCCGAGTACAGCACCGCGGCAGGCGGAGGGCGCGCCAAGTGCAGCGCGCCCGCCGGGTGCAGCGCCGCCGCCGCGCCCGCCGCCGTCACGTAGCGCGCGCCCCCCGCGCCCCCCGCGCCCGTCGCCCCGCGTGCCCACGCGCAATTCGTGAACAACCCGCTCACGAGGCACTTTAGTATCTGAAATTGAAAACAAACGTTAGAGACCTATAGTAGCCACCAGATAAATCTGCATAAACGGCCATTGACCTCCCCTTTACCAAAAAATCAAAAATATTGTACCTTTGTAATTTCGGAGATATGAGCCCTGTTTCACGGGTACGCTAATTTGACGTCAAGCTGGCGTACCGAGTTTGGATCTCGAGAACGGTGCTGTTCCCAAAAATGCTTTATATCCCAAAAAATAGTACCCAAATAATACCGCTGGCTCACGATGGCTCATATCTTCGAAATTACAAAGGTACTATTTTATTGAACTCGGTACAAATTCGGTACTATTTGGGTACTATTTTTTTGGAATCATCAGATCCTGGATATCTTCGACGGGTACGCCAACTTGACGCTCACTAGCAAACTAACATTTTTTGGGATCTCCTCCCCAACAACACCCTTAAAAACAGTTTTCTGCTACTCTCCTTCTTAGTGCAGTTGCGTCGTACCAAAAAATCATGACGTTATCTGCTGTATAGTAAGAAATCTGATTTTGGGGTCGATCGGTCAATACATTCTTAAATCGAAAAGCTTGTTACCTGGTCCCAGTTGGTTCCGCAGCTATTAACAGGCATATTTAATCGCTGACAGATCGACAAAAGTTGGTGTCTTACTTCACTGGCATACACCAGGTTCTTGTGATTTAAATAGTTCTCTTTACACCATTGCTGAAAATAAAAGTTTATTTTGTAAATACAATAATAATATGATTGAACGAATTGATAAATCTGATTCAGCCTACATTGGTTGAGTATAAACATAGCTGGGCACCGTTAACTTCATTACTAAAAAATTTAACTTCGTTAAACGTTAAAGCAGCTTTTCAGAAAAATTAACGAAAGTCAACGTTAAACGATAACCGTTAAATCGTGATAGAAATTGCATCCTATATGTCGTTGCGTTAGTAGCTTACTTTTAAAAAATGTTGGTAGGTACGTGCTATGGAAGTTTAGGCAGGACATGAAATAAGATTTATTAGTAAAAATAGGGTATTTCATTAGACTTTGTAATAATACCTATTATTTAGAGATCAAATTCAATTCAAAAGCTATCTGAAATAAGCTGCGCGGTGTTCTTTTGGCAAATAGTAGGTACTTAATTACCGCGTGACGGACTTTAATTGTTTTAACGGAAGTTAATGAGTCCGTTAACAACTTTTGAAATTAACTTAAAAGTTAATCCGTTATTTTAAATGTTAACTTCGTTAATTAATGTTTAACGGATTAACGGTCTTGTGCCTGGAAGTTATAGGACATTGAAGCCATTATGCGGCGGCAATGGCTACAAGCAACTTCTATCTCGATTCAATCCAGCTATTCCAGCTATACGACAGGAACATGTTAAAAAGCGTTTACGCACAATCTACTTTAGCTGTTTAAATTGCAACGCAACTTTCGTCTAAATTATACTGACCTTTTTCAATGGCGCCTTACAAAACGCTTTATAGACATTTAAAAGTGTCATGTGGTCTCCCAAAGGCGAAATAAATTTTTGTTTCACTTTTAAAGCCTCTTCTCGTTTATGCATCGGCGTGTGAAAAATATTTTCACTTGACAGCATTGCGACTAAACTTAAAGCCTGTGAAAAAGATTATTAATTTTAAAAATACGTAATACTATGAAAAAATGTGTAGGCTCCCTTATTTGATTGAGAAAAACAATACCTCGTCAAGACAGTTGAATTCCGGAGCACTCAATAGTACTTTAGAATATTTTGGATCAATTGGGAATGAGGCCATTTTTTTTCCAAGTACAGTCAGCTTCGGGTTTGTTTCGCTATCAATAGCACCTGCAATATATTGAAAAACAGATTAAAGATTACTTTTTAGGCCTAAATTCAGACTTTGTTTGAAACGAAGAGTGAACGAAAATCAAAGACTACTAACGCAACTGTCTTAGTTCGCTTTCCGTGCCACCATCATTACAATATTTTTTCCTAAATCGTTACTTACCTAATTCCTTTAGTAACGTCAGAGAAGCGTTTATAGAGTCAAGTGGGGGTGAATCAATGAGAGGGAAACTGCTAGGTTCCATCCCTGCCGCGATCAACAACAACATTGTCGGGGCGAGTGGACATCTGAAACAAAAGATTGGACATCTCGCAGAGTTACATGCTACAACATGAGCTTTATACAAAGACAAAGCTTTGCCCTCAAATGGATGAAAGATAAACTGTTCCGACTGTGACTGTATTGTAGACAGTCATGTTGAAAGACCCCTTGGCTGATTAATATGTACTAAAAAGTGGAGAAAAGACCCCTTGGCTGATTAATATTTACTAAAAAGTGGAGAAAAGACCCCTTGGCTGATTAATATTTACTAAAAAGTTGAGAAAAGTCCATGTGCCTCATCTTTTGCGAATGTGAATTAGGTTAAGGCTCTAATTTGATGTTATTTGTATTACTTGATTCGATTTTGTTTTCTTTTTTTGTTGATTAGTCATATCTATTTAAGTTCTATTTTGTTATACTCATGTTCTATTTTTTTTTATTTGTATTTTAAAATGTTTATATGTTAATTGTTAAGTGTATAAGTCTAATATTATCACAAGTGTAATTGGTGTACCGTTCTTGGTTGAATAAATAAATAAAATAAATAATAAAATAAAATGTGGTAAAGACGTCGCTAATTTTGATCTTCGCTGCTTTTTCCCCAGCCGTCATTTTTTCCCAGAGATGCGCTTTTATCAAAGTAATCCATCAAAGCCAGAATCAATGATGTTTACCTGACAATTTCAGGGGTGGTGTGAGCGGGCCTCTTGGCAAAGTCGGCGGCGGTGTAGAGGCGGTAGGCGGCGCCGGCCGCGGTGCGCCCCGCGCGGCCGGCGCGCTGCCACGCCGCCGCCTGCGCGCACGCGCGCACGCGCAGCCGCTCCGCGCCCGTCGCCGTGCACCATGTTCTGTCACACACATTCACATTATCTGTCTACTATGCAGCAATGCTCCGACAGAAATGTAGTAATAGTACTTTTCTCAAAAATTATACCTAAAGTCGCCATAACATCTTTAAAAAGTCACCAGAAAGTTAAGAATACGAGACAATGATCAAAAGTGTCCGGTAAGTAGAGTTTGAATTCGGAATGAAAGTGTCCAGTAAGTACAATACACATCTCATAACATGCACTGCACGCCGTGCGCCAGGTCGCGGGTTGCGCGGCGCCGGCGCTGATCGCGACATACAGTTTATTGTACCCACCTGATGGTAATTCACGGTGTACAATAGGAATAAAATAAATAATTTAAAAAATTAAAAGTATATTTTTGAGAAAAGCACTGTACAAGCTTCGACCATTAAGTGTCATACTGGACTCGTACATAGAAATCCTCGCCTACGGCTCGGATTCGGAATCGTACTCGTCTAGCATGACTTACTTACTGGTTGCTTCAGTAATGTACTATTGTTGTAGAAGCCAGAAAGTAAGTAATGGACCAGTAAGCTTGAGGGCGGAGACGAAGTCGAGGTCGTCTTAGATACGAGTCTATTTATTCCACTTTATGCCGAGACATTACATTGTAACGTAAGATGTATGGGCGTCACATTTTTCACCACAATTGGTCGTACTTAAAAGGCTTATATTATGGTAGAGACAGAGAGAGACTATAGGACTTAAATAACTCACAGGCGGTATGGATTTAGTACTTCTCATTAACCTTTCTTTAACAACCCCGGTGTCAATAACACACTTTATTTGCGGTATAGTGACCGATGCCTCAGCGATATTGGTAGCTAGAACTATTTTCCGCATCCCGGGTGGCGTCTGCTTCCACACCTGTAGTTGCTTGGCAGCTGGAAGGCCCGCGTAGAGTGGACACACCACTAATGGTGGCCCTGACGCTTCCTGTAAAGTCCATCTATCATCAATATCATTTTCAACTTATTAACCTTTTGACCGCCACAGTCGGCTGCAGCCGTCAGCGGATACAGGGTAAAAAAGTTTTTCATTACCTTGACTTAAAGTTGAAATTTGTGTTACTTCTCAGACATGCATGGCGGTCAAAACGTTAAGAGTGATGCTCATGAAGTTTATAAAACTGAATGCTACTCACTTTAGCAATTTGCTTGATGTTGTACATCACAGTTTCGATTTCTTCCTGACCCGTCAAAAATACTAAAAAGTCATTACTGTAAAATAAATGAAAATAATTAAATTTCTTCATACATATAACCTATATAACAATAATAAGTATTATTTAATCCTACTGGCTGAATATGCAGGTGTCACATAAAATCATTCATAAATTTTAAGCGACTTTTACGAGATACATTAAAATTATTTATTGTTTCACATAAGCAGCCAGAATCCATTTGTTTGCCACTCAGAGGGATATGCGAAAGTGAGCCTATATTATCGTCTGTCTGTGTTTACGTTTGCACAACTAAAATAGTGGACTGTTTTATATGAAATTTGGCAGAATTGTACTGTGCACTGAGTAACAAATGCCATAAACAAAAAAGTAAAGTGAAGTGAAATTTGGCAGTGGGATAGCGTGACTCTGAGGATGAACATGATACTTTTTATACATATCCTTTAAAATTGCACTGTTTCTAAATGGAATCCCGATAAATTACTTATAATTAAGCACAATCGAATTAGTAGTAACTAGTATATCGGTGGCGAAGCGTGAGGGTAAGCCCATATTTTCTTAACTCAAACATTATAATATTATTAATTACTTCTTATATTAACATAAAAATTCTTTGCTTCAATTTTTATTTTATTATTATGACCCTTAGAGACTTTTTACATCTCTAAGTCACTTAACTTTTCCAGACGTGGAGACTATACATCTCCCTTATTAGTTATTTATTAGAATTAATTTGTACCCATTAGGTTTTTATGTCGCACATTTTGTTTTAGTTTTTAGATAAAACTGTACTGCCAAAGTTGAAAAAAGACTTACTGCTGAGTTTCTTGCGGCGTTTCTTCTCAGCAGATGTCACCTTTCGAAGCGCTGGTAGATTCAGACATGTAAAAGAGCCCAGGTGGCCTACTTGCAAAATAAATATTTTCATTTTCATTTTCATTTTCAATGCATATTACATTTTTTTAAATGCAAATTATTTAATGAGTAATATTTTAATGTTTAAAAATTGAAATGATACACCGGCTTACTCTCACGCTTCGCCTGTAGTATATAATATTATAATTTAAAATGTCTGCTTACTTTGCAGGCATAGTTCTGTGAAGTTCAAACAGTGTACAAACTGCAGCATATTGGTAATCTTCCTGCTTCATTTTGGAGTGGTATATGGTGACAGGATGTGCTCTGCCCTCTAAATATATTACTGGACAATTGTCAAAGTATTTTCTGAAGGCATCTACATCCATCGTTGCAGACATCACAATAATCTGCAAGAGCAACAATCTTAGTTCATCTAATCTTGTTGTAAAACTTACTTGTATTCCATCAGGAAATATGTTACCTTTAAAGGATTCAATTTTTTTTCTACTCTTTCTTTCTGTGCCAATTTAACTATACCAAATAGAACGTCAGTGCTAACTGTGCGTTCATGTGCTTCGTCTAGTATCACTATTGAATATTTTTTAAGCAAAGGGTCAACTATTGCTTCCCTTAGCAACATACCATCCGTTAAATATTTTAACTTAGTTCTAGGACTGGTGACATCTTCAAACCTCACAGAGTACCTATAATGTGAAATAAAATAGATGTAGTTGGTTGAAATGATTCAATACTGAAACAATTAAAATGATGATTTTTAGTCTGAATTTTTGTCTTTGTGATGTCTAACATTTTTTGCAAGGGTTCGCAATTTTCTTTTAACCTTTTGGCCGCCAAGCATGTCTGAGAACTAACACGAATTTCAACTTTAAGCAAGGTATTGAAGGACTTTTTTACCCTGTATATGCTGTCACAGTGTCCAAATGTCTACAATGGTGTCCAAAAGGTTAATTGACTGCTCAGATAGGCTAATACAAAAAAACTTTTGTAATCGGGTGCTTATGGCACTGTACACATGTCATTTTATCATGGCATTGTATGGTTAATGCTGTAATAGAACTATACAATGTGTCAATAGTTACCCAACAATATTTCCTATATCAGTACTCATTTCAGCGGCAACCCTCATTGCTATAGTTATGGCTGCAACCCTTCTTGGCTGGGTTATGGCTATGGAACCTGCACTCTCCATCCGTTGCTCATGAATCAACTGTGGTATTTGTGTCGTCTTGCCACTGCCAGTTTCTCCAATTAAAATCATTGTACTATTTTTTCTAATTTCTTCTAATAATCTAAAAGGTATAATAAATTTACTATTTATATGAAACTAATTATAACCTTACTATCAAAGTACTCATAAATTAAATTGTATTTTACTCTAGATTCTAGATCCAAACAATGTATCATCCCATGTCTGCTAATTCTAGAGTCTGAAACAGGGAGCCTGCTTAACTTTTCTCCATGGCCCGAAGCCTAGCAACAGTACCCTTTAGATTCATAATTACATTTAAATGTCGAATTTTACTGTAATATGGATTTTGCTGCCCAAGAAGAAAAGGTTGAGTACCCCTGCAGCCCTAGTAAGGTCGACATGAGGATAAGCTAACACCGTCTTATCTCTAAATGCGTCTCTCTCACACTAGTGCCAACAAAAGAGATAGTCAGAATAATAACTATTATCGTTATCAGTTATCGTGTCGTTATCAGGCAAACAGTTGGGACACCAAATAAATGCCTATATCCAGCTATTATCCATTCAGGTATGCCTTGTAGTACTTCTAATGTGTTAGTTAAATCTGATTTAAATTGATTAACATTCAGTGCTGAGACTTTGTCTTCAGGTGTATTATTCCACACTTAGACTACTCTGTTACTCAAGAAATATTTGGGAGGATTGTTGTGGGAAAGTTCAGGAAGTAGTTTAAGTTGGTGACCTTGAAGAAGAGTGCTATTACTGCGCTTGAACCAGAATCTTGTTTATTTGTTTCTTTTTGCTTAATTTCACCAAAGGATATATACCACCAATATGACGAAGGCGGGTGCAAATCTTAGCATGCCATAGCTTTTTAAAATTCTTAATAAAATATGGCGACAACAAAAAAGGAGTAATGGACAAGGGAAGTCACTGAATGGTACCCTAGAGATAGCAAAAGAACTAGAGGAACACCATATAAAAGATGGGATCATGACCTTCCTAAGACCTGGAGAAGGCACGCAAAAAATAGGGTATTGTGGAGTAGCCTGGGGGAGGCCACTATCAAAGAACAGCCAGACCAATCAAAATAGATTGCCGACAAGAGCATAAATTATAAAGATAATAATAACAATAATAACAAGTTGTCTGGAAGAGATCGCTACTTAGCGATAAGACCGCCTATTGTATACCGTGTAACCTATTTCTTTGTCTTTTTCCAATATGTCTTATGTGGTGTTCAATAAAGAGTATTTGTATTGTATTGTAATAACAACAAAAATAGAAATGGGAAGAACAATATCATATATTGAATAATAATTACCTAATAATAAATTAAACTAATCTAATTACAATTATATAAAATCAAATAGTAACTAATTTTGTATAACAGATTCATATTTTATGCATGTAAAACTATGGTCAGGGAATAAAGGCTATTTTAATTTTATTTTATTTGTTTATTTTAATAAAATATGGCAGAAGCCAAGTACATACCTGCCCCTTACAGTATACACAGGCAAGCGTTTCCTTGCTTCTAGTAAATTCTCAAGTTTCGCTGGTTCTACAGGAGCCTTCTCAGTGCCATTTTGAATTTTGTAACCATTGGAGTTTAATAATGGCTTGCCATCAGTATTACAAGACTTGTGTTTTTTTACATTCACATTTTGTAATGAGGATTTTCTTTTCAATGAAATCTTTTTGTCAACATTTTGTACACCCATTGAGCTATACTTGGAGTCCATTATGAAACACTAAAAGGGTTTAGATATATACTATAAATGGAGTGGTAAATAAAGAATTATTTAAAAACACTCTATCTTCAAAATTTTCAACATAAGACATGACCTTACCCAGCTTGCTGGCTACGTGGTGATAACAAGTTAGTTGTTATTCTTATATTATTACATTTTGAAGTTTAGAAATGTAAAAGTCAATGAAGACATAAAGAGTCTAAGCCTGTATTTGCAGTCAATACAAGCTATATAATTTGTTTTGATTTAGACCAATTCTACTAACACAGAAACTAATATAGACTCCCAGATTAATGATATGACGGACATTCTGCAAACAATATTATTATTATTTCTTATTATTTTATTTTGTATGTAACAAACAACATGGTAACATCGTACATACATAACCTAAAAAAAAACATGTTAATTGTGTCAAACTGTCAAAAGCTCTTACGCATACTTTTTTTACGCGCATGTAACGGAACGCTTTGACTATAATATAAATACTGCCTCTTATGCATCTCTTATGGAATTATATTTATTTCATTATTCAAACTTTATTGCACAATACAAGAAAGTAAAATGGCGAACTTAATGCCTTAAGGCATTTTTTACCAATCATCTACTACACATTGCTGAATAGCGGTAATTACAGGGCGATTCAGGCCGTCAGCCGTGAGAACTCCTCAGCGCGAGGCGCGATCTTTCATAACGGTACTTCACGCTCATACGAGGCGCTCGACGAGTGGCACTTACTTCACGCTCGCATAGCTCAGTTGCCGCTCAAACGTAAAAGTAGAAGACGATCGATGTGCCACGACAGCTTTGTTTGTGATTGCTCATTATGTTTTTTTACATACATATTGTACAAAAAAGATTCGAAATCCTTGGAGGAAAAGGAGATGGTGGATGCTTACCTTACTATACACAAAAATTGAACGGTGTAAGAACGTATCTACCCTATTAAATTTATATTTTTATTTATATACGTATCAAGATTCTTTACTTTATTAAGAACTTAATGGAGGGACGTGCGTGAACATGTTTTTTTGTTTATTCTTTTGTTAGATGTTAGCAGAGCCTAAAGAATAAAAGAAAAGAATTTCATTAAATTAATATGAAAATTATCTATAACTACCAATTGCCTGCGACTTTGTCCTAGCGGAATTCGGTTATAGTTATTCCCTCGGGAACTTAAGAAATTTCCGGGATAAAAACCTCCATATATCCTTTTCCAAAGAGGGTTATCTTATTTTAATGTTGTATTATTATATTAAAGGAAAATCGTGAGTGAACTATTTTATAACCTGTGGCACACTAAAGTGCGCGAGCGTGAGGAAGGGCCGCTCACGATTTCACTCGTCACTTTGATCTTGCACAAAAAACCGACAACTATAGCGAGCGCAGGCGAGGCGAGGCGAGCACACACGAGTCAAGCCGGGTGGGCCTACTTCACGCTCGCACTCGCCTCCACTCGCCGAGAGTGAAGTACAGGTATTAAACATAAATCGTTAAATTAAAGATTAATCGCGGACAAAGCTGTCGCAGCACGTCCATCGTTTTCTACGTTTCGGCGGCAACTGAGTTATGCGAGCGTAAAAAGAAGTGCCACTCGCCTCGGAACCACTCGCCGAACGCCTCGTCCGAGCGTGAAGTATCGCCATAAGAGTTTGGTGTCAGCTGTGCGATGTAGCTCAACAGTACGCGAGGATTTTAAATGGCCGTATTAATAATAATAGTGTCGGTCCGACAGCGTAACACACGTTTCGATTTGGTCACGGTCGGCCATCTAACGGCGGTCGGCGTCTGCCAGGTTGGAGCGTGTGTAACTTGTTTGTATTAATAAGTCTTTCAACGTCAGTGTCAGTGTCAATGTCACCAAAGTGCCACAGACAGACAGCTCTCAGCTGTCCAGCAAAACGATAGGTATATCGAATAGATTTTAGATATACTATATATCCAAGCAGGAAGAATCGCAAACTAAT
The DNA here is from genome assembly GCA_947859335.1 of Tortricodes alternella. Lineage (NCBI taxonomy): Eukaryota > Metazoa > Arthropoda > Insecta > Lepidoptera > Tortricidae > Tortricodes > Tortricodes alternella. The sequence goes on from OX401974.1 coordinate 11,359,502, forward strand.
TTGATTATAGATGCTATCATTTTTTATTGTGGAGCGAGTTAACAATGATACATTTTAAATTATTTCGACGAAGCTTTAGCCAGTATAAGTACTTGCGTTCACAGTCAAAAAATCCTTTTAAAAGAACATGGGATACTTTAGCTAAAGAATTACCAGTTATGTTTGGATTGAATAAGAAACCGCAATATTATCCGGAACATGCTGATATTGTTATTATTGGTGGTGGTTTTATTGGGTCATCGGTAGCATACTGGTTGAAAACCAAAGCAGGTCATGGTCTCACTGTTGTAGTATTGGAAAAAGATCCTACAGTAAGTAGTTTTACTTTTATTTTACCTTTGGAAAGTATTCAATGGTTTACTTTTCTTTTTCTTTATCGTTTTTTTTTAAATCAATGTTAACAGTTTGCAGCCGCACAAAAAAACGTGTCACTTGGATCTCTAACTCAGCACTTTTCATTACCAGAAAATATATACCTATCCCAACATGGTGCAGAATTTTTTAGAAATGCAAAGGAGAATTTGGGTCCTACTGTTGATTTAAAATACTCTCCAAATGGGCACTTGCTCCTAGCCTGTGAGGAACATGCAGAAAAACTGGAGCAAAATGTGAACATACAAAGGGAATTTGGCATCAGAAATGAATTGTTATCTCCACAGGAAATCCAAAACAAATATCCCTGGATAAACACAGAAGGCATAAAACTTGGTAAGAGAATATTTTATTATTAAAAGTATTTAAACAGTGATGCCATGCATAATTAGCTTTGCACAGTCATGGAAACTCCTCATTTTTCCTGTTGAGAATATACCTCATATAAAATGAACAATCCTTCTGAGGATGGCACATCTAGTAATCACTAATTGAGTTAAATTTTAAAAATAACATTTTTTAAGTAATTAATATCCTCTTGTAGGTTGTTTAGGCTACGAGTCAGAAGGGACTTTTGATTCTTGGGCTCTACTCCAAGGCCTTGTACAAAAATCAATAGATCTGGGAACAATATACATTCATGCTGAAGTAATAGCTTTTGAATTAGAAAAACAACGTGATGTATTGATGGAAGGTATAGCACCAGGCTCATTCCAGAGGATAAACAAAGTGTTGTATAAAACACCTGATAATGAAGAGTATGCTATTAAATTTGCTGCTTGTATCTTAGCAGCAGGACATGAGTCAACAGAGGTTGCTCGCTTAGCAAAAATAGGAACCAGTACTGGGTTATTGGCTATACCCCTACCCATAGAAAAAAGGTAACCAATATAGTGATTATTGAATCCACAGAGAATTTGATGTTAGATGGGTTTAACAACACTTGTGTATATTTGCTTCAGGGAATGTGATGTGTATTCAGTAGAAAACACAAGCAAAAACACTGGTTTGAATACACCTTTAATAATGGATACAAGTGGAGTATGGATACAAAAGCAAGGACTAGGAAGCAATTTGTTATGTGGAGCTGTCCCCCTTCTTTCTCAAAGTGCTACAGGATTTGTGGGGGATAATTATATAGATAACATAATAAAACCTTCATTAACAAACAGGATTCCACAATGCCAAACATCTCAGGTAAATTCAAAACATTTATTTCTAAACAACTTTTGCTAGTACAATGGGTGCAATTCGAAACGGTGTCGCCTAAATTGAAACTCCCCTAAACTTAAAATAAGAAACGTCAACCTCGATTTTGTATAGCACCAAGCTGTCAAAATCGAGAGTGACATTTCTTATTTCAAGTTTAGCCACTTTTTAGTAGCCACAATTTAGTGAAAACACTTTCGAATTGGCCCCAATTAGTCCTTATAGTCTATGATGCTGACTTAAGGTGCGTACATATCTGACGAACGCGCCGCTCGTGCGCCGATCGCGAACCGCTCGCCGCAGCACGCGCGCTACATACGTGTATTCTTGCATGTGTTTGCGCCGCGCGCCGCTGCTGCCGAGCTGTTCGAGAACGGCGTGGGGGCGGCGCAATCGTCACATGTGGACGCACCATAACCGTTTAATGTTTGGCACTTACTGGGAAAACATTTAACAGTAAATAAATTTTGACGAAAATACAATCAAATTTGTATTATACTATTTAGTTGCTAAAGTTGAAAATATAAATATATGTATGTGGTTGATAAAGTGCCTCTGCCTGAATAAGGGTTAATTAAAATTAATTTTAAACAAGCCTGTAATAGTGTCATACTGCTAAATTAAACTTCTTAGTTATTACTTAATAATTTTAGATCTTCTACATGATATGTAATGGCATGCCACCAAAAAATTGATCTCGCTTTCCTGCAATCTGTGGGAGTGATTTCGTGAAAAGGATCGGAAGTGTGTAAGGCTAGCCACTGACCTACAATATAACTGTGCAATATGGCTGGTTGCACAATTATGTTGATCGTCAGTAGATGATATTGACGGTCAATATAATTGTGCAACCAGTGATATTGCACAGTTATATTGTAGTTCAATGACTAGCCTAACAAGAAGCCGGGGAAACGCACGCTATTTGATTTGACCAATGAGCGGGCGCGGTGGTAGAGTTGAAGCCGGAGAAGCGCGCACTGATTTGATTTGACCAATGATTTTATAAAGGTTACCCACATCCGACGAACGCGCCACGAATGCGCCGTTCGCGCGCAGGCCCCCAATTCTCGCTGCATTCGAGATAATGTCGATTGCGAGATTAAACGTCAGATTCATACAGTTGTGTCAAACGACTGTATGCACTGACGTTTAATCTCGATTGTGAGATTATCTCGAATGCACTGAGAATTGGGGGCCGGCACGCGCGCTGCAGATGTGTATTTATTGCAACTGTTTGCGCCACGCGCGCGTTGGCGAACAACGCGAGCGGCGCGTTCGTGAGATGTGGATGCACCATATGGAAAACGGCATGCCGTGGTTGCAGGGGCACGAAAATCAAGCAAGCAAGTTTCAAAGCAAGAGTACAAAACACTCTAAAATAAAATTGATTATAAAATTTCTTACTTTTAGTTATTTAAGTCAAATTTGCTTAGCTTAGTTTTAATTTGCATTTATCACTGTTTTAAATCACTATAATTAATCAATTATTTGTAATCTATCGTGCAAGCTGTGGTCTGTAATTAGTGTTGCATCTCGCTCTAACTTGTATGCTGGATTTATGTCTCACCGGTGTAATATTGTTGATGGTCCATATAAATAAATAAATAAATCTGCTGTCGGCTTCAGCCGACTGTGGCGTTCGGAAGGTACAATACTGTTAATGTCTGTACCGTCTAGAAAATATTACCTAAGTTTAAAGGTGTCTGTCATATCTCTTGGAGTTACGTGTCCCCGCCACATCCAAAACATTTAATTCATAAAATCTGAAAAATATCTTAAATTAAATCTTAAGCTTACATCTAACGGTTCATTAGTTATAGGCGACTAACTTGTTAATACCTATTATTTTGCAAAACGTCTATACCAAACCGTACTACCTCCACAGCGTAGATTATGGCATAGGAAGTATACTTTGTTCAAAAAACTAGTGTTGGGTGTTAGGTAGTACGGAACCCTACTTTGTGCATTGTCCGACATGCACTTGGCCAATTTTCCTTATATAGGAGCCCCCGCAGACTGACTCTCCTGTTAATACATGTCAATCCCGGTTATAGCGACTAGAAAAAGCTTAATTTTTGCTTTCTTGTTTGATTTAGATCAGGAGTGTAGCAACTGAAACATATGACTATTGCCATTATGACGACAGCGGAATTTTGGGGCCCCATTCATATCACAACAATTTGTACATAGCCGCAGGATTTGGAAAGCAAGGTAATCCAGTCTAATTCAGTTACCAACTGAGTACTTAAGCAATTTGATACAGATTGTTAGAACTTTCAATGACAGGCCAATTCTCATCCAAAACTTGTGCATGAGCCGGTTCATGACAATGAAAGTTTTCAGAAATTCTTTAAATGTTTTTGCTAAAACCATATACAGTGAATGATTTTATTCCCTGATTCACTGTAGTCTATCTCAACGATGCAGCTGTAGTGTGGTTAGAACTAAAGAAACAAGGTAATCTTGTTAACCCTTTTAATGCTACAAACATGATAAGATAACATAGTGTCATGAGCGCCACAATCAATCTTGGTGCGGTTTGTTACATGCAAATATCATAGTGCCCTTTTCCCTGATATGTCATTCTCATAACGACATGGTGCCAATATAGTTAAGTACCTATATTCCGTTTTTTTTTGTTTTCAATCGTTTTAAAGCATTTTTATTACAACGTGTCTGAAAATCACAAAGTCATATTTTATGAGCATGGCACTCATAGCACTGCAAGCTGCAAATTGCCTAGCTGCGACAAGTTCAGCAACTTAGAAAATAGAGTGCATGCATGAAAATCAAAATGGGATTCAAATTATATATTATGTTTTGCGTACACGGTTTGGTTTCTATTACTCAGTGCTTTCCTATGAAAAAGGAAAAAAACATGCATACACTTTATTAAATGTGCTATTATTTTTGTATGATATTGTGTTACATGAAAACTACACTATATTTCAACTAAATATGTAATTTATTTATTGTACAGTTTGTTAAATCTAATAAGAGTTAATTTTATATAGAACAAAATCTTTTCTGCAGGTTGCCAACATGCTTCGGGTATTGGAAGAGCAATTGCTGAATTGATTATCGACGGGCAATATGTGTCCATAGATTTTACGCGTCTAGGCTTTGATAGATTTCTTACTGATAGTCCATTATTGGAGTTCAATATTTATTAACTTTAAAACTTATGTAAATATCATGTAATAAATAATATAAAATAATTATTAAGTTATTATTGTTGTAATAAAATAACAATCCACATTGACTGACACAAATAACAACTTCATAGTCATGTGAAGTTGAAAAATAGGCTAACACATTTTGCTTATAAATAATCCATAGTCATGAAAAATTCATTCACCAAAATAACAGAAATCAAAGTTCAATGGTCTTCTAGATGCAGGTTACATCTACTTAAATTGTGCTGGTGGTGCAGCAAAAAGTGCTCCTCCCTGCTTGGATGCTACTCGAGACGGAGCAAATCCTAAGAGTTTTTGGATATTTTGCCTGAAACAAAAAACAATTTATCTACACCCATATCATAAAACCTCCATAGTGTAATCAAAAACCATAGGAAACTAGCAAACCCGGCGAACTCCGTTTCGCCACCAGATGGCTTCGTTTTATGTAACATTTCGTTTGGTGTAGCTATGTATCAGAGATGGCGCTGTATGTGAAAAAAGATTTTCCCGCTTTTCTGTTGAATTTTTTCCTGAATTTTCTTTGCTATAAACCTCACGGAGCCCGAGACTTTTCCAACGAATGCAAAACCGTGGAAATCGGTTCGTGCGTTCTGGAGTTATAGCGTCAGGAAGGAAAACCCGACTTATTTTTATATAGTAGATGACCACCATTTTGATAACCAATTAGGAAAAACCAGTGCTGCAATGTTATTCCCGTATCGTTTTTAGTATAGAAATGAGATTAAATTTAGAACAGCTGTAGTATCCATAGATATTAAAACAGTTATTGATACGAAACGTCAATTCAGTATGTTTTTTTAATATAAACTGCACAACGTTTGATCTCGAGTGACATGAGAATAGAGACTTCATTCGTTTGTCTATGATTTAAAAAAAATGGTCTTGACGGAGGATCGAATTGCCGCCATTATGTTGGTGTTTTGCTGAACAAAAGTAGAATTGTTGTTGAATTGAATAGAAAAAGTTGTTTGTAATTTACATTTTAGTTGAAAATATGAATAGTAGTCTTCTCGGAGTGTGTGTGATGTGAAAATGCGCCGGATATCGGAAATATGCAGCCACGATTGCAACAAATGACTTGTTGCCAGAAAATATTGTTTCTGAACCCATCATGGAGGATTTATAATATGTGTGTAGATAAAGTTATGTATGCATCTCTGCATAATTTGGCCGTAAAACACACGTGCGATCTTATTATGAAACTCGCTAAAAGCTCGTTTCATAAAACCGCACTAGTGTTTTAAGGCCTATCATTATGCAACCGTTGCATAAACTACTATTATCATATGTGGAGATTAATGGCCGCATTCATAAATACTCATCCAATGCGAGAAACCCGTTGAACGCCATGGCTATAGTGGCGTCTCGTATAGAGCGCCAATGGCCATTCATTTTATATGGCGCGACGGTCAATGCTATTTTCATTTACGTTTTGAACGCCACAGTCGGCTGTAGCCGACAGCAGATTTTCGTGCCCCTGACGCCACGGCAACCCGTTTTCCATACATTTTGTCGGCTACAGCCGTCACTCGGCGTCCGAGGCACGTTGTCTCACATACAGCCGTGGCGTTCAAAAGGTTAAATGCAGGGCCGGATTTAGAGGTCTGGAGGCCCTGGGGCAACAAAGGAGTGGAGGCCCCGTAGAATATAATATGACGTAGATGATATTGACGGTCCCTATTCTGGGGGCCCCTCTTTTGTGGAGGCGCGGGGCAGTGGCCCCGGATGCCCTCCCCTAAATCTGGCCTTGGTTAAGTGACGCGGACGCCATGACGGCATTAGCCAACGCAACACAACGCGAATGGCGGTATATATACTTCGTTTTATTTAGCCAGAGAAAGATCTTGACAGAAGTAAGCGTAAAGCCTCTTATTGAACACGTTTTACGGAAATATTTCGAAATAAATGATAAACTATCAAACATATATTTCCACTCAGATCCATTTCCAGATCTTTCTCTTGCTAAATTAAACGAAGTATAGTATCGTCCGCGGCATAAAACAATGCTGTCGTGATTTGACGTTCAAAGGGTTAACGTTTTAACCGCCCTTGTCAGAATTTATAAGTCACAAAATATACATACATAGCATCAAGCCCGAAATCCCTAATGGGGTGGGCAGAGCCACAAGACTACTAGACTACTTGTGGCCACGTTCGATTAATTCGTCCTAAGATGGTATGATGAACCGTATGGTGACGGGTGATCAGCCCATCGCCCATACAGATAGTCCACCATGTTGGAGAGGACCCGTCCCTTAGTCGACTTTTACGACATGCCAGGATGATAAGCATCTGCACGCATTCTATGCTATTTCTTCACTCCCAGTGCAGCAGAGGAGTAACACAGTAGGAGTACAGGAGGAGTAGTCACAAAATATCCACGGTCTTATAATTATTAAGAGAAATTACTTGTAAATTTTGTTTGTGTCACTTTGTATAGGTGGTGACACAGACACGCCCGATAATAATCTAATGGAATTTAGCAGCCTGCTGTCAACCTAAATATGTATAAGCGTCACTTTAATCAAAGATCAATTTAAGAGTCCTTTGTGAATTCGGCCATAAGAGATTTTTGCTTAAAATTCCATATAAAATCAGGACATTCATTTGATGAACTAGTTGCTTTGAACTTGCTATGGTACCGGTCCCAATTTTGGTACAAGTTCTTTTCACCGGTACTTTCCTAAAATAACCAGTACGGTATCGGTTCCAACAGTGATAAGTACTGGTACCAAATAAGGTTCTTTTACCGATAAAAAAAAACATATAGCCAATAGAGCACATCGAAGTATGCTGAGTGCAGGGTTCTCTAGACATTATAACTCCAAAAACCATAAATATCACGGGTCTCTATTCAAAGTTGTGCTATTTTCAATGATTTTCCACAAGTTTAATAAAATTGACTTCATAATGACAACCAAAATCAACTCCTATCTTTATAGATGGTTTGTAGTTACATGTGCATAATAAAAGCTTCGGCCACTCTCTAATCTGAATCTCCTACTCACACATTTCTCAAGTGCCTGAACATTTTTTTTATTTTTTATGTAAGGGAAGGCTAACGAGCTTCCGAGTCACCTGATGGTAAGTGATCAACACCACCCATGAACATCACTAACCCCAAAGGAGTCATTGAGCCGTTGCCGACTTTTTAGGAAAATATAAACTCTTTTCTTGAAGGTCCCAATTTCAAAACAGTTCGGGAACACCGCTGATGGAAGTTGGTTCCACAATTTCACCGTACGTGGCAGGAAGTGTCTCTAAAAACGCACAGTAGTAGATCGCCATTCATCAAGATGGTGTTGGTGAAATTCTAGTGTGCCATTAACATAATGCAAGCAAAATGATCTTTTTTCAATGACCCTATTTTCACAAGGTGACAGTGACAGACTTTACGTGGCCGCACGATGCGTTCTTAGTATTGAAGTGTTGATTACCTTATGCTCATAGTACATAGTATGTACAAGAAAATGAATGAGCAGTCTGAGAAATCATCTCCAGGCAGGTTTCTGTGGCTTAACCCTTGTATCCATGAAATGGGATAAAATGGCAGCTTAGCCACCACTCTCCCATCAAATCTGCAACAGGTTTATAATAAATGAATAATGCAAATTTTACATCATATTTATACAAGTTGTTACAAAATGTAGAAAAACAAAAAACATAACTGTATAATTGATTGTTCATTGAACTGATATTTCAGATTAAACCAAGCAGATTCTTAAACCTTAAGAGAGATGTCATTAACAGAATATAAGATTCATTTACAATCTACATATTTATATAAAAATTAACTTTCATTACCAGACATTAAATTAAATAGCATCCCAGATACCACAGAATTGTCTATAAGACCTGCTAGGTGAGTATATACAGCCGTATAAAGAGCAACCTAATGCTGGGCAGGTTCATATAAATGGGCACCCGCTAGGTGAGTTCTTTGGCATAGTATGCAGTCATCTATAGTGACAGATCACCAAGCTGGTTGTTCAGCATGTAAGCAAAGTCTTTGAGCGTCCACTAGTTGGGTACTTGGCAATGAAAGTGTTAATGTGTCTTTGTTTGTCCTGTATGTGTTCCTATACCATTCAGCCAAGTGTGATGGAACTTTGGTGCGTGCATGGTGTGTGCATGCTAGGGAAAGACCAATAATTGTGGTGACCAAAACAATTAAAAATGAATGCATGATGGGCACAGTTAGTAAATTATCTAACATATTTAAATTTGTAAATACTTAGTGTTGAAAGAGTTTGGTGCCTCACGTCTGTCATTTATGCAAGTCTCGCTTTGTTATTGTATGACAATGTCAATTAAAAATGTATTTACTCAAGAATCATATATCTTGCAAATAAGAACATAATAAAAATTGGTGTGATTTACCTTTTCCAATACTTACATACTGTTAAACATGCTAAGCAACGCTGTAAATGCGAAGCCAATAGCAAACATAGATTTCATCTTGACCAAAGACAGATCCCTATTGTTGTTTTTAAGCCGTTCCTCTTCACGCTCAATTTTCTTCTTATGCTGTTTATCTAAGGAATCACCATGAGCTTCTTTGCGCTTTTCAACTGAAATATATTTAAAAGATCTCAAACCTAAGGAAACACACAGGACTTGCTTTGCCATTAACACTTTCGCGACCAAGAACACGGCTCCCGTGTCTTCTATGATATTCCCTACAAGCCGAGGACATGGAACAGTGTCCTAACTATACTAGCTATAGATTACTTGAGCGCATACCAAAGACACGGCTACAGTGTTCTATCGTTCCAAAGGGCTAGGGTTGTAGCAGAGCATGACAAATAATTGATAAAATCTATGTTTATATTAAAAATCAACTACAAGAATCCTAATGAAAGGGTAAAAGTACCTATTTTTTCTTTTACTTAGCATGTTACATGAAAACCCTAAATTTCCCGTTTTCACTGTTTTAAATACATATTTTTTATAAATCCATGAACAAAGTTATTAACAGCTATATAAGGTAAATGTACTAATAAATATCAACTAGACTATATGACAATAATATTACAAATTTTAAGGATGTTAGGATGTTCGTCCGTTAGTCACGCAAAACAATGTTTGTTAGCACAACCCTAGGTTAAAAAGGTGAACACGGCTACCGTGTGCTCGGCAGGTAGCGTTGGTACCTGCGGTAGGCGCGCGAATGCACACGGCTACCGTGTCTTATACATATGATGATTAAAATATTGGGCATACAGTGTTGACTTGATTTTGAGGTCAGTCGCGAAAGTGTTAAGTTAGAAACAGGACATTTGATAAATAGGTTTGACTTACGTTTTTTACTTTGACGTTCTACTTCTACTTTTAATTTCTGGTACTTTTCTGTTCTATAAACCAGTATCCACGTGAGACCTAAAAATAAAATTCACATGATGCAAATAAATATGCATGATTATATTAAACTCATCTTAACCCTAAAAAAGAATCAAGGGATCGATAAATATAAAAAAATACCTTCACCCAAAAACGCCGTGCAGATTGAAATAAAGACTATTAACAAAGAATCACTCCACATGTTTGCTCAATTATTATAACTTCTACACGAACGATTAACAAATCCTACACGTACTCTTTGATTGATCTACTGAAATAAATACTGAAAACACTGACACTGACATTGACTTGACAGCTAAGTGACGACCAAAGAGTATAGTGACCACGTGACCACAGATATCTAAAGAATAGTGACGAACTATAAAGACTATTAGGCTACCCACTGACCTACAATATAACTGTGCAATATCACTGGTTGCACAATTATATTGACCGTCGGTAGTCGATGTTGACCGTCAATATCATCTACTGACAATCAATATAACAGTACAACCAGCGATATAGCCTCAGGCTAATCCTTTAATTAAATAGCTAAACTCAAGAAAATGGTGATGTCGGAATTACGACGAATGTACTGTGGTCGGTTCCAGACACAGGTATCGTCGTGGAATTGCATAAAATTGTATCTCTTGGGATAATTTTACAATACGTCAATAGGGTATGCGATATTTAAACAGCCGCGACAATGTTTTATGTAGTGACGTAAATTATACGTCAAAATAGTGTGTTCGAGGGGTAGTTCTCTTTCTTTTCAGCACCAAAACTTCCGAAACCAAAATTCCCGCTACAGAATATCTTCGTTATAAAAAAAAAAAAAACAGACAAACTTGAATATAGTTTATATATATTTTTTACGAATGAACTATTAGAAAAGATATTTTTATTTTAAGAAAAGTATATATTCGGAACGTGTGTAACTGACCTAATTTAGTGAGCAGCAAACCCAGAGATTAACAACAAACCTTTCGTTTAGTTCACTCGTTTATCCGGTTTGGTGAGAGGGGAGCGGCTCCACCCACCGACACATCGACCTAACCGTTCTCCAAAGCCGTTCTCGTTCGTCAGCCGTGTACTCGGACGGATCGAATTGAACGTCGTCACTGGCTTAACTTGACCTAAAATATTTTTACCAACTCACTGATCAAGTATATTTGCGTGAATTGTAGTAATGTATTTTGCTCTACAAATAAAGGGTACTCTATATTGACACAGTAATCACAAATAAAGAAACTGCGTACTTAGCTGATAAAATAGGATTAGGTAACAGGACAGAAATATTTCCTCATCGTGGAATCTATGAGACATTAATTTCAATAGTGAATTAAGTCATTTGGAACTATATGAACTTGTAAATTGTGGTTTTATTTTGTGGATAAGAGTATAAATCACACGTCGTCGCACTATCTTACGATATGAGCCGCCATGTTGTCTATGCAGACCAAGGCGTGGCACATTCGTGAGGCTGTTTAAAATTATATGAAGTAAATAATTAACTGAGTCATAATGGTAAGTTACATTCTTATTCCTTTATCTTGTAGATTTAATAATCTTATTTAAAAATTTAACTTGTATTATTGCGTAATTCATGATGACGTTAGATCCACCATTTTGTTCTTGCATGTAAACGTATTTCATTGACATTAGTAATTGCTTACAACATGGACTTTGGACTGCCTTTGTTTCAAAGATCGAAATTTTCGATGTACCGAGCTACATTATTGAGAGCTGTCAAAAATCCATAGGTCGTAAATTTTCTCAATAAACAATAGTACCTCATATTTTCTTCCTGTCTTATAAACTATCTACTCTGTCTACCGTCCCTAATCTGCAAATATAGCAATGAAAACTCTGCATTGGGCTGTACAAGTTGAGCCACATAAGCCAGAGCTTGATAAAATATATACAATATACATTTGCTTCTGGCCGGGCTACATCTACGGCTAAATGCAATAATTATCGCGTTAATCGACACGGGTTTAATGGCTCCTCTTCACAATGGGCCATGATGGCCCATTAAATGATTGTCCATCATCGCCGCCATGGTCGGGCAACTCTCCACACAATCGTGAACGTTTATTAACTGACTGTCTACTGTTATGATATGACGTCTATCGAAGGCGGATATCAAGGTGATAGCGGATGCGGCAATATTTTTACTTAGCTCTTATAATCATTTACTTAATTATTTACTCAACCATTACCAGAGACAAATACGCCGTAAATATATGTGGACGCGCACGCAATCACGGGCCATCATTCCTTTGATATACCGACACAACGGCGATTGCGCACGATCATATCCGATGATGGCCGATCACCACAGACATTTATGCCCTTTACACTATCGTGATTGCCTTTAGTCGCTCATTATGGCCCATTGTGAACAGGAGCCATAATGCAGGAGGGCTAGCACGACCTGCCCGCGAGTCGTTTGTCGGGCATCCCTTAAATATTTGACAGAGATGCACTGAGCGACAAACGACTCGCGGGCATGTCGTGCTTAGCCCCCCAGATGTGAAAGGCTTAACGCGCTTATTCATAAACGCCATTGCAAACTACATACGCGTTGGCGGTAGCTCTGTTAGCGAGCGGTCTTTTTAGGGTTCCGTACCCTAACGGTAAAACGGGATCCTATTACTAAGACTCCACTGTCCCATCTGTCACCAGGCTGTATCACATGTAATATTCACAGATGATGTATTTCTGTTGCCGTTATAACAACAAATACTAAAAAACAGAATAAAAAAATAGTTAAGGGGCAAGCCCTCATATATATACAACAAACGTGATTGTTTTCCAGTTTATATGTATAATGGTACGGAACCCTTCGTGCGCGAGTCCGACTCGCACTTGTCCGGTTTTTATTTACACAACGTAAAGGCATACCTAAACGTTGACGTTGACAACTGATAGTGAGACCAAATTAAGAAATGTTGCCACAAACAAATACTAAAGTGCCAATTTAGTTTGGTATCTAAATCTGGCCTCTAACGCATATGTATTTGAATGCATGCATGTGTGTGTCGTGTGTGTGTGTGTCATGATTTATGATGGTGGGACACGACGCGACGTGACTTCACAAGTGAACTGATTGTAAGGAGTTCTTTAAGATACAAATTTTACATCAATGTAAATTTAGATCAAATTTTTCTTTAATACATAAAAGTAGGCACACACCAGACAAATAAAAAAATATTTATAAAAGTTGATTTTCAAGTGATAATCATGGAATACGTATCGAATTTTTTATCACTTGCAAACTATTAAGTATTTTTTTCTTTGTTTGATCATTTTAGTTTAAATCGTTTTAATAAAATGATTTATATTACTTCCTAAGATGTTACCAAAAAAAAACTTTCTGTATTGATATAATTTTTAACATACTTTTTTAAAATTCACCGGGCTCCTAAATGGCATAAGAAGCCTTTTTGATTAATCGGTACCTCGTAAATTAAGATATTACAGGCAACAAATTACAGGTACATCCTTGAATGTTTAGTGTATTAAAATGAATTTAATCTAATTATCAGACAAAGAAGAGAAAAATACTTTGCAAGTATCAAATACAATATAATGTCTAGAAAGTGTGTACCTTTGTGCTTAAAAGGCATACTTACATTTCTTTTGAGTTAATACCCCAGTTTGATATAAAATTATTATCTTCTTGAAGAACTTCCTCCCATGCATTGGTTCACTTGTGCACTTAACTGTATTTATTTTATTCTTTAGGCTGCGTTTTCACAAGAGCTCTGCAAGACAGCTTAGCGAGGAAAAAATTTAGTAATGTCATTGTGGTCATTTCAAAATGAAGTATTATTCCATTAGTAGATTTTCCCCGCGCACCGCTTAGCTGCCTTGAAACTTAGCATTAGCCCGCTTCCTCCACACTAATTTTTATTGCGCACAAAGCATTCAACCCTTTCGCACCCGCATATTAGTTAAAAATTGATAAAAAATAGTGTACTAGGCGCTCTGGTCGGCATACGTGCAACAAAACGTACATGCATTTGGTATTAATGCTGCTTGTTGATTCAAAATTCAACATTTAAAATGTTTTATTTAGCAACTTTGCCACCTGTGGACTCGTCACATAAATCAATTAAAATAGGTTTAAAATACGAGCGCTTTGGACATGACCATCACTATACTAGTGGCTCCGTGAGCTGTAGACTTCGCGACAAAAGACTTCAAAAAACTGAATCTAAAACATAAACCCTTTGAAAAAGTAAGAAATAATGATTGGCCTTGCGACTAACTTAACTTTGCCGTTGAAAAACTGATATCTCCATACATCGAGTCAGTTTACCAACACCGCCAGTAAGTTTGTAATTGCAAAAACCTCTATATATCTCCGCCATTTTCAAATATTTCGAAAAATGAATCGACAATATTTTTTTATACATTTACTGAACCTCCACAAAATTTCACGAGAATCGGTTGAGAACTGCGAGCTGTAGACGAGAACAAATGGACATCCGCTGGACATTGGACATACGAAAGCATTTTTGCCCAAGCTGAAACGGAGACGCTTCGCTCGCTCGGTCGATTAATGAGAAGGGCCGGGCCGCAAGTTTGGTGGAAGCGGGCAAACCAAATGCGTTTGCGGCGCGAACGCGGGCCCGCGCCGTTGTCGAACGGCGCGGGCGGATTTACCGTGCCACACCAAAGTAGCCGCGGGACCGCGGTGTGGCATGGTATATCCGCCCGCGGACCCGCGTTCGCGCCGCAACCGCGTTTGGTTTGCCCCGGCCTTTACCATGCCACACCGCGGCGGCGCGGGACCGCCGCGGTCCCGCGCTATATTTGTGTGGCATGGTCAATCCGCCCGCGCCGTTCTACAACGCGTTTGGTTTGCCCGGGCCTTTAATCTGAAGATATTACGCATTATCTTACCCATTAATTCTTGTGCTCATATTAACGTTTAGTTAGATAAGTAGACGTTAGTCCTTAACATCTGTAGTTCCACTTTTCTGCAATGCTTCGCCGCGGCCCTAGCAAGGTTGACACGAGGATAAGTCTTATCTCTGAGTGCGTCTCTCTAGTGCCGAAAGAGATAGTACATGAGGGTTAAAAAAAAGAATTATAAATAAAAAAAAACCTTACCCTCTCTCTGGAATTAGAGACACAACAAATTAATTCTGCCGTGTTCATGGAGTCGATATAAAAATAGCAGTTGCTGACTTGGATTGACTATTATAGGATTTTATCAGGCGGCTTTTTTTATGTCGATATCGTATATCGTATTTCAAATATTTGTGTATGAAATTACTTATAAATAACAAAGACAATGTTTTTAAAATAATCTTGTCCAGCCCTTTCATTTGATTAGAAAAATATAAAGAAACAAAAGGTCTGCTAGCATCTGCCATATTGATTTCAGGTTTCTAAAGTTGTGTTTACTCGTTCACTGGGCGGGATCCCTCCGAAGTAGTGCAATCGTGCAAATTTAATAGTTCGCTCTTTTAGTTCCATTAGTACACTAGTACTCTGAAATAATCTATCTATGGTCTGCTTCCGACAGGACAGCCCGTCAAAACTACGTCGTCTCGCTTGCTCCCGCACAATTGCATATGCATGTTTAGTTCACGCAGAAGAGCGGTCCGTTTCCTTGCCTCTTGCTATCTTACTTGGACAGATCGAATTGGGAGCCTTTGGTCGGGCAATCGGATCGCTTCGCTATCGCTGCTCGCTCCGCGTAATGTAGGTACTAAGAGCAGTAACGTAACGTTACGGAATAGTTCGTTCTAGTACAGTTGACGGGAATTTGTTCTTTTTAGTACAGTTTTTTCTAACAAAAGCGTAGAATAGTAGTACAACAACAGCTAAACGCGCATGTTTGGACTCGTTCTGGCCCTTAATACTTAACCGACACTTCCACCAACATAAAATATTATTTAAAAAGCTGAGATTCAAATAAAAATATGTTAACTGGGACATGTTTTCGTCCTACAAGGAAGTCTTCTCAACTGCCAAAAAAATTATGGGACGAAGAATCTTCACAGCACGATATTTTAAGCTTTTGACACGTATGACTTATTTAAAACATAATGACCGTATAAAAAAATCTCATTTTATTTATTTTATCGATTACTTACAAAATTTAATGGACTAATACTAGAATACCTATTTAGCTAAGTTTTTCCAATAAGGCGACTAACGAAATTTGTATCAGTGATATTTTATAATAAAATAATCTTCATTGGTTACTTTACTTGAATTAGATGTTTAATGTTCGTCCACTCTGATGGTTATCTGAATAAAAAATATGTAAATGATTGCATTCGTTCTCGTCCATTGACTCTTTTAGTAATGAAAACTAAAAACTCACCTTAGCATTATACTAGTTTTCGTTCATACTTTTTCATCTTAAGTGGTGGATGTTACGCATGGAATTTCCTATATTTTTAATAAAAGCAAGACACCAATAATTGAAAAATATATGTCATCAGCATCATCCTGATTACAGTTGTAACACGACCTTTCTATAAAGTGGACGAAAATTAATTCACATCAGGGCAAAAACCAAAATTTTCGGGCGCAACCTACCAAAACCCATACTTTGTCTTTAACAATTCAAATTTAAATCACTGAATCATCATCATAACTTAAAAAAGAGCATACATATAAAGCATTCAATAGAAAATTATTTATTTACATTGGATTATTTGAACATATTTTTTTCGCACGACGAAGCTGGCAACTCCACGTATTGGACGAAAACCAACGAAATCATCCGGGAATTTAGTCCTAATCGGTTCACAACGCGTTTTTGTTATAATCGGTTCAGTCGTTTTGGCTGGTATTATTTGACTGACATTACATAAATACATACATACTCATGAAAAACAACCCTCTGTTTTGCTTCGCTGCAGTTGGGTAAAAAGACTTTTTTTTTTTTTTCATTTAATTGTTAATCAACAGTTGTTATAATGAAATATTCCTTTAAAGCTGCATTTAAGGCTTCCAGATACCGAAACGTAAGCTTTTGTCACGGGAACTAAAATGGAAGCCTTCACTTCAGTGACCGCGCGGGCCTACGCTAATTGATTTGATTGAAAGTTTCCAATTTAGCTCCTGTGACACTACTTAGAGCTGGTTGCCACTTGTCGGGTGGCCTGGTGGCAATACAATTTATATGACGCTGTTCACATTTATCAGTCCCGAAAAGTGGGAACCAGCTTTTACGCCGGTCCGCTTCCGACCCACTCCGCGCACGACCTGCGTTTTGGTCTGCGGAAGCCTTTAGGTCGAATATAATTGCACAACTAAATTATAGGTAACCACTACATACAAATTGAACTTATAGTAAGTGATTGAAGTAAACAAATTTTAATTATATAAGCAACCTGAAAATAATGCAAATAAAATAAAAGGTTCGGTAAATTCTTTAAATTCTCAAAACAGTTTCTGTTAATTTGTTTTTGTCTGTCTATCTGTTAACTACTTTGACATTTACTGACGCTAAAACTAAACAAAATTTTATTGAAGGGATATAAAAAATACTTTTTATCAACTACGCTGACGAAACCCCCAATTTATTTATATCTTTTGCCGGTAAAGCGCCTAAGCTAACGAATATGTTTTGTTTTCAAATCTTATGTAAATAGGCGTTTTCATAAAAAGAGTGTACTTACGTTTTACTTTCTTTCTGAATTTGGAAATGTTAGTTTATTCCTACTGAATCATTAATACTATTGATTCTAATTGAAAATAAATATCTAAATTTTTTCTATTCCTGTTTGTGACGTTTTTATACACTCATGAATGAAGCTCAAAACGGTATCATGACATTACTAGCTTCAGACATGTGAAAGAGCCCATGTGGCCTACTTGTAAAATAAATATTTTTCATTTTCATTTACTCTGTTAAATTAGGGAGTGGTTTTTTTTAATCTTTTTTGTCTTTCTTGGCACATTGTTTTAGATGAAGGCTCCTCTTTTTTTGACTCCGCTGCCTTTGCATGCAAGTGATCTTTTCTTTAAATAATAAAAAATATTTTCCCGCGTATTTATTTCCTAGGCTTTCGAATAATTTCTTAGCTCCGGAATGAAGACAGATTTCTTCCAACTTTGGTGGCTATGCTTTCCCTCGCCGCAGCTTCGGATTTCGTGATACCTTGTTGTGATTGTGCCCGATCTCACTTTTATCCACTGATGCCACGAATATATTCTGTGTCATCTACAAGCATCGTAGATTGTTATTTATTTAATTTTGATTTATTTTGTTATCCCCATTTTCTCTGAACTCAGAACGAATTTGTACCCGTCGCATTACGCCACTGTGTGGTGTTACGAAATAGATCGCTATTTCGAAAAAGAAATTGACACCCGGCTTGGTTTTTCATCACATTTTTGTTGTAAAACCGATGCTTCGTGTTTGCCGGTGCCAGTGAATCGTGATGTTGTCTCCAATGTTGTATAACTAGGAACTAACCTAAAAGGTTTCAGCTCCGCGCTTCTACCGCGCGGTCATTGTTGTGACAACTTTCAATCTAATGATCGTAAAACCACGTCGTTTTGATGTGTGGAAAGTTTAACTATTTAACTCTACTGTGTTTTGTACACATGTAGCTTTAACACCAGAATATAATATCTTACACACAAATAAAAAGGAACGTACCCATACTACGTGACCCATTTTTTTTACAATTTATATCCCACTCGGTGACCACCCGTAGTATATGCCAAGACTCCCCCCTCCCACTTTAGTTTTCACGTAGTAATTCATGAATATAGTTTTAAATATTTTTTGCAAACAAAGTAAAAAATTCCCTAGAGGATACTGACTACGTCACGAAAACCCTTGCAACCCTACGACATAAGAACCAAATCAAATGTATATGCCCCACATATGAGTTAATCGGTAAATTTTGTATAATGCTATCAGCATACTCAAATATTTTGTGTGGGGACAGTGAACGTCTAAAAGAGTCGTCTTCATATAACTGGTAGTATTTTCTACTAAATCCAAAACCCATATTTACAATATATATCGGTATATCAATAACTAAGAAGTGTATTGTCTATCCAACTTTTGGTATTTAAGTCATGAATAACCTCACATTGTTGTTATTAAAACATTTTTCTTTTTTTACAGCCGCGAATAGACCCAGTTCAATTGTTGAATTGCCTGAGTGTACTTCTGTCTCCTAATGGTGGCATCAAAAGCAGAGATGAAGTCCAAAGGCTTGCCAAGTTAGTATTTACTAATAGCATGTTGTATTTCATTTATAGTATTGAAATACTCACTACAATGTACTAAATTATCTTTTTATTTTCAGCTTAATGACCAAATTTTCTAAGAAATTAGTGTCAAAGTGCATATACATTCAAATATTAAAGTGTACAGAGACAGAGTTATTGGGTTTGTTTATGGGATCTGGGGGCTGGCGACTGGTACACATGTGGTTGACAGAAAGTATTGTTGCGAAAAATTGGCCACTAGTACGGGAACTTTTGGAGCTATTGCTGCTTTGTCCTGTAGACATAGAAAACTTGAAGACAAATAACTGTCCAAAACTTGTAAAAGAATTGTCAAAGGATGGTAATCAGTTTGGTAAGTTTATTACGATTCTCTATTCCTCATTAAATGTCGTACTCTCCTCATTACCATGAATATCCTCGAATTTAGTTAGTTTATGCCCTTATTTTTTATAAATTGGGTCAGAAACAAAGAGAAATGAAAAACCCAATCCTGTTTAATTCATTTGTGGTATATGTATCTACATGTTCTTTTTGACCTACATAATATTCTTTTAATTCATCTAAAGAACGTGCTCCTTTTTATTCAGGTTTTAATGAAACTATGAACTACTGTTATGTCATAAGAACTTTATAAAAAGATGAAAACTGTGATATAATCTCTTGACATGTAACCACCATTTAAATAAAAAAAACCGGTCGAGAGCATGTCGGGCCATGCTCAGTGTAGGATTCCGTAGCCGTTATAACTCCGAAATCCGTAACTATTAGCTAGTTTTCTATTCAAAGTTAGTTAGGAGGTGCTATTTAAGATAATTTTTAGGGTTCAGTACCGCAAACGCAAAAAAGGAACCCTTATAGGATCACTTGTTTGTCCGTCTGTCTGTCTCTGTGACAAGACCTTTTTCTCAAGAACGCGTGGAGGTATGAAGTTGAAATTAATATCAAATACTTAAGTCTACAATCTCCTAGAGCTGTGAAAAAATCAACCTTCTAAGTCAACTCAATCAAAAGCTACGGACGTTCATGCGACATATTTTGATACTTTCAAGGGAATCGAAACCTATAGGATACTCCCCTCTCTCTCTAGGGGGCTCCCGTGAGGATGACCTAGAATCATGAAATTTGGGAGGAAGCACTGTCTTAAAGCACAAGTAAAGGAAAAAGTCCGAAAACCGTAAAAAAAGTAGTTACATCACAAAAAAAATTAGTTTAACGGAATAACCTTTGCAAGGTCATATCACACTCGACGATTGCATGGAGATAGGAGCTTGCGAAAGTTATTTTTTGTTCCATTTGATAGGTATGTTGTAAATGGTTACCCGGTTGTTAAAAGCCATTTTTTTTTTTTTAGTGTTCCGTTCCTACAAGGTACCTATTGTCTGTTTTTCATATGTAAGTACGGGACCCTCGGCGCGCAAGTCAGACTCACTTGACCGGCTTTTTAGTTGATATAAAACTGTTTGTTCGCATATAATTCATGAAACCAATAAAGCCTACTCAGTCGTGATAATTTACCTTTAAACTTCGTTATATAAGAAACTTTAATTTAAGATATTTTTCAGATTTTATTAATTTACAGTTTTGACTGTAGGGGGTGGGGACACTTTATTCCAACAGAAATTACACCTATAGAGCTCAATATTTTCTAAACGGTCCCCCGAATCTCAAAATTGGTACGAACATATTGATAGTAGTTTTCAAAGATCATTTCATGCATAGGCTAGCTCCAATTTTTTTTTTTTTTTTTCAATTTTTTTCTTTTTCTTTGTGCGCGGAACAAACATTAATAATCGTATAAAATTTCAGCTTTGTAGCTTAAATAGTCTTCGAGAAAAAGAAACTGTGACATACCGACACACAGGCAAACAAACGGACTTGGCGAAACTATAAGGGCTTCTAGTTTTACTATGGAACCCTTAAAATGGGAAAATTATTTTTTATTATAAATAGTGGTTACATACCTAGACATAATCTATTTATCTTGGTACATCAACCAAATTTTTCATACAAATGGACCAAGGGGACGTCCATTAATTACGTGAGCTAAAAATGGAGGTGAGGGGTTCGGCAAAATCGGACCAAATGTCACCTAAAGGGAAGGGGAGAGGCAGCTCAACTTTTAATTCAGACTAAATTTGGTTCATTAATTTGAAACTTTTGTGCTTTTTACCAATAATGAAACTAAAACTAGATTATTGCAAGCTATTCATAAAGAATCTATTGAAGTGCATATATTATTCCACAATAAACATTTCACTTATATTATTAAACAATAGCCAAACACTTTCTTGCGTGACTGTACTCATGCGCAGATACATCCCCTGCCTGCACTGTTGCCCAGCGCTCTTTTTGCGGTCAGTATTAACGCTAAGTGATTTAGTGGTATGAACATGAACGTATGAGTATAGTTTAATTATTTGAAATAATATAGGGTAAATCTCACGTGAGGGTGAGGGAAGGGATCCCACGATATCTTTTCCGAATCTAACTAAAGGGTGGGTACAAATTTAAAAAAAAAACACCTCATGTAATTCACGGACTTCCCCCCCCCCCCCCCCTATTTTTCGAAGAATACAAATATATGAACACAACTCTTCGTTAAAGGCATTAGAACGTTATCTGATATATCTGAAGTTCTTAGCCAATTTAAAGTACTGAGGTAAAGAAGGCCGTTTAATTTATTTTGTTTGTTTTAGCTATCAGAGCATTGGCTTCAAAGCTAGTGGAACAGTGGCTTAAAACTGTGAAAGGTGAACCTGTTGTGCCTGTGCAATCAGCCGAAATACCCCAAATCATCATAGACGCCCAGAAAGAAATAACTACAGATTGCTCTATGAAAACTGATGTTCCTGACTCGGAGAATGCAGATCAAAACTTCAACGAGAAAGACACGAAAGCAGATGAAGTGAAGCTAGAATTATCTTCTGATCTTACAACAAGTAAAGAACAGTGTAATGTAGTTGAAAATGAGCTTTTAGGAGAGTTAGAGAAAGAACCGGAAGCATTGCCTGTGCTAAAAATATCATTAAAAGATGGAAAGCAGATACTTTCCAAAGTTGATGATACAGATAATAAAGTAATCGAAAAATTATCAGAGAAAGAAAAATCTAAAGATAAACATAAAAGTAAATCTCATAAAGAAAAAGCACATGAAAATAGTAGTTCAAAGTCAAGTTCATCTAAGCATTCAAGTAAATCACTTTCTTCAAGTGACAAACATAAAAGTAGTAAATCTGACAGTCCTAGTCGCCATAGTAATAAGGATAGTTCTAGGGATAAAAGTAAACGTTCTCACAGTTCAAAATCAAAAAGTGATAGTGGCAGATCTTCAAGCGATAAATCTAGTTCTTCCCATAGTAAATCTAAAGAAGACCGGAGCAATAAGTCTTCTTCTGACAAGAGTAAGAGTAAGGATAAGAACAAAGATGATAAAAGTGAAAAGAAAAAAGACAGTTCTGAAAAATCTGCTGAAAAATCAGGACCGCCTTCTATACACAAATTAGGCAAAATACCCAAATTGAGTGACATTAAAAAAGAAAAACCTTCAATATCAATAGAAGTCAGAAAACCGGACGAACCTAAACCCAAGACTGTTAAAACGTTTCATTCTAAATTTAGAAAACATGGCCTTGAAGAAGAAGTTAAACCTCCGCCTTCGCGTGCTTCATTATTGAACAAAAGGCCCCCTCCTGCATTACCGCCGACAGTATCGATACCTAAGAGGCCATCACCCGTTCATAATGAAGTTCCACCAGAGAAAAAACCGAAAATTGTTGAGCCAGTCGAAAAGCCTGGCGCTATTAAATTGATTCCACCTAAGCCCAAACGTAAGTATCGTCATTTAAGTCAATTTTTAAATGTGTCTCTAATGTTTTTTATTTTTTCAGGTTATCAATCGTGCCAAACCAAATTGCCATCAAGTGTTTATAATTATTTAGTTAGCTATATCAACAGTGGTAAGTCAATAATGTATAACTTAAAGGGTTCCAAAGTGATACTTTTGTCTGTAAAGTGTTTATTTCAAATAAACGGTGAATTAATACAATTCTTTCGTTGAATATTGACCTGAATTTGTTCAAGACAAGCGTGTGGCGCATACGTTAATCCGGCAAGCCTTCACTGGTTCCGTGCAAGACTGCAGTGCTGTTGAAAACAACTGGTGCTTCAGATGCGCATCTACTGCTGTCCAACAAAGGTCCATAAGAGAAGGAATAAAGCTACGACTTATTTTAATGGAAAATTCTATGAACATAACGTTATGTTCTATCACTGGCACATTATTTAAACTCTCAATATGTTAATAGAAGGAAATGTATTTGAAAAGTAAACTAACTTTTTCGTCATATAATATTTACCTAGCAACATCTACAAGATACTAAGCTGAAATAAGTTCAGTTTAAAGGTTGGGAAAATTGCAGTAACTCGAATTAACGTCTTGAATAAATGTGGAGCTAGGCTATAATATGAGCGTTGTCACTGCTCGGTCTTTTTTTTGGCGACGTTATTCCAAAATACGCTGTTAAATTAGCAATTATTTAAGACCGTGTCGTGACCGCTGCTCCTAGTCTAACAATAATATAAGCCGCAAATAAATGATCTTATTAGAACGAACCACTATGAAGTTTCCAAGAGATTTTTTTTAATTTTACTACATTTCGTAATCTTAAGTAGTCATTGAACCCAAGAGTAATCTACCCATAAAA
Organism: Tortricodes alternella; assembly: GCA_947859335.1. Lineage (NCBI taxonomy): Eukaryota > Metazoa > Arthropoda > Insecta > Lepidoptera > Tortricidae > Tortricodes > Tortricodes alternella. Next base: position 11,383,551 of record OX401974.1, read on the forward strand.
AGTATCAGGGTATAAGACATTTCGTTGTTTTGAATAAATTCCAAAAAAACCCGATACTGCTTTGTCATTATAAAAATCCTAAATGAAAATAAGGGTTTATGATGACAGCTATCCTTGGCAAGTAATAAGCCTCGAAAAGACGTCAGTCTCATTTTGTTGCTTTAGGATGATCGATAAAATATTTGTCATAGTTTATCCTCGTAAGTCCCAATGTACAATATATTGTACATTTTGACTGTTAAATTAAACTCTCTTTTCGAGACAGTTGGAATATCATACATAACTTCTCATGACACTTGGGCTTTACGAGGCTATTCAGTTTGGAAAAGAAAATTCCTTTTATCGAAGAATCGTCCTTTCCTCACCAGAAGAACCTGGGAATGTAATTTAATCTCGTAATCTTACGAAGGCACTCTTTATTATTTAGCTAAATTGTCTGGTTTTGTTTTAAAAGTACCGGGGAGGTCCCACGATAGAAACTATGCATCCTTCGTGTTGCAAGTAAATATCCCTATTATATTGTGATCAAAGGGTTCGTTGCATTACCTTTAGTTTTCTATTATGAACCGACTCGATTCCATAATTTAATATTAAATCCAGAAAGGGGCAAGACCACTTTCTCATTATTAGCAAAAGTATATTTTACAGACCAATGAATAAATCATTATTATCAGTACCCTAATGGTTCGTACTTATAATCGGTTAATGAACCATTATTGTAAGTACTCCTTTTTAAAATTTCCATGCAAAATCTTAACTAAGGGACATTATAATCGTCCATTAACAGACTCAGTAGCTCCATTAGTGTAATATTTAGTCATAACAAACAAATAACACGTTAAAAGTTAGTCTATTTCTATAGGCGTTCGAGACGTTTGATATGATAAAAACTTACACTAAGGGTAAAGGTGAAAATGCTTTGCTGATGTAAAGAACTCGCTTACAATCATCACATAGTACAAACGGTATTTTAAGTCTGCCTCATATATATAATATTTGTATTATTAAATCATTTATGCTCCGCATTAAATTGTACAAGCTTGAATCTTTAAGGTGCTCGCATGCGAATTAAATTTTTGTGTTATTCCCTGAACTAAGTAATTTATTCAGTTATTGGACCTTGTCAATTTGGCCTATTGGAGTACTTACAGCCTTACCACCTAGCTTGGACGTAATCTCCCGATCCGATTACGTTATCGTGTGGGTGAAGGGACAGACGATATAAAAAGTACATAATCTGCTGAGCTCATTTACTTTACACCATGGAGGATGCATGCAGGTTGCGGAACGTCGTTCCCCTGGTGCAATTCTTCCACCCTCCTGTGTTACGAAATAAATACTGCTCATGAAGAATGGTCTGATAGGTTTGCCAAGTCTAATTTCTATAAAATCTGACTACTATGCGTCACGATTTATATAAAAGGAATCGGCGAGACAGATCTCTTTCGTGAATTATCAGTTTAGTTTTTTTGTGACTGGCCCTTACCCCGCGTTAAATAATGATATTAATACTTACTTCATTCTTGATTAGGTAATTAATCTGGCTAGTGGTAGAGCTATTTCTGTTTTTCATGCATTCATTTCCTTATTTTTCACTCTTTCCCTTTATTAGTTTATAACTACTTCGGTGCAAGGACAGGTTTTTTCCTCTCAAGACTACACCTGTAAATAAGGTACCTAATTGTGTTAAAATAGAACAAACAGAATACATAAATTTAATTAATACATAAATTCAGTATATATTGAATTTATATATTTACTGAGGCATTTTTTATCCCGACCAAATTCTCAATACTACGTGTAGGTGTAAATTAGTTACCGAAATGCGACTAAGGGCAGTTTGCACCAAAATCGTAAATAGTTATGACTGACAGTTCCATATATTTTGAGAGATATTTAACGATCTACATTTTAATATTTTTTTGGTGCAAGTGGGCCTTATAATAAGAACTAACACAGACTTCCTCGTCTTACTCATTACTAAGTAAAATAATGTCCTGGACACTACACATTGATCTCAAAATAGGATTCGCTGTACTATGGGTACTAGATAACGAAACAAATTGATAAATGTACGTACCAACATAATAAAAATACTGAACCTTCACGACTCTAGTACACAACATATTTATACGTACGTAACATTCGCGCTTATTTATCGCTTAGTTTTGCCTCTATCGAGACTCGATTTCGGCACAATAGGCAGTTGCACTACCACTGCGGCAGCAGTGTGTGAAGTGGGCGTACCCTGCGAAAATATCTCCAGGATCTGATGATTACAATAAACAGTACTCAAATAGTGCCTAGTATAAAAAAGTTCCTTTAAAATTTCGGAGATATGAGCCCAAACTCATACGCCCCACTACGCTAACTTTACGTCAAGCTGGCGTACCTAGTCTGGATCTCCAGGTGATGCTCCCAAAAATTCTGTATATCCAAAAAAAAAAATCTAAATAGTACCCCTGGTTCGCGAAGTCTCAACTTCGTAGCTCAGATAGTGATAGAAAAAGATATTGCATACCAAACACGTGTAAAAAATATTTTACACCGTCAAGCTGGCGTACCTGGCCGAGATCACATTTCTGTGTGAATTCCTGAACCAACTATATGCCTAAAATTAATAACTGAAATAGTGTTCTTTTACGAAAGTCCAAAGAAAAACAAAGCAGAACGGGTCATTGCCGACCCGTACTTACCTATGAAAAACAGACGCTACCTTTTAGGGAATACTGAAAATAAAAAGAATAGCTTCTGATAACCGGGTAACCATCGAGAAAAATAGACATACAACTCTGGCAAGCTCCTATCTCTATGCAGCCATCCAGTGTGATACGACCTTTCATAGGTTATTCTGTTTTATTTTATTTTCTCTGAAACTAAATAATTGGAAGTTGGTTTTATTATTCCTGTATCTGCTTCCATCCTGCATGTATATTTATTATTTCTTCTTTCAACCTTTTTTACCGTTATTACCTAATTGTAATAGCCGTGTAATGGTTTTTTCCTTTCCCGGGACCGGAGTAGTAGCTTTTCGATCCGATAACTATACCTGCGTTCGATCACTCAGCATATTAAACATGGTTAAAAAAACCGTACTTAACTATGAAAAACAGACTGTACCTTTTAGGTATGGTACTTACTAATATAATGAATTAGTTAATTATCAATGAAAGCACCGAAAATAAAATATTACTCGTTATACTAGGTATTGACTAAAAAAAATATTTCATAATCTTTTTCTGTGTACTTTCTTTTCGGACGGGGGTTTGCAAGGGTGCACCCCCTTGCACCCTACTGCCGGCGCCCATATGAGCTACCTGATATAAAGTTTTTTTTATACCTATGCTGGTATAGGAATCCAGTTTTTGTTATGAAATATATCAGTTTCTATAAGGGCTTCAAGAACCAGGGGTACTATATAAGTACATTTTTTTTGGATATACAGCATTTTTGAGAGTAGATTCTGGAGATCCAACTAGTTACTCCAACTTGACGTCAAGTTAGCGTACCCGTTAAACAGGACTCATATCCGAATACAAAAACAAAAAACAACACAAAATAAAATTAGAATTACTTACTATTTTTCGAACTGTGTAGATACTATTTAGGTGTTCTTTTTGGAATCGTCAGATCCTTTATATCTTCGAAGGGTACCTACGCTAACTTAACGAAAACCTTCGCATCAAGTAGCTTAAAATAATCTTGTGTTTAATATCCCGCTAACAAATCAAGTAAATATAATTGCGGTCCGGTCACAACTTCTCCCGCGGTATTTCCTATAGGTACAAACTACGGACAACCATACGACGACCGTAAAAAGGTCCTACCTGCCCAATTTCAAGTTTGTAGGTTTATATAGTTTCTGAGATTTCGTGATTAGCGAGTGACACAGCGGTATTTTCGCTTTGACGCATACATACATACATACAGGTGTCCGAAAAACTAGTGTCAAGCGGATGTCCAGAGATAGAGCATCTCAGCGGCCCTAAAATGCCAGACACTGGGATAAGATAAACCCGTTTATCTGTTTCGTCGGCACTAGTGTGAGAGAGAAGCACTTAGAGATACGACGGTTTAACTAAAGGCCCGAGCAAACCAAGCGCGTGCGCGGCGCGTCGGCGTTTCGAGCGCGGGCCCATGCCGCTGCAGAACGGCGGGTCGGATTTGGCATTGCACACCAAAGTAGCCCGCGCTCGAAACGCCGACGCGCCGCAAACGCGTTTGGTTTGCCCGGGCCTTTATCCCTGTGGTAAACCTTGCTAGGGCCGCAGGGGGTATCAGATTCATCCCTATGTATGTTCCGCGTTTTTTGTAATTATGTAGTTGCGAATTTTTTTCAAATTCCTTATTATAGTGCAAGATGGCATGCGGACGAGACATTGGTTGCTATTTAAAAAAAACACTGCAACTTATTTTTGGTTGTATCTGATAGCCCTTGAGGTGCTCTACCTCTGGACCTCTGCTTGACACGATGTCCTGGGACACCTGTATAGATAGATGGTCGCCGTCAAGTACCTACATCTTGTAGCTTCAGAAAGTATTGTCGTCGTGACAGTACTTGCTTGAAGTTAAGGTTCCTTTGTTTCGATTCGAATAGTTAGGGAATAAGTAAATAGGAAGAGCGAGTTCCGTAATAAATCCTAATCAGTTACTAATAATGCATTGTAGCAAGACTGACATTCACATAATTGAAGAGAATATTGACGGGTTGACATAAGCCAAGTTATCCGAAGTACCCTACTAATATAATAACTAATAGTGTGTGAAGACGTTTGTTCCTCAATCACGCGCAAACGGCTGGACGGATTTAGATGTTTGGCAGATAGATGAATCTTATAATAAAACATTGAATACTTTTCATCCCAATCCCCTGCTAACAAAGTTGCGGGCACAGCTAGTGTATAATAATGCGCATAGAAATATGATTAACAATAGAAAAGCGTTAACGTCACTTACCTCAAGTCTACCGGTTAAGAGGCACTATGACAACGATTATTTTGCACGTATGGGAGAAAAAAGGTTGAATACCTAGTTATTGCCGTGGTAGCCAAACATAAACCGAGGTCTTTAAAGGCCTCGACTCGCGCTATCTGGAGGTCTCGGACCTCTTGCGTGGAAATTGAATTTCATAAATTGCTACTGAATATCTATCTACGAAATCTAACCATAAAGACGTCTGCGCACTATATACCTAAATGATTCGGCTTTATCCCCAATAAGCACTATACCCACCTTTTTGTGTGTGTGTGTGAGCAAGTAAAATCTCGTATTTAAATATGCAGAGAGTACTTCTACGAACATTATTTCGTACCTATTAATAACAACTCAAATATTACATGTGTATCTTTTATCTCAATTGGATGTCTCTGATCCTAGAACTTCAGCCAATATCTACCTACTTTATAGAGTGTCAGAAAGTAGGCTTGTGGCAAACACATTTTTAGGGTTCCGTACCAAAAGGGTAAAACTGGATCCTATTAGTAAGACTCCGCCGTCCGTCTGTCACCAGGCTGTATCTCATGAATCGTGATAGTGAGAAAGTTGAAATTTTAATAGATGATTTATTTCTGTGGCTGCTATAACGACATACTAAAAACCGGACAAGTGCGAGTTAAACTCGCGTGGAGAGGGTTCCGTTCCGTACATGATTATCTGAAATTTACTACGTTACTTTAAATAACATAGACTTCTTATAGGTTTTCCTGTAATCTATAGGTAAAGGACTATTTTCTGTATTTTTTTCAAAATTGTAGCCCCAGTAGTTTCGGAAATAAGGGGGGGAATGGTCAATTTTCGCCTATTTTCCTAAATAACTTCTAAACTATATTAATTGATATTAAAAAAAAAAAAATTAAGATCCTCACAATAAGCCCTTTCATTTGATATGTCACACAATATAGGTTGCATAACTTTTTTTTTAATTTTCTAGTTTACCCCCCAAAAGTGGTCCCCATGTTTAAAATTCATATATTTACGTCACGCGTCCGTGTTGCGGTCACCGACTTATGAAAATGAAAATATTTATTTTGCAAGTAGGCCACACGGGCTCTTTTACATGTCTGAATCTTACATATGGTTACCAAATTTTAACTCAATCGGTCCAGTAGTTTTGGCTGTGACAGACGGACAGACAGACAGACAGACACACGAGTGATCCTATAAGAGTTTCGTTTTTTCCTTTTGAGGTACGGAACCCTAAAAACAGAATAACATTAATATTTAAGGGGGCTCCCATACAACAAACGTGACTTTTTGCCCGATATTGATAACGGCAACAACTCTTGAAATATTCACAGAATATTTAGATATATATCGGCCAAGTGCGAGTTGGACTCGCGCACGAAGGGTTCCGTACCATTATCAATAATCAAGCCAAAAAAAAACACGTTTGTTGTATGAGAGCCCTCTTAAATATTTATGTTATTCTTTTTTTTTGTATTTGTTATAGCGGCAACAGAAATACATCATCTGTAAAAAATTTAACTGTCTATCACGGTTCATGAGATTCAGCCTGGTGTCAGACCGACGGACAGACGGACAGCGGAGCCTTAGTAATGGGGTCCCGTTTTTACCCTTTGGGTACGGAACCCTAGTAGTTCCAAAAGTACTTAAAAATATATTTTTAACACCATCCTATAAAATCAAGTATTTAGGTAGGTCTTACGAGATAACGGAACCTTACAAATTACGTCTGACACTCGCTGACCTTGCTGGTAATGTCAGTTGGTCAGTGTGTTAAGATCAAATCTTGGAAATAGATTTTGAAAGTTATCTTTACGTACATTATAATAATTTGTTATATATAGTTATTTAACCGCCCCTCCCCTTTGGTGATACATGGTGAGGTTTAAGACTACCCCCCACCGCCCACCCAACATCACGTGTATTTTTAGTATCTACAAACAAATCTTAATTTTTTAGAATATTTTAGAATATTTTCTTAAATACAGGTATAAAGTATAATCTTATTTTATTTGCAGCTTTTCGATTTAAAAATCGCGCGTTTGAAAATTAATGAAAAATAAATACACGTGATATCTTACGACATCCCCCCTCCCCCCTTGTGACATTTCGTGATTTTTGTGAACCCCCTCCCCCCTTTCAAGCCTCACGTGATTAATGGACGGCCCGTTAGTTGCAATGGCCTTTCGCTCGCACTACTAATATTTTGTTTGGCAACTTATTTCGCGCGACAATTACGTTATTCTTCCTTACCAATATTGTAAATGCGTAAGTGCGTTTTTTTTTTGTTGTTATTTTTTGAACAGTTTTACAAACATAGAGGGCTTTAAAATAGGCATAGTAACCCAAAGATTAGCATAAAAGAATTCTATGCTGACTGAACAACAAAATGTACCTATATTATAAAACCCGTTCCACAAAACCCTTACTTGAGAACGATATCAATCTTGAGAGGAGAGTAGGTACTAATGCGGATACACATTGCATTATACAGTAAAAAAAATACAGATATCTTAAGTTAGATTGTTTATGAGGTGAACACATTTAAAAAAAATCAGCGATGTGATTCCCTAATGCGCAGCGGCTGATCAGTGATGAGGGACACATTCAAATGTAGACTCAATGGCTTTATACTTACAGTCTAAATTATTAGTTTTAGCACGTTAGCGAATCGCACCACTGACCTGTGGTCTTTATGCGACACCTTTATTGTGTATGCTATGAGAATGTGCTGTAATGTTGTTTTTATATAACGTTTTTATTGGAATCTGTCTGTATTTACTTTATTTGTCATGTAATGGAATCTGTTAATTGCACTAATAAAGTCTGTCTAACGAAAGTTACAGTGATCTTGAAGCCGAAATTGCTTAGTTTACGATGAATGATGGTTTCTTGAAATTAAATAATAAGAAACGATAAATATATAAAAGTGATGCAAAAAAAGGCTTTTTAAAGTTGCCGCGCGATTTTCAGTATCACCATTCGTTATAAGACTATTTTAAAATTTAACTGTTATGTTCTCCATGTTTTTAATTTAAAATATTAAAGCAGCTGTTTTAGTTGTACATTATGATTAGGTATTTAATACTTTGCACAATAACGTGGTGACATTATAATTAATGTAATGTTTATAGAATTATAATGAATGATGAAAATAATTATTATTAATCTAGTCCCAAACTAGATTTCCCTGCAATATGGGTACTATACAAGAATACGATTACTTACATATATATATACATAAATACCTACACACATTTGTAAATGCGGAACAGCCATGACTCGGGGCACCTCTAGCATGCTGGACACGGGGATACGTTAACCTTTTGACCGCGAAGCATGTTAGAGAAGTAACACGAATTTCAACTTTGTTTCAATAAAAATCATATTTACTCGCGAGGTCTGCAGATAGAGGCATTAGTTGTATATTTAAGCAAAAATGTAATTATTTAATAAAAACACAATTACATGCCTTAGAAAAAAATATTATATTACACACATATAAATACACCAGATAGGTAATGTTTAATTTTTCAATTTGGATATCCGGGATAAAGCGTAGGTACGTTGCTTTCCCCGTGATATCGTAATTTCCATAAAATATTAACCACCGTATTAGCGGAATTCCGCCAAAATGCTTATATTTGCCAAATTTCAAATTAGTGGGCTTTTTAGTTAAAATATTTCATCATGACCTGGTTTTTTACGTGTTTATCATTTTTTTTGTTTCATTTCAGTAATTCGTAAAGATATACCTTGCCTAGAAAATACCACTTACAACATATAAGACTTAATAACACCTTTTACAATAAAATAAAACAAATAAATATCCGTTGCGCGAATTCTTAACTAAATTTATAATAATTCGTGGGTATTTTTATATTCCCTAGTTCTGTTCTAGCCACATCCATAAAGTGCCATTTATGAAATCGGATTGTATTGAGGAAGGAACTACAAAATTTATATTCTATATTTCATGTAGTTTGCACAGTGGAACCATAGCATTACTATTTGCCAAACTATATATACTACTACTATATTTGCTTCTGTACGTAGTAAGGTCTGTCGTGATAGATTTCTGTACAAATATAACGGCTGCAATCATCAAAGTAAAGATTGTTAAAAGAACTCAACTCCTGGGAAATGGCACTGTACGATCTGCATACGTCGTAAACCCTATGTTGAAAAAATGCCTCCGTTTCGTTTTAAAATAGCTATCCAACTACACTACAAGTAAGGGTTGGAGAGAATAAAAATAACCCCTACACTACTACATGTAGCATTATGAAAGTTAGGGCAAATTTATTCTTTATCTTCGTGCCCGTACATATTACCTCGACAAAATTTTGACCTTATAGCTCTTAATTAGTTTAGAGTAAAAGTGAGTCCTAGACACAGACTGACATGGCGAAACTATAAGGGTTCCTAGTTTGCCTATAGAACGCCCTAAAAAGTTGTTCGAAAAATGCCACCACCAACTTTGCACTAGGTACGAGACGTATCTACTTGCGGTTTAACATGCAGAGCCCACGGAAAAAATGATGAGACTGTGAATTGATATTTTTGGAACAAAAATTAATCTTAAACCTTCATACGAAGCACATTATTGTACTGAAAAATCAGTGGCCCGTTTTTCCGTGGAGTCTTTATGATGTCCCAATCTAGACAAATACTCCTATATGACAAAATAGCTGAGTACTTTATGCACTCAAGGGCGTCTCACTCATACTCACAATGTCCATAAACCAACCTTAATTTAAACATGATAGTAAGTTTAGTTCACGTAATAAAAATATTTACAATTGTAACTGTTTTACTTCTTTTGTTAGTGTTGTCATATCTTGATGTAGTATATGTTGACCTTAGTGCTTCTAGGTATTCGATTCGTTTGAAAATTGGCATGCACGTGCAACGAGTGCAAATTCTAGGTCAGCGGTGATTCTCCAACGTGCGGCTGATCATAAAAGCGGCTGAATAAGTGAAAGTATTAATTTAGAATATAAGCACAAAGAAATTCATCGCTGATCAGCCGCTGCGCGCGTTCGAGAATCACATGGCAGTTAACAAAAACATTTTAACTGATTTTGTCCTAGTTGGTTGATTAATTTTTCCCAGAAAAACTACTGATCCAATTCAGATGAACTTTGGCAAACTGTTAGGTCTAGGATGAACGAAACGTTCGCCGTTCCCAAGGGAATTGCGATAAAAGGCTCTCCGCGGACGAAGTCGCAGAAGCTAGTGGATGGTACTTATGCCAAATTCAATATACAAACTGCCACTTACATTTCCAATAGTGCACGGACAATGTACCTAACTATCTCGACGTTGATATATCTGTTAGACACCTACTATAAATAACGATGCCAGCAGCTGCCGTCTTGGAAAAGTAGGTCAAGTCTACCCTGCTTCTTCATGTGACACATTCAGAAGATTACCTAGTTCATCTTAATTTCCAAAATATTTTCTGTAAATGAGATTTGAGGAAGTATGCGAGAGTTCTTGGTCGACTTGAAGGTACTTCCGTGCCGCCTGTGGTGTGTTCTCTTACGCGCGCAGCGGCTGATGAGCGGATAAACAAAATTATTAATTTAGACTGGTAAGAACGAAGTCATTCAGTCTAAATTTAAAGGTTTAGATCACCACTGATCATCATCATCACTGATCAGCTGCTTCGCACTTTAGAGAATCACATGCCTGATAACAGTGATAACACCTTCACTAGATTTCTGGCAGCTATTTGACAAAAGCAATGAATAAACTCGACACCACTATTTTGGGAACCCATTGTTATACATTATTGATTTTGTTGTGTTGCCGTTTACTTTTTACAGCATTATTCAAGTTCTGTATTCACTTAGATTAAATTGTTTCTTAATAACATACTACATGAAAGTTCATCAAAATTAGACTCGCTACGCCCGAGACGCAAAACCAAATACTGAGTGAAATACAATCTTGAATTCATATTAACTTTTGACTATAGATGATGAAAAATGTTATAAACAATTTCTTCAATTATTAATTTTGTTTGTTACAGCTATGTTACTGTTGGAGAGTGACATGTTCATGGACGCCCTTAATGCTTCAGCAACGAATAAAAAAGAACCTAGAAAAAGAAAACGACGCACAAGTGGTTCAAAAGATGGGAATGCACCGAGTGATGGCTCCCCACCCCACACGCCGAACGCGATCACTAGTCCAAACAGTGAAAGCAAATCCGTACCACCAAAGTTTTATCAAGACACAATGGACACGGAAGAAGAAAAAGAGAAAGTTATAGATAAAGATAGAGTTTCTGATAGTAATGAAAATAAAGAAAATTCATCTGATAAGGAACTTGATGAATCTTTGGATACCGCTGAACCACACACTTTGACGGTAAATGGTCTAAAGGGTGTGTTATGTTATCATAAGAAAAAGGGTCCTAAAAAAAGCATCAAATGGAAGCCTGATACAGAGCTTGAAGAAATCCAATACTTCGAACTTGATGAAACTGAAAGAGTTAATGTTACTAAGACATTCACTGATATGAAATATTTAGAAAGGTTTAATGAAAGGGAAGCTTTCCAAAAGGGAAGAAACATAGCCAATGACGACGTTATGGAGGAAAAAACAAGTTGGAAACCATTAATTCCTATTGATACAGAAGGGCAGGTGCAAGTGGACCATGGGAAAAATAGTAAAGAAAAAGACATTCAATCTATTCGGCAAAAAGGGACTTTACAACCTCTTTATTTTCATAAATCAATGATACCTGACTCGCCGTTAGAGCCAGATACTGAAACGCATACGTATTCCGAACCAAGTACTATCCCCTTAGAAGATGTTACCGGCAATCAAGATAATACTAGCGATTTTAGAAATATGCCTTGGCCTGAACCCAAAGGCAACGCTCCTCCAGCATCGAGTAATAATACTAACATGCCAGCTATGTTCCCAGCAAATATAACGCAGTTTCCGAATGGTTTTCCACCTGCGCAATTTCCGGGTGTACCTGGGTTTCAAGGTCCCCCTGGAATGGTTCCCGGTGATTGGCAAAATGGGGTACCTCCTCATATGATGCCAAATGGTATTCCCGGTGGAATACCACCCGCAGCTCTTGCGCCGGGAGGGATTCCTCCTGGAGCAATGCCACCCGGTATGATGGTTCCTGAAAATATGATGATAGGACCAGATATGTTTGGCCCTAATCCCATGTTCCCTCCTGGTATGGTGCCAGATGGTTTTAATATGCCGCCAAACATGTTTCCTCCTGATTTCAACATGTCAGGCCCACAAGCAGGGCCTGATGGATTTCCTGGTGGTCCAGGTAATTTCAGAGGTCCGATGCGTGGTCGCGGCTCAGGTCACTGGCGCGGAAAAAGCTCTGGTAGCTGGGACGGCCCTCAAAGAGGCAGGGGTGGACACGCTAGGGGCGGCAGAAAAGCCGTTTGTATATATTTTCAAAGAAAGGGATCGTGTCGTCAAGGCGACAACTGCTCTTTTTTACATCCTGGTGTAAATTGTCCATTTTGAACGTCAGTAAAGTTATGTATTATATTTCATAATTGTTACATGTATCATTAAAGGACCCTTTTTTAAAATAGGTGTCATTTATTATAATAAGTTGGATAATTCGTGAAGACTGCTAAATATATTTGAATGTAAATTTGTACATAAAGTAGAATTATGTTTATATAAAAAGAAAATAAAAAAACTGCAATATACATCGTTTTTGATTAACCCTCCTTATAATGTTGGTAGCTTTTTAATTTACGTATTTTTAGCAATAAAATCTTCATCGCAAAAGTGCGGTTGTCACTCTTATGCCAAGAAGCTCATATAAAATATTAGAGATTGCACGTTGAATATCTAACTGAAGCCAGAGAATTTGACCTTAAATTACGTCACGTTGACCTTGCATCTCTTTTTTTAGGGTTCCGTACCTCAAAAGGAAAAAAGGAATATTTATAGGATCACTTGTTTGTATGTCTGTCTGTCAAGACCTTATTCTCAGGAACGCGTGAAGGTATCAAGTTGAAATTAATATGAAATACTCAGGTCTGCAATCTCCTGAAGCTGTGAAAAATCAACCTTCTAAGTCAACGCAATCAAAAGATACGGCCGTTTATGTTATTTTGATTCTTTCAAGGGAATCAAAACCTATAGGGTACTTCCCGTTGACCTAGAATCATGAAATTTGGCAAGAAGCAGTGTCTTACAGCATAAATAAAGGAAAAAGTCAGAAAATCGTAAATTTGTAACTACATCAATCACATAAAAAAATTGTTAAACGGAATAACCTTAGCAAGGTCGTATCACACTCGACGATTGCACGGAGGTAGGAGATTGCAGAAGTTATTTTTTGTCTTATTTCATAGATAGGTTGTAAATGGTTACCTCGTTGTTAAAAGCAATTTTTTCATTTTTAGGGTTCCGTACCTACAAGGTAGTTTCTTTTCAACCGACTTAAAAAAGGAGGAAGTTCTCTATTCGGTTGTATTTTTTTTATATTTGTTACTTGAGAACTCCGTCATTTATGAACTGATTTAAAAAAATCTTTATCTACACCCATATCATAAAACCTCCATAGAATCAAAAACCGTAGAAAATGACCACCATCGTGACAACCAATTAGGTAAAATCAGTGCTGCAATGTTATTACAGTATCGATTTTAGTACCGAAATGAGATTAAATTTGGAACAGCTGTCAAAACTCAAGTGGGTCTCTATTCTAGTATCCATAGATATTAAACAGTTATTGATACGAAACATCAATTCAGTATGTTTTTTTAATATAACGACACTTGATCTCGAGTGACGTGAGAGTAGAGACTTCATTCGTTTGTCTATGATTTTTAAAAAAAATGGTCTTGACGGAGGATCGAATTGCTGCCATTATGTGTGAGCGTCAAGTTGGCGTACCCTTCGAAGATATCCAGGATCTGAAGATTCCAAAAAATATTGCCTAAATAGTACCCAATTAGTACCGAGTTAGAAAAAATAGTACCTTTGTAATTTCGGAAATATGAGCCTTGTTTAACGGGTACGCTAACTTTACGTCAAGCTGGCGTACCCGTTTTGGATCTCGAGAATGGTGCTGTTCCCAAATATGCTCTGTATCCCAAAAAATAGTGCACAAATAGTACCGCTGGCTCCCGAAGTCTCAACTTCGTAGCTCTTATAGAAACTGAGATATTTCATACCAAACACGGGTAAAATATTTTGCACCGTCAAACTGGCTTACCCGACCGAGATCACACAGAAAGCCATTGAATTCCTAAGCCAGCTATATACCAAAAAAGTGCCTGAAATAGTACCCCTTTTACGACAAAAGCATAACAGAAAAGCTAAGTGGAACATTGAAAAAATAATGGATGAATATTCTTCATTGTCATAGTACTGTCACGTACAAAAGTATTATTTTATTTATATATATTATTTGTTCTTTCAATCTTTTAAGCAGAATGTAAGTGAAAGTTTTAATTTACTTAATATTCATTGCAATAGCCAGATGGGTTGGCATAACGCAGATTATAGCAAACTAGGTTTTATCCTTTTACGGTACCTTAGTATTAGGAGTTTTTCGGTCCTATAGCTACATCTTCGTACATTTACTCAGCACGATAAACATGGTTAAAACATAACAGTAACGATATCTGATTACTTAAGTTTTCAGTATAATCGTTTACTAACCGTTATAAAGTTCCTCTCTGTTTGCGTCTGTACCAAAATTAGTTTGTATGTAGAAAGGTCATTTTTTTCAATGTTCCACTTAGCTTTTCTTTTATGTTTTTGTCGTAAAAGGGGTACTACTTCAGGCACAATTTTTTGGTATATAGCTGGCTTAGAAATTCAATGGCTTTCTGTGTGATCTCGGTCGGGTACGCCAGCTTGACGGTGCAAAATATTTTACCCGTGTTTGGTATGAAATATCTCAGTTTCTATAAGAGCTACGAATTTGAGACTTCCGGAGCCAGGGGTACTATTTGTGCACTATTTTTTGGGATATAGAGCATATTTGGGAACAGTACCGTTCTCGAGATCCAAAACGGGTACGCCAGCTTGACGTCAAGTTAGCGTACCCGTTAAACAAGGCTCATACCTCCGAAATTACAAAGGTACTATTTTTTCTACCTCGGTACTAATTGGGGACTATTTAGGCACTATTTTTTGGAATCATCAGATCCTGGATATCTTCGAAGGGTACGTCAACGTGACGCTCACCATTATGTTGGTTTTTTGCTGAACGAAAGTAGAATTATTGTTGAATTGAATAGAAAAAGTTGTTTGTAATTTACATTTTAGTTGAAAATATGAATAGTAGTCTTCTCGGAGTGACTGTGTAATGTGAAAATGCGCCGGATATCGACAATATGCAGCCACGATTGCAACAAATAACTTGTTGCCAGAAAATATTGTTTCTGAACACATCATGGAGGATTTATAATATGTGTGTAGATAAAGTTATGTATGCAACTCTGCATAATTTGGCCTTAAACACACGTGCGAGCTTATTATGAAACTCGCTAAAGCTCGTTTCATGAAAACCGCATTAGTATTTTAAGGCCTATCATTATGCAACCGGTGCATAAACTACTATTTTTAATCGGTAGGGTATACCTCCAGTTTGGTTCCGTTGTAGTCAAATTCGAGGTGTTATAAGAGGATCTATGAGGAAATGAGGGAACTCCTCAAATATTATAGGCACGCATATTGCACTTTTAGTATTTTCTGTAATAACTCAAGCAGTCACATTCCGAAAGCATTATTTTGTGAAGCGGAACTGTGGATGAAGACCATAGATGATCACCGGAACTCCTAAATGATGTATTTCACGAGTGGCGATAAGATTGCTGTATAAGGTTTAGAGGCAAAATATGTTCATGACAATCCATGTGGTAAAATAGAATCAGTGGTGAAGACCCAGGAGAACTCCTCATTGCTTGGCATCCTTGCACCTTGGATAGCGACAGTTTGTAAATGGTGATGAGCAATTGGCATTATGCTATTGTTTATGTAGTAAATGTGTGTCGTTAAATCACAAGATAGTAAGCAAAAAGTGAAAATTAAAAAAATACTTATCAAGAGCTATTTGAAGTCGTTTTTTTATTTGATAAAGTAAGTACGGAACCCTCGGCGCGCGAGTTAGACACGCACTTGACCGTTTTTTTTAGGATGCAAATAGTTCAGCATAATGTATCTATTACTGGCCTAAAACTGTTTTGTTTTTTACTCCAAAAGTCGCCAGATAAGTCGCTAAACCATTTTTGCCGCTATATCTTTTTTTTTTCTTTAAAACTAAATTTAAAAACCCATTTCTAGCGACAAAGTCGCTTAATTTGCAATATTGAAGCTTGTAGAGAAGCTTCTCTCGCCGAACGCCTTGTACGAGCGTGAAGTGCTGCGATAAAAAAACTGACAGTTTTCATTCTACACACAATCACTTTTAACTGTCAGTTATTTATTTTGTGAATACTGACAGTTACAAGTGCTCGTGTGTATATATTATTACCCACCATTAGGCTAGCCGCTGACCTACAATATAACTATGCAATATCACTGGTTGCACAATTATATTGATCGTCAGTAGATGATATTGATGGTCAATATCGACCCATATCAACCAGTGATATTGCACAGTTATATTGTAGGTCATTTAATTTTAATTTTGTTTTATTATATATATATATATATATATTATTACGCGAGCGTGAGGACGAGCCGCTCGCATACATTAGTGTGCCACTGTTTATAAAATACTTCACGCACGATTTTCCTTTAATATAATAAAACAAAATTAAAATAAGATAAGCAGGCAAATGGAAGTATTAGATATAATATTAATTTAATGAATGAATTCTACATGACACACACGTTCGTAATCTTTCCGTACGGAATTCCGAACGGAATACGTTCGAACGTGTGTGTCATGTACTATTTATATGAAATGCTTGCGTTCGGGGTGTCCGCATACGGAAAACGAATTCGGTAATCGAATCAGGAAAACGAATGTCTGTGACGGGCCTAACTTGGACAATCATCAGTTTGGGTGTTGGATGATCGTGTAGAACCAGCATAAAAGGGTCCAACTTTTCGGACTGATAGATTTACCAGAGATACGGCAGTCTTTGGATACGGTACCTATTTAAGAAAAAATATCAATTGTCAAGACATTTCAAAACATCAATTTAAATTTAAACTTCGAAATCCTAAAGTAATAAAATTACATATTAAGTATTTTATTTGTATTAGTTTGACGCAGAGTTTAAGAATAATTTGCAACTACACAATTGTTCTCTTTTTTATTTTGGCTGTCCAGTGTTTGTAAGTAAAGAAGACACAAAAATAATCAAACATAATAGTTTGACATGCGCAGTGGAAACACCTGCGTTAATGCCAAATTATTTCCGTCGTCAGTCTCCGTCAGTCGCTGACAGTCGTCAGCAAGAATATGCAGCGTTGGTTTTTCATTGGAGATCGCAATAGACCCAAACAAAGTGTACCTAAGAAGATGTCTTTTAAGGGACCAGAGCCTGAACCTCAATTGACTTTTCAAGAATGGATATTTACTGTGTCCGTACCAGATGTGGGCGCGCGCGATACCGTTGTTATAATAGGGAGCACGCCAGAACTAGGCGAATGGGACTACCTGAAAGCAGTTCCACTTGATAAACAACCAGGTACGGATTTGTGGTCCAAAACTATTACAATCCCTAACACATGTGAAATATACTATCGTTACGCCATATGCTCTCTCAATGAAGAAAATAAACAGGATTTCACGACGCGTTTATGGGAGACCAATATTCATCCGAGAGTAATCAAAGAAACTATGCTGCATCCTGTTACTGACATATTTGGTGAATATGATGACAAAAAGAGAGTCAGTAGAGGCTGGTTAACTCACCAGACATTATTGCAATTTAAATTTGTTAAAAACCCATTCAAGCTGAAGACTCGTCTGGCTGAAAGGCTAATGAATATAAAAGTTACTCCTGTTAACTTGAGCTTTGGATCGGATGGCCAAATTGAAGACTCTCTGAGCACTGATACCACAGAGGTTGAAGTCCCAGCAGGCGTGTCTGTGGAGGTTTCTACCCTAGACAATGATGCTTCAATTTGTAGCTTGCATGCACAAGAACAATTTGGCAGGGAATACAAGCCTGATGATATACTGATTTTTAATGTAATGACACCAAACCCTGATTGCATGGCATATCTTGTGGATATCTACTGCTACAGCACCAGGGCATCTTTAGAAGATCCTCCTTGCCATGTGGGCTATACTTATGTCATGCCAAACATGTTTAAACCTTCAGAAGGAACCATAGAATTACCAGTCACATGCAATATCAAGCATCGTCCCCTTGGTACTGTTACTATTCAGTATTTAATTGTACGGCCTATGCCTGAACAACTTTGTAATTTTAAAGTCTCTTATGCAAAGCACTGGGACCCGTCTTGGACCGGTTTAGAAGTGGGACACCGTGGACTTGGCGCTAGTTTTAAAACAAAAGAGTAAGTTATATTCTATTATACAAGCTTCGGAAAGACTAGCTTTTGCTTGCAACTTTGTCTGCGGGGAATTCTTTATCACTATCTCTCAGGAACTGTGCATTTTCTGGAATAAATATGGCCTTCTCCAAAGTAAGCAAAAAACCAGACAATCAATTGTTCCATTCTCAAACAGACACAAACAAATACATTTTTGCATTAATAATGTTAGTAAATATGTGACTTGGTCAATTTGTTAAATTTTTTGGTTGTCTTGCAAGTCTGTTTACACCCAATTTTAGGTACCTTACTGGCAGTATTTTTTTAACAGATACTTATTGAACCAAAAATATTCCTGGAATCTTTTTTCGAGGCTCAACTAAAGATTCCACCAGCATTGCAGCCAAAGCTTTTTAAAAATGATTTTAAAATATTTTAATATTTCTTTATAGTAGTAAGTCTTTTTTCTTGTCCCGATCCCATTAGCTACTTATCAGACAAACAAAGCCATTGTCTTTCATTGTGAAGTGTAACTGCTAATCCCTACTTTGAAATAGCAGGTAGTAACTGCTAAAACCATTTCACACAAAGGGCGTCTTTATGTTCAAGGTAAAAAGGTTCACATTAAAACACAGAGCATGTCAGGTGTTGAAGATTTTGCATTTAAAACGCTTCCATGTGTACTTTACTGCTGTTTTAAATACAAAATGTTCATCACCTGACAGGCCCTATGTTTTAATGTGAACCTTCTTAACTCAGACGTAAAGACGCTGTATGTATGAAATAGTGTTTGCAGTTACTACCATCCATTTCAAACTAGCGATTTCCAGTTACACTTCACAATGAAAGAAGGCTTTGTTTGCCAGATAAGTAGCTAATGCGATCGGGACAAGAAAGATAATTACTACTATAATTTGAGACAATTTTCAGAGGCACTGCTATCCGAGAAAATACAATTGCTTCTCTTAAAAAGGCAGCTGCAAGTGGTGCCGATATGCTTGAGTTTGATGTTCAGCTTAGTAAAGATATGATACCAGTTATATATCATGACTATTTTGTATGTATATCCTTGAAAAGAAAGAAGGAAGTCGAATTCACAGAAATGCTGGAATTGCCTGTGAAGGACTTGACCTTGGCACATCTCCAGAAACTCAAGGTATTATAATATGTTACAAAGGAAAAAATCTAAATGTGAAAATCATTACTTTAGAAATACAAATAAACCAAATGTGCAATTTAATGCTACCCTAGGCACATTTTTGTATTGACCCAATCATGTTTCTTATAAAAGATAGGATTTTATGAAAGAGATCATGAATAAAATTTTAGTATTGCATTCCCCATTAGCACAATATTTTGCTAGTGCTTTATTTCATTTTCTGTTTTAATTTATGAGACAAATGACTAATATGCTTTGAGAAATGGGCCTTTGGGGCCTGTTTCATAAATACTTGTAACTGTAAAGAAGTCTAAAAGAGGCTTCAGTTTGTATTACAAAACTGAAGCCTCTTTTAGACTTCTTTTACTAGAAAGAGACTTCTGCTTGTATTACAAGTATTTATGCAAAATGCCCTGGATATCTATATTTGTAAAGTCAATCTGTATTTGTTAAATGAAGTCAAATTCGAAATGAATTACACTGTGTAGGTACTCAATCAAACAAGGTGCATGCAAATAACTCCATAGAGACTTCACTTGCATGCACAATTAAAATAAACAACAGTCAGTGAAAGAATAAATTTCTTATCCTTGTTCTGGTGCAGTCGGGTAAAAAAAACAGAATCTTCATTAGTCAGTCCTGTGATATCAAATAGGCTAGTGAGACTAGAAAAATTGTTTTATAAATTAATCATATTCTCTTTTTTTTCAGGTTTACCATTTAGTTGAGGGAAGGAGTCATGAAACCTTATTTTTCGATGATGATTTAGACGAACATCAGCCATTTCCAACATTAGAAATGGCTTTTAAGGAAATAGATGACCATGTTGGTTTCAATGTAGAGCTGAAATGGACTATGGAGTTGGACGACGGAACATTTGAGTTGAATAATCCTTTTGATATGAATACCTATGTTGATAAGGGGAGTTAAAATACACAATGTATTTGGAAAAACTTTGTTTTTAAAACAGGACAACAACATATGATACCTATATGAATTATTAATTTTAAAATAATTTTAGGTCTTGGAAGTTGTTCTTAAAAACGCTTGTGAACGTCGCGTTGTGTTTTCGTGTTTTAATCCTGACATCTGTACAATGGTTAAGAACAAACAGAACAAGTATCCGGTCATGTTTTTAACAGTTGTAAGTATTTCTTTTAAATGCTATTTCTGTGTGTTCCACAATTAGAATAGAAATATAAAGTACCGTCACCATTATGGTACATATGTATTGGTATGTTAACTGTTGGTGTCGGTTGTCATGATCATCTATCAGGTAGATCACGCTTTTACCGCAAGTATATAAAGTTTGATCAGTACCTGTTCCAATGTTGGAAGAAAAATGGCATAAGCAGTCGCCAAGGTCTATTAGGTACTATTCCGTTACCCTAAGACAGTATGACTTTCATTTAATCTACTTCCAGGGTGTCACAAAAAAGTACAAGCCATATCGAGACCCTAGATGCTTGTCAATTCCGTCGGCCGTACAACATGCCCTCAGTACGGACATTTTGGGGATTGTTGTGCATACAGAAGATCTTCTCCGAGACCCGTCCCAGGTAATTTATTTCTGAAAATATTGGACACTTTTCAATAATACTTCGACATAATTCTTATTGAATGTATTAGTTAATTAACATATATAGTTAGGTATCTGCTGTTTTTAAGTGTCGCAATGAACGGATAGTTGAACATCTTAGTAATCATTTCTGTAACTTCCCTAGACAAGGGCAAACTGTAACTCCGCGTTAAGTTGCGATAAGATAATGTCATATCATTCAACGACAATTCAATAAATAGAATCGAGGGCTGAAATTCAGACTAACTGCGTTTTAGCATAGCCTATAGGAAATAGTGGATTTTGAACAAGATTGAAATAAAACATGTAGGTACCTATATGTTCTGAATGGGCTAGCTGCCTTTAGGTAGGTAACACAAAGGATACTTATCGAAATTTTAATAATTTCTTCATTGACAACGTCACTGGTAAAAGGTTGTAATTAAAGAGAGATAAGTAATAAACCGATTTCACTTGCGATTAAAGAACATGATATTTTTATGGAATTTTCAAATATTAATCAAGTGCAGTTTAATCTTCATTTATATATTATTCAACAATTTGTTGGACTATTATGATGCAACCTTTTGAACGCCCCAGTCGGCTAACGCCACGATATGCCGTTTTCCATACATTAGCGTCGGCTACAGCCGTCGTCGAGCCCTCGTGGCACGCTGTTTCGCCGTTAGCCGTGGCGTTTAAAAGGTTAAGCGCTTATTCTTGGTATCTATACATATAAAACAGTACCGTGACTCACTTATAGACTACGCACAGCCTAAACGGGTGGTGCTAGAGGTTTGAAATTTGTAGGAGACATTTCTCGAGTACCCTAGATGTGCACTAAGGAGGGATTTTTTGACATTCCATCCCTAACGGGGTGAAAAGTGGTGATAAAGTTTGTATGGAAAATACCGCGGGCGAAGCTTTGGCGGGTCCACTAGTTACTTATACGTAGGTACGTACCCAACAAATGCATAGCTCTTCTTGTATTTTATTAGGTATCTTTATAGCCAATATTATTCTTATTCTTAGGACATGAAATATTATATTTCAAATTCTGTTTTTGATATTTGGAGACCTTACACCACCACCTGTAAGTATATTTGGCCGTGGAGGGAGACTGTCTACATTTAACCAAGATCAATCCATTTGTATGTTTCTTTGTTTTAACAATAATTTTTATTATTAAAAACCTTAGAGTCTTTATACAACTCTAAGACGATTAAATTAACTTGTCCAGGGTTGTCATTTCTGTGATTAAGCTTCCCTGGAGATCCTATAGGTACTTACATCTCATTTAATATCGATGATTATTTGTCCAGGGGGCCTCTACATCTCTGCGACTTTTAGATTACCTAAGCATTTTTACCAACGCGGAGACTATACATCTCCCTTATTAAGTACTAATTATAATTAATTTGTACAATTAGTTTGTCTGTTGCACTTTGTTAGTTTTGATTTTATGTTAAAGCTGAAAAAAGATTTACTTGACATTATTGCGGCGTTTCTTCTCAGCAGGTGTCACCTTTCGAAGCGCTGGAAGATTCAGATATGTGAAAGAGCCCGTGTGGCCCACTTGCAAAGTAACTATTTTGAATTTTTTAAATAGATGCGACCGTTATTTTTCAGGTTAAACTGGTTACTGATGCGGGTCTGGTCATATTTTGTTGGGGCGATGATAACAATGACAGAAACACCATCAAGAAACTTAAAGAATTGGGCCTTCATGCCGTGATTTATGATAAACTCGACCAGTATATCACTAAAGAAGTGAAGGTAAGAAGATAGTTTTTTTAAGTATTATAACATAACTTTGTATATTTGGTGTTTTATACTGTGACTTCTGCGGACGTGTAAACTTGAGCATCAAGTCAACGTAGCCGTCGAACATATCCAGAATGATTCCAAAAATAGAATCTAAATAGTACCCAATTTGTACTTACAAAGCAGTTCAGTAATGTTGAGATTTTGGAGATATGAGCCCTGTATAACGGGTACTCTAATTTGACGTCAAGTTAGCGAACTTAGTCTAGATCTTCAGAATGGTGCTGCTCCGAAAACTGCAAAGCCAAATGTTGCCGTCGTCCTAGAGGTAAAAAACGAGTACCTATATACTAATGTTAAAAACAATAATTAGTAGGTATGTCTCTTTCTGTGTTGTTTCTGGGATACTATTGTAATACACTAATATGGTAATTTAGCATCATTCATTTAAATTTATCTTTGATAAAAGACCCCTAAATTTTTTTTCTTACTTTATTTCAAAGATAAAACACAACTGCCGGTCACATCACTATGCGACAGCCTGAGCCGACTGGGCGTAGTAAGCAGGGAGTTCACTCCAATCAAATACAATATGTTCTAAAGTGGATTTTCTCAAGTTTCTGAGATTATATCTTATTTATATTATGTTTAGGCTAAGGTTTACTTGCAAAGGAATAATAAAAGTAAAACAAAATACTTGTAGAGTTTTATATTACACATGATTTAGAGCGAACAATTTGTGGCGGCGGTAGCCGTCATGGCGTGTGGGTCACGGAAATACGCTGACGGCTGCAGCCGACTGTGGCCGTCAAAAGGTTAAATTAGCGTACCCTTTAAACAAGGCTCATATCCCCGAAATTACAAATGTACTATTTTATATGTATATACTATTAACGTAGGTGTGGATCTTCTTGCAATCCTATGCCAACACGGTAACAAATAAAACTGCAGTCTTTCAGTACAGGAACTCACAGTGTATATTCGACTGATAGGTTTAGACATTGATGGATGATTGAGTACATTATAATTAATTTATATTTTAATAGAAAGAGACACATTACACAACTTGTTCTTTAGCGGATACGGACGGAGAGAGAGGTGCACAGATTGTGTAGACAGATCAATGAGTCGCAGTGACAATCCATAAATGCATATTAAATAATAAGCAGGGTTACCAACGTCATGTGAGCATGCCCCGGATTGAACTCAACAATCTCAACATATACTAGGTACTAGTTGGGTACTATTAAGATAGAAAAATGTTGAATCATCAGATTTCGGATATCTTCGACGGGTACGATAACTCGCTCATGCATGTTTCACTTTCTCTTTCCACAACACACAACGTATCTGCTCATGGTCGTTCGATTCATCGTACGATACTTAAATTAAGAAACAAACTTCGTTGGACTATTTTGCCAACAATCGTCTTTTAACATCAACATTAAGTTTTAATTGTATCATATGCAAACGTGATCACTTATAACGGTTCGACTGGCACAAACAGGAGAGCATTTTCCTGGTGGAAGCGCGCGAGTCTCAGCGCGACATGATGCGCCGCGCCGCGTTGGACGAGTCGCCTTCGCGCAGCTCGGCGTCCGCGCCGGCCTCGCGCGCCACCTCGCTCGGGCGCCCCTTCCTTGATCTCACTGTGCGTCATAAAGTGCAGGCCCGCTCCACCGTCACCTCGCTGGAGTCGCTAGCCTCCTCGATCGATCTTCGGGACGAAGACAGAAACTTGAAGCGGAACAGAGATATCATTGCCGACATCGACAAAGAAGCGCAAGTCAAAGAGCAGCGTACTAGTTTCCGAGACGTGTTTCCGGCAGGCGATAGCAAAACGGCCGCCACTAAAAAGACACGTAAGAGTCAATAACTTTATTCAGAGGCTCGACAAAAGAATGTGTTTTTTTATTTTAATTTATTTTTTTATATTTAGTTGTTTATTTTTGCTCAATTATATTAATGTCAAGTTGGGTACGTGAAATATACTTTATTTTATTAACTGACTACTAAAATGTTAGGACTATCACAGTAGCTATATAAGGTGTATCTTTGCAAAATTATGATTTTTTATACAAAAACCCATTGGGGCAAGTGAAACAGTCGTGTTTGTCGTTCGGTATTAGCACTAAAGGTTTTTTAAAATGCAATAGACAATTTGTACGAAAGTTATTAAGCTATTTTGATCTGTTGATTTTGGCATAGAAAAGAAAAAAGATTACTCAACATACATACATACATACATATTATCACGCCCGAAATCCCTAATGGGGTGGGCAGAGCGACAAGACTACTTGTGGCCACGTTCGATTAATTAGTCCTAAGATGGTATGATGAACCGTATGGTGACAGGTGATCAGGTTATAGCATAGAATGCGTGCAGATGCTTATCATCCTGGCATGTCGTAAAAGTTGACTAAGGGACGGGTCCTCTCCAACATGGTGGACTATCTGTATGGGCGATGGGCTGATCACCTGTCACCATACGGTTCATCATACCATCTTAAGACTAATTAATCGAACGTGTATTACTCAACATTGGTTTAATAGTGGACTTTGAGTTAAATTAAAAGTATTAGTTTAGAAAAAGTGGCCATTTATTGACTTAAAATCGTAACAATGAGAAAAATTAACACGACACAATATTTTAGTATCTTCTTTCTGTAACAAAACACTGTATGAACGGCAGCAAAGTAGCACGTGATTAAAAATGTTTAGAGCCCCTGAACCGGGGCAAGTGGAACATACATTTCACTTTCCCCGGCCGGCACTGTTTCACTTACCTCAATATGTAAATTTTAGGTTATAGTTTTCTTCATGAAATCCTGGCTAAATCTGTTGCTTTTACGTAAAACAAATACACACAGGTGAAACATGAAACATTAATTAAAAGTTATCCTACTTACATTCATCACCGTAAGTCAGATTTTACAAGCCAAGTTATACAAATATTGACGATGGGCGGAACTCGCAAATGTTTTTTGCACAGACTGACATTTTGTAATGCTTTGTTTACTTTATATATGAATAACCACAGCAACATCTTTTTTATGTACTCGGAACTATTATGACAACAACTGCTTTGCCGTCACGTACTGCAATTTATTAAAGCTATTATGTTGGAGATATTGGAAAGTGTTCCCTGGTGTTTCGCTTACCCAACCTGACCTTACCTTAAAAAAGTTTAGGTACATATTGGGGCCAATTCATAAGTTTGTTCGCTAAATTTAAAAGTTGCTACATTCGAAATAAGAAACAATTTGAAAACTTGGTGTCATACAAAATTGAGTTTGACGTTTGTCATTTTAAGGTTAGGGAATTTTAAACGATCTCTAAACACGTTTCTTATTTTAAATTTAGGCCAAATGCAGAAAGGCCATTCAAATTGATCTTTAATTATAGTGACGTTTCTGTATAGGTTGACAACTAGTTGAGGGACATTTAACTATTTAATATCTAACCAAATGCTTAAGTGGCGTTTCCGAATTCAGCCAAGTGACTTTTAAATTTAGCGAGCACACTTTCGAATTGGCCCTATTAGTTAATTAGCAAACTGATGCAGTATATGTTCTGATACCCGCGGACACCTAAATTGCAGAAAAGGTAAACATTTGAACTTTTGAAAATTCATACAGACCTAGAAGAAACATAAATTTTAATTTCGAATAGTGAGCTAAGTTCGATACAAACGACGAGCACGTTTAAATTTAAAAAGAAATAATGTGAAATACAAATGCATTCCAAATTCAATTCTAACGCGGTTGAGTAAAGTTTAAAACAAAAGTGAATTTCATTTGGACTTATTTCCTTTTATTTTTAAACGTGCGAATAGAGTACACAGTTCTGTAGAAGTTCCTTAAATCGTCGCTAAATCGCTAAAGGAATATACAACATCCTTCAATTGCGTTCAAACATCATTGTAATATATTTTGCTATAGTTTGGCCACAAGCGCTGTACCGCGCCTTGGGTGGCGACGGACGCGCGGGGGGAAGGGCAATGTATAGGAATATTCCCCCCCCCCACCACTTTCCCGCGTCTTGCCGCGCAGCTACCTAAGGCGCGGTACAGCGCTTGTGGCCAAACTATACTAAACATGTTGTAACTTTGCAAGATTTCACGAAAAGATCAGTTATTTTATTTGTTTTATGGAATCCTATCTTTGCCCCAAGACTTCATTCGAGTGGAGTTAATTTCGCTATTCCCTGAGTAATGCATTTTCCGGTATAAAAATAGTCTTATTTAAAATCATAATAGTTCTACGGCCTCGCTATGCAAAGAATCAAGTCAATCCGTCATCATCATTTTAATTAATCGCGCGCGGACGGTTCCATGCCACCTTACGCGACATACAATACTACGTGAATTTTTAAAATTAACCTAAATTGTTACTAATGTCCAATTTTGCGGTTTCCATAGCCAAATGGAAAAAACGGAACCTTTCTAATTTCGTGCAATCCACCTGCCCCTCTATCCATATGCCAGATGAAATTTGGAAAATATGCGATATGTTTTCTATGTACCTCTTTATAATGGTGTCCTGAAATTAGGAAGAAACCCGGTCAAGTGCGAGTCTGATTCGCGCGCCGCAGATCCCGTAGAGCTCGTCTAAGCTAAAATGATGCGCCCCACTACGGCATTTATATGGACGCAACACATAAAAATGCAGTTGTAATAAGGGCTCCGTTTTTTATTTAAAAGTTGGGTACGGAATCCTTGCAAAGCTCAACTTTGCAATGTTTTCTTTTGTCGTCTTTGGAGGGCCGAAAGCAAATAATAAAAAATAATATAGGTATATACAAATTCTGGAGTAAAAAAAGAGATATATCAAATCAAAAACTGCTAAGAACAAATTTATAGCGTCTTAAAGTGATGGAAGAATGTTGTATATTCCTGCGGTCCTAGCATGCCAGACACGGAGACAAGTTAAACACGTTTATCTCTCTGACTATCTCTTTCGTCGGCACTAGTGTGAGAGAGACGCACTTAGAGATAAACGGGTATAACTTATACCCATGTCTGGCATGGTAGGGCCGTTGTGGCTGTAGCAATACTAAGCATTTTAGATCTCAGTTCTTTTCAATTGTAAAGTTACATTATTTATATTAATGTATAGATATCGCGTTAAGTAGCATAATTACAAACGGTTTTATTACACCATGTGAAAGGAAGTGGATAATTTAAAGTATGCAAACCTTTACCATATTTTTGCCAAATTAATTCGTTTGTAGTCAGTCCCGCTCATATGTTGTCACTTATCAAAGTTGTTAACGCGGCTGAGTACGAGAAATCGTGCCGCGGACGCCGAGTGACGGCTGTAGCCGACAAATGTATGGAAAATGGCGTGCCGTGGCGTCTGGTGCACGGAAATCTGCTTTCGGCTACAGCCGACTGTGGCGTTCAAAAGGTTGTAAAAGGTGAGAGCAGCTGCCCTAACAAGGTCGACACGAGGATGGTATCCCCATCTTATACCTCAGTGTGCCTCTCTCATACTAATATCGAAGACAAGGATGCACTGAAAGATAAGATGAGGATAACTTATACTTATGTCAACCTTGCAACCCTAGTGCAGCGTGAAAAAATTATAGTTTAAAAAAAGTAAAAAACACGCTTTCTATAGCAATGCGTACTAAAATGTGGAAAATATTTTTTAAGTATGAAGAGTTTGGGTTACAGTAATACAAATTCCAACAATCAATTATGACTAATCAATTTGGGATAAGATTAGAATAAAAATTTAAATAAAAAAATATTTTCTACTTTTTAGTTCGGTTTGCTATTAAAGCTTTTTTTTGTGTTTTTAAACTATAATTTACACAAAGACTAAAAAAAACACGCTCTTGTCAGTAACGCACTAAAAAGTACAAAAGACCCTCATCAATAAGGTACTTATAACCTATTGGAGTCGTCAAACCATACAAAATGAGCCCTAACTCGAGGGGTTTAGTAGTAGTAATTAAAGAGTTCCACTATCTACCTCCTGGCTCCATTCCATGGTTAGATCAGCTCAATGGTACCAAATTATTGTATTGTCATACGAATTGCAAACCAAATGAGCCCAAACTCGAGGGGTTTACTAGTAGTCATTGAAGAGTTCCACTATCCATCTCCTGGCTCCATGGTCAGATCAGCTCGATGGTACCAAATTATTGTATTGTCATCCGAATAGAATACACTTGCTAAGTTTTATATATTTACAACAATTTGAAGTAGGTTAAAATTACGCTGAAAGATTCCATTACATATATATGTACATACATACAGCAGCTCAATTACGTAGCACTATTGGTATCAGTTTGGCTCGAAATGAAAACCAATTTAGTCTCTATGTAAATAAGGGTACAATTGGATTACTTTTCGCGAAAGCGATACCAATAAAAGCGTGTTAAGAAGACAACAGTTCAAGAGAGTTAATTCTGTTCAGGCAACCTTGCCCGATATTTGTGGTATAATTTAACCTTTTGAACGCCACGGCTGAATGCGAGAAAGCGTGCCCGGACGCGGACTGACTGCTGTAACTGTAACCGACAAAATGTATGGAAAACGGAATGTCGTGACGTCAGGGGCACGAAAATCTGCTGTCGGCTACAGCCGACTGTGGCGTTCAAAAGTTTAATTAAATATAAATAAATCAGGGGTCTTTAACACCTTTACTTGAAGAGGCATGATGACAACGTAACAAGTGACTCGAGCTTCATCATTGCAGATCAAAAATAAATAATTTCAAGTACTTACCCAATTAATGGTCGAATTCAGAAACGCCACTTAAGCATTTGATTAGAGATTAAATAGTTAAATGTCCCTCTTGTTGTCATCCTATACAAAAACGACACTGAAACGGCAATTTAATTAAAGATCAATTTGAGTGGCCTTTCTGAATTTGCCCATAAGAGGTGTCTTCGGAAGCTGAGCTGGCAACATCGCATTTTTTGATGTTTACTCGATAATTTAAGTGAATATGAGTGAAATAATAAATTACTTATTATTATTTTGCCTTATGCTCTAGTCATCTATAGCTACTATTGTAAGATAGCTGCTTGCTCGGCATCGACTAAAATGACGGAATACCCCTGGGCTGGGTTCTTGGCAAGTAAAGTGTTAAAAAAATGCACCCATGTTTGAACCTAAGCGTTTATCAGGCACTTGTAACTTAAAATAATTAATTCATATTGATCTGAATTTTGACATGGTAATTAATGTGGATCTTATAACAGGGTAACCGTTGTCATCCTTGCACAGTTGAAAGGATTAACTAAATAAAAATAACTTCGTAAAACATAAACTGTAAATCCTGCTAAATATATAAATGCAAAGTGAGTCGGAATAGGTTAAGTTCGATTTAAGTAGGATAGCTTTGAAACCCGAGGATGAACTTTTTATGCTTTTATCATAAAGCGGGGTACCTATATAATTATAGTACAACCTCAATCAATAGTAAATATGAAATGTGTACATCACAAAAGTACTTACGTGACGTGTAGGTATGTGTACGTAGATTTTGCATTCCTATAAATAAATAGGTAAATAAACAATAACATATAATAGCAAATTGTTAAACAAATACATTGTGATAATTTTAGATATAGTTTAACATTATTGTATAAATGTAGTTATATTCTTTTATTTTTTTATGAAAATCAACCCCTACATTTTTAGTTCTAAATTAAAGTTTTATTCACATAAACATGTTTTGATTTGGGGAGGGAGGGATTTCGACTTGGCATATAAATTCATCTGCCGTTTAAATGTCAAAATTGATCTAGTTATCCCTAACACAATGTTTACTGAATGCCACGGCTCAGTGCGAAACAGCGTGCCTCTGACGCCGAGTGACGGCTGTAGCCGACAAAATTGATGAAAAACGGCATGTCGTGGCGCCAGGGGCACGATAATCTGCTGTCGGCTACAGTTGACAGTGGCGTTCAAAAGGTAACGCTAGTAGTAATTAACTATTTTTTTGAGTAAGTAACTAAGTAACATTAACATAACTACGAAACATATAATAGTCATACGATATATGCACACTTTGTATGATTTTGTTTAATATAACATTAATAATTGGTATAATTAAGGTACCTAACCTATAATGAATGATAGAATGCATAAACGCATCTGCTCGCGGAGTGCTGTGCTGAACCCCCACACCTTGATATGCATGCTTGCAAGTGAACGTAAAACCTATGGTAAAACCCTTTATTCCCAGGTCTTCACATACTCACGGACACAGTGAAAAATCTTTACCATTATCTGTGGTGCAACAAAGATGTCTAGTAAGAAAATACTATAGCGCCATCTGTCAGCTCAGCTGGAAGTTGTCGGAAAGAGCAGGCCACTGTCATTGCCCGTTCGTCATATCCGAGCGCCCGCGCGCTTTCAATAGGAAAATAGATAATTACCCCCACCCTTTTTTTCGGTGTGTGATGTTTAACGCAATGACGATGACGCCATTATTGATTAACGATTTGCCTTACATTTATGTCGGTCTCTTCTGTTCTTTGTAAAATTGCTAAGCAAGTCTTAACATTAAATTAAGGTGGATTGCTAACGAAGAAGTCGTTTCCTTTATAATAAAGCCCGCGCTACAATACTTTATTTAAGTAGTACCTAAGTAGAAAAATGTAAAATTGTAAGAAAGTTGTGAAACTTACTAGTAAACAGATGAACCTGTTTCAAATTACTATACCATTAATTAACCATTTTAACTTTAAATAAAATAAGGGTCAACTTTTTTGGTAAAGAGACGATATTTCATGGACTCTGCAGTACAATAGGTAATGTAAGTATGGTGATCTGGGTGTAGTTAGGGTTGCCAGATGGCCGGGAAATCTAGGATAGTCCCGGATTTTAATGTGTTCTCCCGTGTCCTCGACTTACACGTTATTGCAAAGGATTTTCGATTTTAGTACTTTTTTTCTCTGCGGACGCTGCGGTACGGTACAGTATATGTTAATTATTACCAAAATTAAGCAAAACAAAGAATAAATGTTTTAGTGTTATTAATCATCCTCACCCAGATGGTTATTTTCCGCGCCCCAGAAATCCGCACATTCCATCTGGCAACCCTAGGTGTAGGTATGGTCAAACGTCAAAGAACCCCGCACAAAATGTTCGGAAAAAGCCGTTCGGTCGATTTGGCTGAAATTTTGTGAAAATATAGCCTCTAATACTCTGATGAACTGTGAGAAGTTGCAACTTTAATTAATGACCAGTTATTAAAATATAGCCATTTTAAAATACATAGTTATTTACGTAGTATTGACGTATGTAACTACACAGTTGCATATAGTCTCTTATCTATCTATGAAGTAGCAAGACCAATTCAAATGACGAACGGCTTAAAGAACTCTTGGGAAATGTCAGAATTCAAGAACACAATAACGAGTGTGATGAAGATCCCATCTTAGGCTATTATTGCACGTGTAAAAGTGGAGCAAGAACCCTCGGTACATGCGGTCACGTTACAGTAATCTTATGGTTTTTAGGTTTTGCCCGATACGAAGAAAATCTGAAGTATCCATCATTAAGAACCATAATTAACGCATTCAATGCACAAAGGTAGCCTGGTAAAACCAATTACATATCAATTAATTATAACTAGTACAGTTACCTACGAGTTTGTTACTTCTCCACGCTCAAGCTCGAATGGAACTGGACGAAAAGAAACATCGTGAAGGCGTGAAGATAGCTTGAACTTTCGAATGATTTTTTTATCCCGATATTGCCACGGAAATAATGATAGGTAAGCCAGGTTCCTACCTTGTACGTTAACTAATAAGAATAATATGTAAGTAAAAAATACTGAACATAAAAATAATTATATCTTAAAAACTAGTCATTACTTAAAGTTGCAACTTCACACAGTTCATCAGAGTATTAGAGGCTATATTTCCACAAAATTTCAGCCAAATCGACCGAACGGCCTTTTCCGAACATTTTGTGCGGGGTTCTTTGCTGATTGCTGATATTGGGAACGTCCATTAGCCGCAAATCTCTGGTAGAAAGCTAGCCTTACTAAGTATGACAAAGTCTTAGGTGTTCAACACTTTCGCTTCACAACATTTTCGTTGGCATAGGTAGATTGGAAAGGGCAACTAGCCGTGTGCATGAACATTTGGGCCCATCACATACATTCGTTTTCCTGATTCGATTTCCGAATTCGTTTTCCGTATGCGGACACCCCGAACGCAAGCATTTCATATAAATAGTTCTACATGACACACACGTTCGTAATTTTTCCGTACGGAATTCGTTCGAATGTGTGTGTCATGTAGAACTATTTATATGAAATGCTTGCGTTCGGGGTGTCCGCATACGGAAAACGAATTCTGAAATCTAATCAGGAAAACGAATGTATGTGACGAGCCTTAAAAATACCAGTCAAGTGCGAATCGGGTAACCAATTAAAACCTAAGTACATAATGTAATCATTGATAAAACAAGACAACTTTCACAAGCTGCTATCTCTAAGCTTCATTATTTTTTATTCCTAAAATATGCCTTGCTAATTGCCTCTCAGCATGAATAATTTGAGATTTTTGGATTGGCAAATTTTGGAGATAAGAGGGTCGTTTTTTTGCACATTTTTGTAAATAATTTAAAAAAATATGCCGGAACAATATAAATATTAGTTTTGAAATGCTTGAGCTATATGACACCCATTTTGACCCTTTTGCAGGTGACCTTTAAAAATTCGTCATACTTCCTTGGCCCTTTGTTTCAGTAAAATTAAAAATAAAAACACATTTTATTTCCGCAATATACGGGCCATGCAAGTTCTATGACTATTCCAAATTTCAAGGTCATAACATGGGTAGTTACTGAGATAAACGGCTGTGACATACGACAGACAATGAAGTCTCACCAAAGGGTTCCTTTTTAACCATTTAGGCACGGAACCCTAAAAAAAGAGTAAATCGGGACCGCGCATCCGGAGGGCCCTAGGCTAGTAGGCTGATATCCTCTTAACTAGGTATTGTATTTGGAATAGGTTATCTTAAACTTTTGAACGCCACGGATGTTATGCGAGAAATCGTGCCCCAGACGCCGAGTGACGACTATAGCCGACAAAATGTATGGGAAACGGCATGACGTGGCGTCAGCAATCAATTTGCTGTCGGCTACAGCCGATTGTAGCGTTCAAAAGGTTAATAATCTGGCAGTTAACTACTACATTATTTTTAAAACCTTACATTTTTTAAGAAAGGTCAGTCGAGGTAAGATGTAACAGTGTAAGATGAAAAACCACTCATAGCTCCCAATTCTATGTCCAGATTTTCCAGAAGGAAAATATCAGTAAAAACCAGCACCCACACTGGTAGGGTACTTACTGTAAAGCCCAGGTCATACAGGGAATAAGTTATAGAATATATATAGCCAAACTTATTATACTTTCTTCAATATGCGACAGCAGCTTTAACAGATAGGTCTTGTTATGAGATTGCAGAGGCGCAGCCTACCTACAAGTCGATTCCTGACTGCTTTACCAAGCTAGAAAGCTACGGCTAGCTGTCAGTGAAGTCCATGTTACTGTAACTAAATGTCGGACTCGCACGTCCGGTTCTAATTCTTCCGGCTTCCCTTAGGAAATATTTTACGCTTTGCCACTGTAAGATTGTATTAGGTCGATGCTCCACGTAAGAATGAATGCCAAGGCATTATTTCTTTTACGAAACTGTTTTAATTATATTTACAAAAATATTTGAAAAAGAGCTGTGTCTTCAGCGGCCCTGCATGCCAGACACGGGGATAAGTTAAACCAGAGATGACCTCTCTTTCGTCGGCACGGGGGCCAATAATGTACGACCATGGAATGCTCGACCTGATAATTCGCGACCAGAAATGTGGTCGCCGATTATCGGGTCGTGCATTATCAGTCTGTACAGTAATGGCTTCCAATTATCAGCTCGGACCGAACTTGTTCAACCTGATAATGTACGGCCAAATAATGCACAGCCAGATAATGCTCGACCCGATAATCGGCGACCATCGCTTTCAAATATTGTGGTCGCCGATTATCACCCCGCACTACTAATGTACAGCCCGATAATGCACGGCCAGATAATGTACAGGCAGATAATGCTCGACCCAATAATTCGCAGCCCAATAATTCATGTACATTCTAGTCGCGAATTATCTGGTCGTGCATTATCGGGTCGAGCATTATCGGGACGTACATTAACCGGACCCGTCGGCACTAGTGTGAGAGAGACGCACTTAGAGATAAGACGGTTTAACTTATCCTTGTGTCAACCTTGCTAGGGCCGCTGAGAGAACTTGTGAAGTAAGGCAACCTCTACAGTACCTATATTAAAGTGGAGAGAATAATAAACAGTATTAATAATAATAAAATGTATTATGTATTTCATTAAAACTTACATAAAAATAGGTGTATGTAGTAGAGCTAATATATTTTAGCTTAATTTTATTGTTAAGTACTTAGACAATTTGGACGGAATGTTAAAACTTTAATATACAACACATCTATTATACATACATACTTATCTTTGTGAGCAGGCATTTAATTAAATTATACCTATTTTATATTTTTAGGTTTGGAATATGGATCCAAGTTAAATGTAAATATATTTTTTTATCTAATTACTATCAGAATTAAGTTTCCATATTTGTTTTGATTTTCATCAATATGTAAGTCTAACTGCACTAGCTAATATTAAAATAGTAAAGTTTATACAATATTACAGTGTATATTTTATAATGTATAATTTTACAACACCTATTCGTATTCGTAAAGGTAACGTATTGTAAAAATCAACCCACCAATAATCCCCTATTTCTGATTATTACTTAAGTGGCTGCATCGTGATTCGCAAAACAATGAAAGAAAGGGAAGGCATTATTTGCGCGACGTAAGAATATTTAAAATAATTATCATTTTGACAAACTCAAAATCGCCAAGAAAGACGCTGTCGTTTAGCGACGCTAAAATAAAAAGAAGTTTGATCTAACCCGTGTTTTTGTGCTAGCAGATTGTTGATTGTAGACGAAATAAATTATATTTCAAAGCTTCTATTCTATAGCTCGCGTAGCCACAATCAAACAATGCCGCTATTTCGATGCAGCCCCTTAAGTCCCTACGGACATACCTATTTAAATATGAAATCAGCTCAAAATATATTAGAATTTCCTTAGCTAGAATTGAATAACAACATTTAGAACTTTGGCTAATTTTTAAAAGACAAAGCAAAGCTCAAATTGATTGACTAGCTGTTCTATTGTGACCATCTTAAGTCATTTCTAATAAGATGAAAAATAAGAGAACAAATTACGGTCAAGTTGGTACCGTCGAAGATATCTACTATCCGATGATACGAAAAATTTAGGTACCTTAATAGTACCCAATTTGTTTTTTTTTATAAGTTTTGCTTTTATCCTTTTGTTGTAATAGGGTAACAATTTTTTTATTGGTACATAGCTTATTTACGAATTTAATCGTTTTCTGTGTGTGATCTCGGCCGGATACGCCAGGTTCGGTACTGTACACAATATTTTAACCGTACCTATTTGTTATAAAACTTCTGTTTCTATTAGAGCTACGAAGTTGAGACCCAGGGATACTAATTAGGTATTTTTTTGAGATATACAGCATCTGTAAGTGTAGCACCATTCTAAATATCCACCAGACTAGGTACGCCAGGTTGACGTCAAGCAAGCGTACCCGTACTCATATCTTCGAAGTAACAAAGGTACAAATTTTTCTACTAAGTACTAGTTAATTGGTAGGCCTACTTGACGCTCACACAAACACAAATTTTTATGAGATGAGATTACGTTTCAATTAGTCTTCGTAAAACATAACAAGGCTGAGATTATTTTTAGGGTTTTGGTTAATTCACCCAAATACATGGTCATTTAGCGAAGAGGTTTTCATTTATTAGGAGTTCAATTACACAGTTGGTCCTTTGGGATTTCTACTCAACACATTAGTTAGCGTATCAACTCTATACTACACCATACTGTGGAGGGGCACGTGACCCTTAGCGAGCAAGACAATATTCAACCCAATATGAGTCAAAATACAGAATGTATTTTAGACTTTTATATCCATATTAGGTTACCATGGCTTAGTGTATAACAACCTTTAACAAAATTGAGTAAAGCTATGCGTAGTATGTAAATAAACAATCGACCAACACTATTCAAATTGAGTGAATAGTCGGTGCCAACAGGACCCTGTTTTATAAAGCTACAAGTCAACAAACTGTTATCAGTTTGGCGAGGAAATTATTTTTATAATAATGTTATGTACGTTTTTGAGAAATAAACTAAAAAAAAAGTTACAATAAATAACGCTTAGACACTTGCCCATGCGCGGTCCCAGGTGGGGGGGGGGGCGGCACTGTGGACATGACCCCCCCCCCGGCTGCGACCGCGCCTGCACTTGCCAAGTGGTCTGGCCATTTTAAGTCTATAAAATTGTAGCTCTGTAAACAGGGCCCAGCCCAGCTATCAAAACTAGTGAATAAATTTACAAAATTAATACACCGTAGGTAACCATTATTGTTGCGTAAAAACGAGGGGCTATATTCGGTTTACCCAATTTATTCCGCTCCTACACTAAGGATCGTAAGTTGAGAATATTGTAAAAGGCTAGTAGACCAAAAAGTTTATGTTTCCCATAAAATTATAAAAATAAACAGTATATTTTAAATCGTGCGTTGCAGAGGCTTTATACCATTTGCACTTTTGTAAAATTATTTAACGAACAGGAATAAACAAAACGGCCATTAGGTATATCCTGCGACTAAAATACAGTAGCTCGTATGAAGAGCCTAAAGGCCTAATAAAAAAAAAAGAGGACGGATTATGTCAATAAAAATAGAACATTGTCAGGTTCGGATCCCTGATCTTTTACTGGTGTAAGGTTAAAGCCAAATATACAACAGAAATATTTTATAATATGGCCACATTTTTGACACTCGATAAACACTAAAACTTATGTAGAATTATAAAATCAATAATTTATCCACTTACATTTGTAATAAAAAAATTGATTTGTATCATAGATAAAAGAAACAAGGGAGATGACACATGTGTAGGTAAGGTGTGGACGTATAGGCGTACCGCTGCCTGTCGCCACTTTTAAGAAACTGTGCATTTCAACACTTACCTATACTTTTTTATCCACTACATAAATAAACGTATTATGATTGGTTAGGGTTCACAATGTGAAAACGAAGCCGTGACGTAACATAACCAAACTAGACTGAGTCAGTTGCGTAAAGGGGATCGTAAACGGGCAAATTTTTCGGCAATTTATTGCAGCAACTCGGGCTATCCCCAAAAAGATTAAATATTACATCACTAATGGGGGCAAACAGTTTGAATGTAAACTTTTGAGAATAGCCGCAATAAATTGCCGAAATACTAGCCCGTTTACGAGCCCCTTAACATTCACTTTGCAAAAAGAAAGAAAAACATCCTGGTTCAGCAACTCGCCGCCAGATAACGCCGCTAGTGTAAAGTCTTATAGATGTCTTCAACACTAGAGGACGCTTAAATTAATTCCATTTGAATTTAGAAACGTCCATGCTGACAAACTATAAAAATCGAATATAAATAGAAATATTAATTTAAAATGATACTTACTGGTGATACATCTCCCTTGTTTCTTTTATCTAGAGATTATCTTTGTTAAGTAGAGTTAAGACCAATAAAAAATATGTACAATCCACTTCTTGATCAGGGGAAGTATTCAATTATCGTTTGTGCGATTTTCTGTGAAAAATATAGGTAAATACTTTTCTATTTTAATATCTTACTAGTTTCGGACCAACATGCCCACGCTCCAGTTAAGTGGATACTTGGTAAGTATCAATATCAATGCCAGTTTATCAACGCTTTCTAATCAACATTGTAACACTGTCTTTTTATTTCAGACTTGAAAAATTCATACTTACATAAATATATGCTCTATATCTTACGAATTAGTAATGCTACCTAAACTATTTCTTTTAAACGTTTACCTACGTTTCTATCTTTACAATGATACAATACAATTGGACGGATTTAATAATACAATATTAGCTTTAATAGAATTGGACGTTCTGATTCGGTAACATGAAAAACTTAGATATGCCACCTGGTGGCTTGGTTTTGAGGTGCTCCTCTATAAATTGACACGGGCAGATATACTTTGTACCGTGGCGGCCAGGCACCGTGCTGCTCAGATTTAATCTGTTTTTGACGGCCAGCGCTCCCCAACGCCCGGCATACCGCAAGTACAGAAGCATGCCTCTTTCCTGCAGGAGATTAATTGTCAATTTTATAAATATAGCGCCAACTCAGACTTCTGCCGAGACTACGCAGGTCAATATTAATGTTTTCATACGTTATTTGCATATGGTCAAAAGCGCGATTCGTCAAAGGAGCGTTTGGTCAAAACAGCTTTTGGTCAAATTACACTTTTTGTCAAAGGTGCGTTTGGTCAAATTGTGTTTAGTCAAAACTGCCTTTGGTCAAAATTAAAATTTAGTTTTGCACTACGCTAGTAGCCCATAGACAACAATTTGATTGGTGTTATAAGAAGTCACGTATGCCAATTTGACACTTAAGGCTTACAAGTATAAGTTATTTTTAGTATGAATTAATTACGTTGATGCCAATGATAAATAAGCATTATTAGCTTCTATTTGAATACAGCTGGCAATGGCAAATCGGGACATTTTTATTAGCAGTTTTGTTGAGGAATGTGTATCCATTTTAACCATTATAATAATAAATCAATTTCGATATATATACAATTTGTCGGAACCTAAGTATGACAAGTCATAGCTGTGATCAAAAGTAGCTTTGGCGAAAATGTTTTGTCTAATCGCAACTCCTTTGACGAAAATGTTTTGACGATTCGTAACTTTGGCAAACCAAACCCACCTTTGACGAAAATGATTTGTCTAATCGCAACTCCTTTGACAAAAATGTTTTGACGATTCGCAACTTTGGCAAACCAAACCCACCTTTGACGAAAATGATTTGTCTAATCGCAACTCCTTTGACAAAAATGTTTTGACGATTCGCAACTTTGGCAAACCAAACCTTTGACCAAACCCTCCTTTGACGAAAATGTTTTGAAAAATCGCAACTTTGGCAAACTATACCTTTGACCAAACAGTCCTTTGACGAAAAGAGTATTTTGACGAATCGCGCTTTTGACCATAGGCAAATAACCCACTTATGGAGAGGGAAAATATAGAAGTACCTATGTAGACTTGCATAGGCTCGCCAAGAATCTATAATTTACCGTAAGAACACTCTTTCACCAACAAGCAATAGATCAAAAAGGGACTTGCCAAACGTGAACCTGTTTGGTTAGTCGAGACCGCGTCGCCTGAGCCAGGTGTTGCAGGCCGGGCAACAGGCGCGCGTGTCTCTGGGCTCTTTGTTCCGTAATATTTCCTCGACATATTGACAGGGGCAAAGCGCTTGCGTCAAGTGGCGGGGGGCCGCGGGGTTGCCGCCGTCCTCGTCTAGAGTCCAGTCGAGTCGGCGCCGGAGGAAGTCTTTGCCCCACCGCTGCAGGTACCTCAGGTACACTTGCTCTGCCATACCCTGCACATTCATATGCCTTCCTTACCCGCCACAAACTAAATATAATACAATATTATGTTTTAACGTGCCGACCGACACCACAATAATGATACGTACGCATTCCATATCGGTTATATTTCTGGTTTGGTTAGTAGCTAAGATACAAAAAACCCACGCAGGAGTTCAGTATTGGCTGTATTCAGTGTATTTTTTTCTTTATAGGGAATACGTACGCGGCGGTTAGCACATTTTAGTATGTGATTGTAAATATTTAACAAGTGCGAAATAAATTTAATGAGAAAAAAAGGAATAGTAAGCCAACAAAGTTATTCCGCTCAGAAGATATGAAAAACATTATAGTATAATCAGTTCCGGATCTAGGTAGGTACGATTTTATCGAGCCGGGGCAAAAACATTTGTGATTAATGATTTTAGTAAAACAAGATTTTTAGGGATCCAAAAAATGAATGAAAAATGAAAAAACGGAACCGTAATAGGACCTCTCTGCGGCCCTCACAGAGTAAAAATATGTACTCGGATAAAGATGTGGATAAAGGGGTGTGGCACCAGACCCACAGTGCTCGAATACGTGTTTCACCGGATAGGACGCTCT
The DNA here is from genome assembly GCA_947859335.1 of Tortricodes alternella. Lineage (NCBI taxonomy): Eukaryota > Metazoa > Arthropoda > Insecta > Lepidoptera > Tortricidae > Tortricodes > Tortricodes alternella. The sequence goes on from OX401974.1 coordinate 11,424,628, forward strand.
TGGAAGATAGGGGGTCTAAAATTTAAAAAAATGCCAGTACCCAACCACCACCACCACCACCACCGAAGCGAAGTTTTTAAGAAACATTACGTAACGTACAAAACGTACGCTTTTGTGCGAAATCAGATAAACCAAAATTCTAATACTGTACTTATGCTTCCTAAAAACTTCATAAGATATAGGCCTTTTGGTTTTTATCGAAATTTAAGGCCCCACAGCCATTACGTTCAATAGCAATTTTACGAATTTCAAGTAAGTATTTTGTCTTTTTTTTCGTATTCCGGACACCCTTTTTTTTCGTATCCCCTATCTTCCAAGAGCGTCCTGGCCGACGCGTAAGAAATAGGTATTCGAGCAGTGGGTCTAATGCCACACCCATATAGGTCTCACTGCGAATTCATATATCACAGTTTTTTACCCCTGCGGCCCTAGCAAGGTTGACACAAGGATAAGTTAAACCGTCTTATCTCTGCGTCTCTCTCACACTAGTGCCGACGAAAGAGATAGTCAGAGAGATAAACGGGTTTTACTTATCCCCGTGTCTGCTAGGGTCGCTGGGACGACGGACTATTAGAAAACGGGTAATTTAATTTTGTGTAGTTTTTAGTGTGCGAAATAATTTGTTGTCAGTATGCGAAAAGCTTAGCTGCTGGTTGTTATTTTGTAACTATAAGTATACTATCAGCGTATACGAAACAAACTTCAATCGATAGGCACTGCTTCTTTAAGTATTGGTTGAGTCGAATTATAAATTGGAACATGTTGTATATAAACATTTTTGACATATAGATCATGAAATCTTAGTACGAGTAAAGATGATACTATTGATGCCCAATAACATTAGAATATTGTTAGTTCTTACCTTTAACGATATTGATTTATACTGACACACACAAAAACGTTTACTGTTATAATATACCGAACCCATAGGACATGTAAATATTTTTTCGTCTATAAGGTCCAGCGGCCCTAACATGCATGGCACAAAGATAAATTAGAACCGTTTATCTCTGTGACTATCTCTTTAGTCGGCTCTAGTGTGACAGAGACGCACTTAGAGATGAACGGTTCTAATTTATCTTTGTGCCATGCATGTTAGGGCCGCAGAAGCATTTGTTAAGTTGTCGGAATACACTTTTTTATATTATCAAATTTTATATTAGAAGTCGTGCATGAACTTATAAAGAACAATAAAGAAGACAACTCATTAAAATATAAGAATTAAAATCAGATTTTTAAATTAAGGACCATAACTACATTATAATACACAAAACAACCAAGACAATACATTAATTATTAAATGCTGGTAGATTCAGACATGTAAAAGAGCCCAGGTGGCCTACTTGCAAAATAAATATTTTCATTTTCATTTTCATTTTCATTTTCAAATATATTTTGTAATTATTGAATACTAGATTTTGCCAGTGACTCCGTCCGCATGGAATTCGGTTATTGCACACAGCACCATCTACCGAGGAGTAGCACTTCTCATATTTCCTGTATTTATAAAGATTACTAAAAATCTTCCAGGATATCAGGACAACAAGTAGGTATTCTATGTTCATCTCCATATAACTGGCTACATTTGTGCCAATTTTATGGAATTCTATTAATATGTTTGGCCATGAAAACGGACGTCGACTAAGGGACGGGTCCTCTCAAACATGGTGGACTATCTGTATGGGCGATGGGCTGATCACCTGTCACTAGAGATGCAACGGATAGTGGTTTGGCCGGATACCGGATACCGGATATTCGGCATGGCCATTGGCCGGATAGCCAGATATCCGGCCGCACACGAGCTATCTCTAAAGCTGTGTTAGCTTGCGCGGCCGCCGCGCGGCGAGCAAGTTTCAACTTGTTACGAATTGTAAGTGCCGAGAAGACCCTTTGAGGTTAAATACGCGCCTTATTACCTCAGTTGGGAATATTCGAACGTGCACGACGTGATGTTACATATTAGTTTTATACTTAAATAAAAAGAACCAGGGTTTTAATTTAATAAATGACGTTGATATTGTTTATTTCTGATGGCTTTTATTTGTTTTATCGTATTCCTGATCCAAATTTTTACTATCCGGTATCCGGCCGGATACTGACTCACTATCCGGTATCCGGCCGGATAGTAAAATCATGGCCGGATAGGCCGGATACCGGATAGTAGCCGGATATCCGTTGCATCTCTACCTGTCACCATACGGTTCATCATACCATCTTAGGACTAATTAATAGAATGTGGCCACAAGCAGTCTTGTGGCTCTGCCCACCCCATTAGGGATTTCGGGCGTGATGCTATGTATGTATGTATGAAAATGGAACAAACAAATAAACAAACAAACACCTTCAGATTTAAGATATTAGTATGGATAAGGATTTTGAACAAATAAGATAGGTATCAATAAAGAACATGCAGCATACATGCATAAGGATTAGGCTGCAAGTTATTTAAAAAGATCTTATTTAATCAAAGAAATATTTCCTGAAAGTTATAGCAATCAAAAAGAGGTTTGCAGAATAAGATGTCACTTTGAAACCTGATAAAAGAAAGTTATATATTTGCATGCACATTGCAGTAAAAAATACTGTTTGCCATGGTTTTCATGTGTAACTTCCGATTTGAGTTCCTCTCAAGTTTTTTCCCAACAAAGTCCAATTTATATTGTTGTGCATCAATACCCATTTCAAAATATCATCAAAGGGCATGAGAATGTTAAGGATATGGCATATGTCAACTTCAGTAGCTAAGCAAATTATTACCTAACAAGACCAAACAATATTCTGCATAGATTTCGTCAATTTCTAAGGAAAGGATCCTTTAAATTGATGCAATTCCTGAAATAAGTTGTCATACCTGTTTCCGAGATAATCTTGTAGACTGACTTCCTTGGATTACAATATCATTCGCTGAAACATCCAGTCTCTGTTCCCAACCTTGCATAATGGTTTTACCCTCTTCACTCTCAATAAACTGCTGCACATGAGACACGCAAGGTCCAGAGTCAAAATAAATAAAACAAAGATTTACTTTATGACAGGATATCTTTCCTCTATCGTCCAAGGCCAGTATCAGTTTATGTTTATTCAGCAATTTATTGACACTGGCCAGGCATTGCTCCAGTCCCTTTGAAAGGGTTAATTTGATCCACATACAAAGGAATATTGCAGCAGCATTCAGTATAAGCCACAATACACCAAGAGAAAACAATAGCAGGCCGGTCAATCCAGAAAATAAAAGTGCGAGGAGCACAAGAAATGCAAGAGTTATCCAACAGACAAGAACACGTTTGTAGCAGATATTGTACAGAGTGAAGCGGGCATCATTCACAAGTAACTCCATGGCATGGACGTATTCCTCCACAGTTAACTGAAAATGAAAAAGAAACCATTGTGTTATGCATTATTGGATCAAACACTATTGTTGTAAGAAAAACAACGGTTATTATTACATAGGTAGTTATACAAAAGATCTCTATGGTTAGTGCTTTTATAAACAAATTCAACAGTTGATTAAATCTTGACAACACTGCCACTAGGCATATTAAATAGTAAAATTGATTAGGGCTGTCAAGGGGTCTTGGATCAACTGCTTAAGTGACATTTGTGAATTCAGCCATTTAGACTTGAATGTTTTGGGAACATTTGACAGCTATAATTTATAACATGTAAAAACATACTGTAAGTCCTTGTGCCATCAGTTCTTCAGGTACTAATTCAGGTCTAAAGCGTGCTGCTGTAATCCATGGCCACTTTGTATTTGTTGGAAGAATGGTGACAATCATATCGCCATTTGCTAGATAAACACGAAAAAAATCACATAAGATTCCACTTAAGTGAGAGCAAGTGACACAGAATTTATTGCTTAGCAATACGAAACATAAGAGTCAATGAAATTAATACTATTAAATACAAATTAAACTATTACCAAACCCAGTTCGAATGTTCACAAATTCTACGTTTTTAGTCAAAGTTGGCTGTGAGGTGCTTTCAACAGATTTGTCGCCTCTCTCCAAGTTGACATGTACTGATTCCGTTTTTAACACTGCTGGCAATGTGGAAGATGATGATCCAGATGTACTGACGGCAGCAGTGGATACTTGTGGCGATATCTCCGACAAGGGAGCTGTTGATAATGGATTGTCTTCCTCAAATTTAACCCACTCTTTCCTATGTTTGTCACTGTTTACACCTCCATTTAATTCATTTATAGGTGATACCTTATCACGTTCTTCCTTATTGCTCATTTTGAACTTTTCTTAAAAACTAGCAGACTTATTAAACAAATATTAAGTACTCAACAGTTGTTAACTAATTATCACCTACTAGCCTACACTACGTACTACCACAACACAACACACTACACACACCCTACAGTCAGAGTGACCATTGGCAAAAAAAGAAAAATGCCATTCTGCCAAAACTGAACCGAAACCTTGCCGAACACCCTTAAGATAAAAGCCATAAATATGCCACATAACATTAATTCCCTATTCATCGAATCACCCCTATACAAACCACCTAGGTTTAAGAATGTGAAGATTGTTGTGCATAATGTTTGTATTTTATGTTTGAAATAAAATAAAAAAAACCAACTGAAGCCTGAGGGCTTAGCACACTATTTTTTATCGCGCACATAAAGCATTCATCCCTTTTGCACCCGCGTATTAGTTAAAAAGTGACAGATGCTTTATGTGCGCGATAAAAACTAGTATGCTAGGCACTCTGATTGCATAATATTTTTATATAAGCGGTAGCCTCTTTTCAACTTCTTTAACAATTTTACAAGTCTAAACTGAGAACATTGAACACCAAAATAAGACAAAGGTCTACCAGTCAATGGTGCAAGCGTTGTCAGTGGCGTACTAGATGTTTTTGTTGTATAATGTTGTTGACAAACCATGTAGACCCTTTAGGTGAATATTCCTGAATCTGCCAATCCCTGCCACTTTTGTAATTCGTCAACATAATGTGCCAAAGTGAAAATTGGCCCCAAATGGTCACACTGCCTAAAGTAGAGCCCAGTGTGACCGACTCAAAATAAGAGAATCTGCCATGCGTTGACATAAACTGCCTTAACCTTTGATGGACCTTCTAGAAAAGTTGTAGTCAGGAGAAATAAGTATATTGAAAGACTAGCTTTTGCCCGCGTGTAACAGTTACCTACCTAAGTATCCCTCTTTCGTTGCACAGCGAATAAAAATTTGAATCCCGCTATTTTTTAAAGATACGTTCTGAAACTGTACCCGCGGTATTATGTCACAATATTAAAGTTTTTTAATTTATAAATAATTAACTATGTACATACATGATAAACTTCGTATTCTTCAACATTCTCTTTATTTTGTTACATAAATACAATTCCATTATTTAGAAAAAAATATTATTATAATCAAATTTAAAACCTTAACAGATGATTTGCAGTTTTATGTTAGGTGCTTCCGAACGTTTTATTGTGTCTCTTTTTTGGATCTACTAGGTACGGAATTTGAAAATCGAACTCTTTCTATCTCTCGCTTTTTTTGTATCAAAGTGAAAGTGAGAGAACTTAATGAAGTTTTAAAAAGTTAGTTTGTCTCACGCTCGCAGCAAAATCAAATTTGCTCACTGTTTTTAAACATCAAAACCTGTTTGTTTGAGGTACTGAAATAAATTGCCAAGCATTATATTGTTAAGGTTGGGTGCCCAGTTAAAAAGCAACGCCGTGATGTGATTGGTTAGAGCTCTTCAAAAATGCTTTAATATCATAGCATTGCCGGGCCGCCATGCTGGGCTGTGAACTGGGTATACCACATCGGATTAGGCTGCCTTCCTCAATACAACATTCAAAATAAGTAGTTTTCCTACCCTTTCTAAAGTGCCCTAGTAAACTTAAGGCTGTGTAATTATTTAAATAAATAAAAAAACCGGCCAGATGTGAGTCGGACTCGCGCACAAAGGGTTCACGGGATCACGTTTGTTGTATGGGAGCACCCTTAAATATTTATTTTATTCTGTTTTTAGGGTTCCGTACCTCAAAAGAAAAAAACGAAACCCTAATAGGATCACTCGTGTATCTGTCTGTCTGTCTGTCCGTCTGTCACAGCCAATTTGCTCCGAAACTACTGAACTGATTGAGTTGAAATTTGGTATACATATGTAAGTCGGTGACCGCAACACGGACGTTTGACGTAAATATATGAATTTTAAACATGGGGGCTACTTTCAGGGGGTAAATTAGTAAATAAAAAAAAAGTTATGCCACCTATATCGTGTGACATATAAAATGGAAGGGCTTATATATTTGGTTCTTTTTTGGGATTATAAGATAAATAGTTTGGAAGTTATTTTGGAAAATAGACGAAAATTGACCAACCCCCCCCCCCCCCCCCTTATTTCCGAAACTACTGGGGCTAAAATTTTGAAAAAAATACAGAAAATAGTTCTTTACCTGTACAGGAAAACCTATAAAAAGTCTATGGTATTTAAAGCAACGTAGTACATTTCAGATAATCATGTACGGAACGGAACCCTCTCCACGCGAGTTTAACTCGCACTTGTCCGGTTTTTTAGTATTTGTTGTTATAGCGGCGGATACTTAATAATAGGGTCCCGTTTTTACCCTTTGGGTACGGAACTCTAAAACGTAAGACTTAAAAAGAAAATATGCCAAGCACTATAGTTAAAATTAGGAAGCAATCCTGCCAAAAAGGCAGGAAAGGAAACTGTTACATATGGTCACACTCAGCGCCCACGCGCCCACCCAAATCATGTCACTATGTATGTGTTTATTTAAAACGTAGTAATTATATTCTCTTTGATGGCCATCAGCTCCAACAATATTAACAACAATTAATTACAAAAAACTCGATTACCTTCTCCATGAAATCTTATAGTAGCTATTGGAAGTCACCGACTGCTATTTCCATATCGACCCCACGAGCACGGCAGAATCAATTTCTTGTTTCTATCTTTCTAAACTTACGCATTTGTGTTATGGTATTTTTTTTTATATAATTAACTAGCTGTGCCCATAGTCGCGAGCAAGCGTGCGGGTTCGCGTGGGATTGGGATAAAAAGTATCCTATGTGCTATTCCAAGTTACTTTTTTGCGCGCAAGCCTAATTCTTTTTCTTAAATAAAAGTAGATACTCCTCCAAGCCTAAGTTACGCCTTATAAAGTCAGCCAGTGAAAGTCCCGTTAAAATCGATCCAGCCGTTTCGGAGATTAGCCGGAACAAACAGACAGACAGACCAAAGTTTTTTTTTTTATTACAGGTACCGTATATACTTTCATATGTATGCATTTCCTATTATATCCTCTGATATCCTATTTTTGCAAGATTTTTATTAACTTGCAATGTTTATATGTATATCCGGGTCAAATCTTGCAAGCTGAATTAGAACCACTTCCTCTTATCCTTTGATTTAAATACCTAGTCATCTTATAGGTATTCCTGTAATCTATAGGTAAAGAACAATTTTCTGTATTTTTATAAAATTTTTAGCCCCAGTAGTTTCGGAAATAAGGGGGGGGGGGGGGGGAATGGTCAATTTTCGCCTATTTTCCAAAATAACTTCCAAACTATTTATCTTAAAATCCCAAAAAAGATCCAAATAGATAAGCCCTTTCATTTGATATGTCACACAACATAGGTAGTTTACATAACTTTTATTTTATTTTCTAATTAACGCCCCTAAAAGTGGCCCCCATGTTAAAAAAATATTTATTTACGTTACCCGTCCTTGTTTCGGTCACCGACTTACATGTGTATACCAAATTTCAACTCAATCGGTCCAGTAGTTTCGGAGCAAGTTGGATGTGACAGACGGACAGACAGAGAGACAAACGAGTGATCCTATAAGCGTTCAGTTTTTTCCTTTTCAGGTACGGAACCCTAAAAAGGAACCTTTATGGTAAGACTTTATTGTCTATCTGTCGATTAGCCATGGATTCTCTAATGTGTGCAGCGGCTAATCAGCGATGAGGGACACATTCAAAAGATCGAATTTTTCGTACTTACCGCCTAAATTAATACTTTCGTTTATCTGCTGATCAGGCGCTGCGCACCAAAGAGACTCACCCTACTGTATAGTATACGGGACGGCTATTTATTTCAGCAACTAGTAAAGTTATAAATCATACTTAAACTTGAAATTTGGAACAGTTAAAAAACAGGCCGCCAATTCTCGCTGCATTCGAGATAATCTCGATTGCGAGATTAAACGTCAGTGCATACAGTCGTTTGACACAACTGTATGAATCTGACGTTTAATCTCGTAATCGACATTATCTCGAATACAACGAGAATTGGGGGCCTGGCGTGCCCTGCGTGCACATTGAAAAATTCATAGCTTTCAAGTAAAATTAAATAAAACGAAATAATATTTGCAAGGTCGTATCTCAAATGATGTTTTTATGAAGAGATAGTTAACAAAAGTTATCCCTCGTTAATTTTCACAGGTAAGTACGGCACTAGGCTCGCGAGTCTTTCACTTGTCCGATTTTTTATTATTTATATGCAATCTGGCATTTTTGAGGCACTGACGCACTTGGTGACCGAGTGCTATGGGAGTTTCTCCGCTACCTGCTCCAAACCAAACCAGTGGCCTTCGCAGCGTGCGATGCCGTTTGACCGGTCCTCTCGCTCACACTTATGAGAGATAAGCCCTCGCAAATTCACTCCCACTCACCAGCCGGTTTGTGTATGCTACAGCCACACATACCTACTTACCGTTTAACCAACGGTCGGATTCTGTCTCCATATTTATGGGCAAACACCGCGGACACGGCCTCATTTCGGTCTACATAAATCTAGATAGTGCTAGAATAAATTGTAACTATTGTGTTAAATATTACATTTAAATACTTGAGTGCCGGGTATTTTTTATTGTATTTGTTATTGTTGATTACTGGATTAGGTAGTGAAAAGTGCATTATTATTCTAATAAATTGGTAAACATTTTAAGTCGCGTGCTTGAATGATGACTAAGTAATTCATATTAACATAAAGACCACAATATGACCCAGGCAACATCTAGAAACATGGAATCTCTACCTAAGCAGTTTGTTTCGGCGATGCGGACGTTATTCGATATTATGGACGACAAACACACAGGGTATGTGAAGCTTACGGATATTGAAAACCGCTGGCGCGATGATCGCACTAAGGGCCTGCCGCGAGGAGTTATAGAAAGTCTGCAAAAGGTCGCCTCCCACGATGGTTTACTAACATTCGATCGTTTCTGTACCGGACTCAAAATATGCCTCTTATGCAATCAAGTAGATGATAGTCCTGATAAGGTAAGCAGAATAAACGATAATGTAGAGAATAACGGCGGCAATATTCAAATTAGCAATCAGAGCCTTCACAGGCCGCCGTCTGCCCCCATACTTGACGTTGACATTCAAACACAGGAAAAGAATTGGAATGTAATAAAAAACACTGAAAATACTTCGCAACAAAGGACGATCAGCATGCCACAGTTGTTAGGCCGAAAAGATGTTCCATTTCAAGCAATGCGACGCCATGAATCAGTGACAACGATAAACAAACATGACAGACTATATGGGCCCCCGAAACCCCCGAGGTTGGAGAAAGTATCCACGGACGAGAAGGAATCCTCCAGATCAAGTTATAAGACGGAAGAAGAACCATGTTTTGAAAATGAAGATATCGTTGACTGTAAAGTGGACTTTGAAGACGTTGCTCGGGCGGTAGTAGAACCCAGTAGAGGGCCTGGAGATGGTAGGTCGGCCACCGAAATGCAAGCACAAATAGGCGTACGACGCACATCGCGTCGCCGCGAGCCTCGCCGGCATACCCTGCACAACGGCGTGGACTACAATCTCCTAAAACGAATGAAGCAGATCGAACAAGAAAAGGATGTATTATTGCAGGGTTTCAATGCGGTAGAGGAAGCTAGGGAATGGTACTTGAAACAGCTGGGGGAGGTTCAGGAAAAGATGCGTCATGCAGGGCGAATGGGGGCTTATGTGGTAAGTCTAGGCGTAGGTAAATGGGTAAGATTGCTGCGACTGTGTTTACATCTTTGAACTATTTCGCAGATGTATGCAGGTTTCCTCACGATGTTTTTCCTGAACCGTAATGCTCGTGGTAAACGTCAAATTCAATTCCGCACTTGAGATCCGAAAATCTCAGAGCTACGCGCCGGGATTTCAATCCACCACCCTCTGTAGGTACGAGATGCCGTGTGTCACATAGGGTATCTACCACTGGGTACTAATAGTAGATTGTTTCAGCCTGCTCTATATCTAAAATTAATCAATCCCATTGCAAGTCGATAACATTTCACAGGAACAATTAAAAGTATCTCTTGCATACCTCTTGTTACAAATACTTGTACCTTCGCAAGCTCGTATGACGCTTCTGTGTTTAATTTAAATTATAGAGGAATAAACCAATAGCATTGTTCATTCGTCCATGTGTTTGTAATCAAGAATCACAAACCATTCAACCAAGATACATATCTGTGCTAAAATACAAGCTTGCTAAGTTAAGGCAAGTATAGAACCCTCGTGGCGCCAGTCCGCCTCCCGCTTAGGTTTATACATAGCCGGGCAACGTTAATCAAATAGTTAATTTCGTTAATCGCTAATCCGTACTAAAGCAGTTAACTTCGTTAATCGTTAAACCGTTACATTTCGGAAGACTTAACGGAAGTTAACGTTAATCGTTAACTCGTAATATAAATTGCATTTTATGGCGTTGCGTCGGCGATTCACTTATAAAATAAATTTGGTGTAGGGCTATGGGAAGTTAGGCAGGTCATGAAAAATTAATAAAAGGGTGTAAAATTTGAGTTCGTAATAAATAATTATTTAGAGATCAAATTCAAAGCTATCTGACATAAGATGCATATTCCCCTTTATAAATTTCAATTAATTAACAATTAACGGACCTTAATTATTTAACGGAAGTTAATGAGTTCGTTAACAATTTTTAAAGTTAACTTGAAAGTTAATCCGTTACTCGAAATGTTAACTTCTTTAATTAGCGATTGTGCCCTGCGGCCCTAATTGCGTCTCTCTCACACTAGTGCCGACGAAAGAGATAGTCATAGAGATAAACGGGTCTAATTTATCTTTGTGGCATGCATGTTAGAGCCGCAGCTATGGGTTTATAAGAATATATTATTAAAATATTCCAAGTGTATCAAACGTCTATAACTGTACTCAGGAGCCTTGGAGCGAAGCACATCAGGAGAGGTTGGAGCTATTGCGAGCGCGCGTTTTAGAGCTGAACCGGCAGCTGGGCGCGCTGGCGGCTGGCTGGCGGCACGGCCAGCTCTCGCTGCATATGAACCTGGCGCTGCCCGCGGCGGCCCTTAACCCTGCCGCGCCAAACCACGCCACTGTGCTCAGGTCGCAGAACCGCATGCTAGCCGAGGTTTGTACCACTGCACCAATAGTGGCCACACCTTGCCTGGCTGCCTCATAACGGTTCTGATGCCATTGCCGGCCGCAGCTCTTAGGGAGCGTTCAAGTATTACGTAACGAATTTGGGGGGAGGGGGGGGGGGGGTCTTGTGAAACGTTACGATGCGTTACAGGGGCGGGAGGGGGGATTTGAACTACGCGTTACGTAACAATTTTTTTTAGAGAAATTCTCTCACGCATTTTTTAATACGCTTTTTTGCTCAAAATTTCAAAGAGAATGACCACTTGATAATTATTTTTTTGGTAAAAATCATCACTTGTTGGTTACGTAACGTTTTACTACGGGGGAGGGGGGGTAAAGAAAAACGTTACGGTGCGTTACATGGGGGGAGGGGGGGGTCAAAAATTGAACGCTCCCTTAGTACTGTGCCAGTCGAAGTTAATACATCCTACTAATATTATAAATGCGAAAGTTTGTGTGTGTATGTTTCTTACCTCTTCCCGTTAAAACGACTGGACGGATTTTAAGGAATTTGGAATGGAGATAGCTTATACCCTGGATTAACACATAGGCTACTTTTTATCCCGGAAAATTGAAAAGTTCCCGAGGGAATAACGATAATCAAACTCTACGCGGACGAAGTCGCGGGCACAACTAGTATTAACATAATATACGTCAACTTGGAGCGACAGTACCGTGTACAATATTTTTGTTGTGCCAAAAAACGAGTCTACCAGGGCATAGGTTACACACACACACACACTATTTGTTGGCACATAATTGTTAGGAGGTTTGGTAATTAATATTAGTGTCTCTCTCCCTGCCCAAAAATATATCTACGAGTACGACTGGTACCAGTACTGGTGACTTTTTTCATTCTTTTGTTCTATTAAATCTAGCGAATGGGCGATAAGCCGATCACCTGTCACCATACGGTTCATCATACCATCTTAGGACTAACTAATCGAACGTGGCCACAAGTAGTATTGTGGCTCTGCCCACCCCATTAGGGATTTCGGGCGTGATACTATGTATGTATGTATGTGTGTATTAGATCTAGATCAGGGTTACTCAACCTATTTTTTAGGCCAAATATTGTGGTGACTGCACATCAGGCGGCTGCTATATTACAATTAAAGTCTACACTTGTGTGTTATAATTTATTTATCTAAAAAATACTGTAGCTAGGGCTAGGCTTCGGGCCGCGAAGAAAAGGTTAGCGGGCCACAGGTTTAGTAACCCTGATCTAGATGGTAAATATTCAGAAGAGTTTGATAATACATCATGTCATTAATTTTTCGGCCATTTTTTGTTGGGATAGAGTGCCTTGACTGAATCAAATTTCACAGGCCAGGTCTCAATAGATAGCTATGCTAAGTTTAAGCTAATTTTATTTATCTAAACTTAACACGTTTGTCCTCTATATAAAAAAAATGCATTAGCGAGTTAACCAATATGGTGACACATGATAATGAATTTATAAAATGGGGTTAATGAGGTCTAACACAAGATTATTTTTTATTTCAGGAAGTGAACCGGAAAAATGATCGTATATCTGTTCTGGAGAGGGAGAAGTCAGCTTTAATTAGGGAGGTGCTTGGGAAAAGGAACCGAACCAAAATAATGGATAATTTTGCATAATAATGTATGGGTCTTGGCAGCCCTGAGTTAAGTGAAGATAGAAAAATATAGAATTATCCTAAAATATAATAGGCCATAATATTGTACCAATAAGTCAGTGTATTTTTTCCTTTTCTTGTGATAATAATCTATGTCTTGCAATTAAAGATAGTGCCATACATAATGCAATCTATTTAAGTTTTCCTAAAACTAACTTTTACAATAAAATAAACTTGGCGACATAATACCTATATTACAATGATTGGTTATTATGGATAATATATTATACATATTTACTGTATCTGCTGTTTTTGATAATATAAGGAATAATCATATTCCCTGAATGGGACGTCATAAGTCAGGGTGCCCTGATCCCAAGCTCGCTCTATGGCAACAAGGAGTTCTTTATGCTTCTTCTGGCACAGTCCAGTTTTAAATGCGTCCAATATCTGAAAAAGCAAAAAATAATATGCACCTAAATAAAATTATTGATAACAGTTCATGTTATATTTTAAAATAGGGTTACTTCGATCAATATGCCAAGATAATGCCTATATCTCACTCCATTTAATAAAATAGAATAAATTATGTTGAGGATTCCCTATTTGAATTAACTTTTGGATACATTAGAATAAACCTCAAACTCTACTAAATATTTTTTTATCAATTTTTCAATTCAAACTATTACTTTATCCCCAAAAAGGAACATAAATGATGGAAATCTTATACTAAAATTCTGGTTGTCAGGAATTTTTAACCGAGTTAAAAAAAACGAAGGAGGAGGTTCACAATTCGACACATTTTTTATTTGTATGTTCACTGATTACTTGGAGATGGCTGGACCGATTTGCACAATTCTTCTTTTAATCAATGGGGACTTCTCTAAATTGGTCCTGTGGTGATCAAAGTCAAAGTCTGATGAAAGGATCCATGAGCAATCAAAGGAACTCCTCAAATATTATAGGCATGTATATAGAAATTATGATATTTTCTGTAATAACTTAAGCAGTTGGTACATTCCAAAAACATTATTTGATGAAATGGAACTGATAATGAAGACCATGGATGACCACCAGAACTCTTCAATGATAAGTATTTCAAAGGTGGCGATTCGATTTCTGTATAAGGTTGGTACAACTTATGCTCATGAAAATTCATGTGGTAAAATAGAACCAGTGGTGAAGAACCTGGAGAACTCCTCAACAAATAAATTGAGCAAATAAAAAAACCAACTTCAAATACCCTTTGAAAAGTAAAAAATAATTTTATTTATTTATTTTGTGGTGGCAAGTAAGTTTGGTAATCCATCACTCATACTGTGTTCATTTACTTAACACTGATTTTGATGTATGTAATGTATCACTTTATCAACAATATATCTGACGTTTCTATGTAATTTACTTATGAAATCCAATCATTATTTCTTACTTTTCAAAGAATTTTTGAAATTGGGTTTTTTTTATTTGTTAATTGTACAAATTTATGTGATAAATGTCGTGAGGTTGGTGGCAATCAACAAATTCAGAAACCATTTTCAGATTTACTTAACAAAGAATGAAGGAGTCATCGTATATGTAAATATTATTTTAAACGTTTTACCATTACCTGACCAGTGTGCTCAGAAATGAACTGTTCAAGTAATTTCGTATTCCTGTGATCTAAAACTAAGTATTCGTCCCTGCAGATGGGACATGGATTGCCGGTAGAAATTATGCCGTTTCTCACGCAAGTTTTCCTGGTCTTACGTGGAGCAAAGCCACCTTTGTGGTTACGTCTGTACAGGGCCCAGACTGGCTTATCGCCGTAAGTCTGTTGGTAAGCTTTGCTTTGCAAGTATCGCATGCTAGTTTCTGTAGGGATAAGTTTAGTTCGGTCTTTAGCGGGATCGATTGCTTTTTGTTCCTCGCCAACAGCATTTTCCGCAGATTCACAGTAGAAACGAACAGTGCTTCTTGCCTCCACTAGAATATTCCTTCGTAATGATGCGTGTATACGACTCAACAATGCCATAGTGTAATATTTTATTCAACTGAATTTAATAAAGATTGAAATATCTACAAAAACGTGAGACTACTGTCAATAATAGTACGGAACGGTTTTTGACTGACAATGACAATGACATGATACCAGTGTTGCCAGACGGTAGAACCTAAAATCCGCTACATAAAAGACCAAAATACGTATGAAAATTGGAAATAAAAATATAAATAATATCATTGATACATGTCTTTATTTTTTTATCATATTTGAGTCAATATCCATGTTAAAACAAGGTGTATTCCCTAAGAACTGTTATGTATAAAAAGCAAATTAAATGTGTAAAATAAATGAATAATGAATAGGAGAACATTAAATTGGACATGTTGTGTGTGTTGTATTGCGTGTAAGTCTAACATACTATAATATAACGTATCGGTGAAAATCCGAACACATATCCGTACGTAATTTTTATCCGTATAGAATACCGAAACTCCGTTCAAATACGGATAAATCCGTACATATGGTAGCACTGCATGCCACTGAACTGACAGCACATTTCATTCTTTATATTTTATGTTAATCTGTAATTTTATGGCGGGAGGTACAACATGGATTGCCAATGGCATAAACTAATCGTGGCCATCCCACGTTCCAATAATGCTTGAAGCGTCCTCACAACACCAACAACCCGGTATAAGCGTGTTTACGGGTGCTTATCATATTTATTTAAGTTTACGGTCCATTCGGAAAAAATTATAGCGCGCTCTCTTCGCTGTGAGCACGCTATTATCGCGTCTTGAAACGTACCTTACCTATCTACTTCACTCATCTTATTTGTAAAAGAGAAAAGTATACTATCCGAAGAAAGTCGCGGCTTGAATGCACAATTATATTGATCGTAAGTAGACGATATTGACCATCAATGTCATCTACTGACGATCAAACTAATTGCGCAACCAGTGTTATTGCACATTTATATTGTAGGTTAGTCCCAGCCAGCAGACGTCGGATAGCTTTTTTAAATGTATATTTTCCTAGCAACACTGCGCGTGACGCGTACCAACCATTTATGAAAAAATTTCATCATGACTGACATTCACAATGACATTCATTTGAAAGAAACGAATTCTTAACGTTTTGTGTCTGTCTCGTTGTGTTGTTTCCGTTTTTGTTTTGAATTTACTCATAAAGTGCAGTAAAATTGATTTGAAATAAGCTTGAAAGGTGAGACATCAGTGCCGAGCATAGAATTAATAAAAAATTCTAAAATGTCGGAGTCAACAGGAGACACTCATATTATGTGAGTACAACATCATTACATTATTTATTTAATTAAATGTTTATGTTTACAAGTGTAGTGTAAGCTTGCCATACTTTTTACTTGGGCTAAGGAAATTCAAATACTCTATATCGGTGTTTTTAATGAACCGTTTTAGTCAAAAACTGCCATTATTTGTTTGTTAATCAATTCATTACCAGCATTCAATTCCGGCGAGTGTCTCAATTTTATTATACCTGAAAACGTGTAAAAACCGTTTTTCAGGGATGACATCTATTTCGATAAACTTGAAAGTGAAACATTAAGTATAAAAATATACTCATACCTACTTGTATCGAGACAATGGTCTCTTAAAGTCTCTCCATGTCTTCATTCGATATCAAAAATTGGGTCTCAAGATATGGTTTTGTCGAGACAGTGTTGCCAGACTTGTTCTTATGTGTGGATGTTTTTAGAGACATGGCTAACACTACATATTACTCAGACATCACAACGGATAATGTGGATGGTTATCTTGAAAGATACATGGTTTTGAAAAAAGAGTGAGACACTTGAAGATAAGTTGAGATATATATGTGTGGACATGTCTCGTAGTGCGTACAAGGCTTCAGAGCCACTTCCGAGAAACCAGTTACAATTATATATGTATTCAATGTCATCTTTCTCCTTGTAGCCCCAGTTTCGGGAAGTAGTTTATTTTTGTGTTATTAGTGCATACATTTAACTGTCTGACTCGTGCCAGTTGCAAATTCCCAAATCAAAGAACAAGGTCAGATGTAGGTAAATAAACACAAAGATCATGTCATTGCGATTTATTTGACATTGGTAAGACGTAGGGTGATCAGTACCATTACCATAAGTTTATGCAAACCGTTTTTGTTATCGATATCTATTGAAAATACTGCTTGTTGCTGATACTAGTAAATGGGAGTGAGTAATAGTTCTCTATTACGAGAACGGTTTGCATAAACTCATGGTAATAGTACTGTAAATGCTTGTAATGTAACTTTGTCTTGGCCTTTCCACTTTATATAGTCAATTTTGCTTTACATGTACAGATTCCCAGTTAGAATCTTTTATGTGTTTCTGCACAGACTGGGACTCGCAAATTCAAATAGGTTTAAAAAAGAGACAGACGCAATATGGCCGCGCTCAGGAGTATGCATCGGTACAGACGTTTTTCTGCATCGCTACTATCGCGAAGCCGCATCGATACACCTCGACCAAAGTAAAAAGAGCGCTAGTGGTGGGGGCTGCGCAGTTGATTTACCTACTGGCCAAATTGGTGGTACGAGGTGAGGAGCGACGGAGGGGATTACGCGCGGTATGCCTGTGCCGTCGCGCTATTCTATTGGTTTGTCAGTCGACTATTGCTTCCCACACAGAGTACGTTTCGTTCGCTCCCAAAGTACAGTCACACACGTTTTTCTGTACGATGGTTTTGCATAAAAAGGAATCAAAATTTATTTACAATGTTTTTTGTTTTATGAAGAGAGAAGCTGACAGTGGCATAGTAAATAATTTAAAACGATGTATAAAACGTTCTTTAGAGGCAACGAAAACGTCCGAGGCTACACCACGTCTAGCACGACCTGCCCGCGAGTCGTTTGTCCCTTAGTCCGTCTCTGTCAAACTAGTCAAATATTTAAGGGATGCACTGAGCGACAAATGACTTGCGGACAGGTCGTGCTAGCCGTGCAGTGCGTCCCTTACATATTTGACTAGGTTGGCAGTGACGGACTGAGCAACAAACGAACCGCGGGCATGTCGTACTAGCCCCCTAAATCGAAACAGCGCGACAGCATTGCTAAAGTTGCTAGTTTGTATTTGTATCGATAAGTACAGTAGCGATGTTGAATCGATACTGCGCAACTGTAGCGCTTCTGCATCGCATCTGTCGCGCGTTGCAAATGCGACTAGCGGCCACATACGAGGGGCGGCTGAAAAGTTATCTACCTAACTATGAAACAAAAGACGATCATGGCTAGTTTTTTTATATTTTTCAATATAGTCTCCTGACAGGGAAAATGCACTTATTACATTTATCAATTAAAGACATTAACCCGTTAAAAAAAAAACTTTAGGTTTATCATCGAAAAAGTCATTAACAGCAGCCTTCATGTCGTTATCGGTTACGAATCTTCGTCCCCTCAGTTCTTTCTTCAAAAGTCTGAACAGGAAGTAGTCGGATGGGGCCAAATCTGGACTATATGGAGGGTGGTTGATTACTTCGTACCCATTTCCATTAATTGCTAGCTTCGTTAAGCGAGCAGTATGCACAGGTGCGTTATCATGCAAAAGCAGAATCCCTTTACTGAGTTTGCCCCTTCTTTTTTCTTTTATGGCTTCTCTGAGCTGGTCAAGTAAATCTGCGTAATATTCAGCATTCATTGTTGGTTTTTTCAGCAGAATTCCTTCCGCATCCCAAAAAAATGTTGCCATTACTTTGCCTGCTGACGGGCGAACCTTAAATTTCCGAGGAGGCTTTTCATCCTTGAATTTCCATTGTAATGACTCCTGTTTACTTTCGGGATCCCACTGCCGAATCCAAGTCTCATCACAGGTTACTATTCTAGAAATAATTTCCTCCTCTTTTCCACGGCTCATGTCTAAAAATTCCTCGCAACATTGAACACGTCTGTCCTTGTCAAACGGAGTCAACATTCTAGGGACCCAGCGTGCACTAACCTTAAACATGTGCAAATGTTCATGAATTATTTCATTGACCCGTTCTTTACTAATGCCCACTTCCCTGGCTAACTACCACTGCTTAATTCGCCGGTCTTCTAAAATAAAATTTCTCACTTTGGCCACATTTTCATCGGTGACAGCGGAAACTGGTCGCCCACTACGAGGATCATCTTCAAGGCTCTCACGGCCAAGCTTAAACTGTTTCGACCAGAACTTTATTGTAAATTCAGAAGGGCACGAACCACCAAAAACCGGTAACATACGCAGTCTAATCTGCGAGGGTGTATTTCCTTCTTTAGTGAGAAATTTTATCACTGCACGCGCTGCTCAATTTCAATCAGATTATTTTTTTCTTTCGACGTTTTGAAAACAATCCAGTCCCAGAAAAAGCGGGAGCAAGAAACAAATGAATGTTGGTGATTTTGAAAAAAGAATAACCAGTGAACACGACCTCATAGTGGCCAGTATTATTTTCGCATAATATATAGGCTAGGTAGATAAGATAACTTTTCAGCCGCCCCTCGTACGTGATGCAGCCATGCATGAGTATGTTAATTAGGGGGATAAAAAATGTATGAGGAAATATTTTTCTAATTTGGCTGGCCAAATTACCTAGGTATTTGTTTGAAATATCGTCGCTTAATTAGCTTCGCCTTAGCTTTCAGGAGACAACAAAGCTGTATATTATGCATGCATGATAAGTTTTAAAATTGAGCAAATCTGACCTGTGCGGTATTTTTAGCTAAGCGACGATATGGCACAAATACATACCTAGGTAGGTACTATCAGTATAAATAAGTGAACACAGTAAATGCTTTTCAACAATGTAAACACTAACAGCCTTCTAACAGCAGTGTTAAATAAGGAATGAATAGAAAACAGTGGAGAAGAAAGTTTGAATGGGAAAATCTATTTTCTTTAATAAATTATCGAACGTATCGAATCGATGATACACGCCAAGATCCCTATAATTTTTATTTTCTGGGTAGTTAGTATGAGTTCTGTGATGATTTGCTTAATGAATTAGTTGACCGAGGCTTAACTATAAATCTCAGATCAAACTTCATCTTTCTCTTCTGAACGCTACAGTCGGCTATGGCCGATAGCAGATTTCCGTGCCCCTAACGCCACGGCATTCTATTTTCCATCCATTTTTTCGGCTACAGCCGTCACTCGGCGTCCGAGGCACGCTTTCTCGAGCACAGCCGTGGCGTTCAAAAGGTTAATTAAGTAGGGTTTGTAAATTCGGCCATAAGTCGCATTTTATAGATCCCGTCTGTTCATCCCTCCGTATACTGATGTGTTTTGTATTTAGACAATCGTGTTCGTTAAGTAATCTATATAAGACGGCTGTGACAAACAGCCAGACAACAAAATCACGCCGCTGCCGACTCCATGATTTAAAATGATATTTTTTTTCCTATAAGTAAAGAAACGCAAACAAAGAAGATTGTCTCGAAATTATACCATCAAGACATTTAATTGAATCTATTTTAGTTCAACAATAAAACTTAAATAATTGTGTCAATCACTGACTTGCTTAAAACTAAGATCTATATTTGTGTATCAAAGTGGAATAAATTGGTGTTTGCTGTTTAAGTCAGAGCTAATTAGCTAAATTTAACATAACTAAATAGTCATTATAACCTAAGGAAATTAATGTCGCCCAAAACATTACCGCGCGCGTCAAGGAAGTAACGCATAAATCGAAAATTTGGAGCAGAGCATCTACGTAACGACGCAGCCACTTCTATTTCTGTGTATCGCAGAGTGCATGCAGCGAACGCAGCATCCGTCGCCCCCCTCATGTCTCCCTTTAATATAACTCATAGTTCAATATTCTGTCTCTTTCCATCCCAGTCCCGCCTGAGTTATTCTTTCTCTATTCAAGCGTACGGCGGCAAGCGAAAACTCCCGAAACTCGCCCGAAGTCCCGTCCTAAATTCATTAGTTCACTCTTATATTGTGTCGTGAAAAACAACATCAACGTCGTATACTGATTACGATACAAATAATGGATTAAACTGATCGTTAATAAGAGTTAAGATCTAATTAGGCAGGAAAAAACAATAATTGCTTGAGTTTTAACTAAATGAGTGTTTGTAATAATACAAAGTGGGTTGAATGTGGACTACGTAGTAGTAAACAGTTGTGCGATATGGATGGACATTATAAAATAGACGACAGTACCTAGTTGATAAAAGAGCGCGTAACGTGATTACTTGTCACTTTCATTCAACTGCTGTTGGTTATTTTTGTTTTGTTTTGTGAGTGCTTTAACCTCTGACCTGAAGTTACAAGAGTCAAATATTGTTCACCTAAAATAAGAGTTTACATGTGAACATAAATAATGGCAACACTACCTAGGACATCAAAACATGGAGCTGGTATATCTTCTCCTTTTAGGTAAGTTTCCTTAAAATCGTATTCAGTAGTGGTTCGCCCCGAATTAAGACTTCACTACTATACAAGTAAAAGTTTCGTTCAGAACAATAAAAACCGTGTAAAAAGTGCGAGTTTAACTCGCGTGGAGAGGGTTCCGTTCCGTACATGATAATCTGAAATTTCCTGTTACATATTTTAAATACCATAGACTTCCTATAAGTTTTCCTGTAATCTATAGGTAAAGAACTATTACTACAAAATCTTAGGACCAGTAGTTTTGGAGATAAGGGGGAATGGTCATTTTTCTCCTATTTTCCTAAATAACTTCCAAAATATTTATAAAAATTCCAAAAAAAATTATGTATTCTAGATTCTCACAACGAGCCCTTTTATTTGATATGTCACGCGATATTGTAGTTTGAAAAACTTTTTTATTTTATTTTCTAATTTTACTCCCCAGAAGTGGCCCCCATGTTTAAAATTCATTTATTTATGTTACACGTCCGTGATGCGGTCACCGACTCACATATGTGTACCAATCAACTCGATCGGTCCAGTAGTTTCGGAGCAAATTGGCTGTGACAGACGGACAGACAGACATACGAGTGATCCTATAAGGGTTCCGTTTTTTCCTTTCTGTTCCTGTACGGAACCCTAAAAAGTACCTAAATTAAAAACTAAAACCCGACTGGCGACCTAAAAGTAGTGTGCAGTACCTACCGTACACTGTTAAAGTCAATACCCTCCTTTTGAATTCGCGCAGTCGGGTAATAGATAAGGTTTGTATCTTGCTCTTTGCTGATGTCTTAAAACAGGGGTATTTCCATTTGCCCCGCTGATAGTGGGTTTTTTCCATTAGTCCCCACCAATATATTTTAGCGGGGACTATATTTTAAACCGTCTGTCCCCGTCGGGTACTATTGGAAAAAAAAAACATTAGTTTCCACCTCCTTATTTGTCCCTTTAAAATGTTGTTAATTTACATAGTTACTTACGTATGCAAATTGTGAGCTCTATTAGACTACGGGAAGTTAAATCGGCTCCCTAGATTTGTTTACATACTAAATTATATATTATGTACGAGTGAAGCTAATAAAATGCTGGTTATTAAAATATTCTAATATTTTAATACAGCATTTTTATTTTTTAAAGAAAGCGGTGATAACGACTGGGTTTTTTGTCTCACTTGTTACCACTAATAATTAATAACTTGGTGGTAAATACAAAGTCATACGGTCTAAACTTTTATGTCTCTCATCGCTGATCAGACACTGCGTACGTTGGAGAATCACATGGCTGGAAACACTACCCAGTGGCCCTAGCATGCCAGACAGCAGACACGGGGATAACTGAAACCGGTTCGTCTCTCTGACTATCATTTTCGTCGGCACCAGTGTGAGAGAGACGCACTTAGAGATAAGACATTTTAACTTATCCTTGTGTCAACCTTGCTAGGGCCGCTGTAGCATGCACGAATAAAACAAGAGAACTGCGCCTCTATTCGTGAACGCTAAGTGATTCTGTAGCGACTCTCAAGCGAGATTTCTCATCTCGCTCTTACGCATTACGCGTCGTGCGGAAGAGTGGGATGAGAAATCTGGCTTACGAGTCGCTTCAGAATCACTTAGCGTTCCCGAATAGAGAGGCTGAACTGACAACTGTATCTCGAAAATAAACCGAAGCTGCAAATACAAGATACTGCGACCGAAAATACAGTTAAACTAGATGTCGCCACAGTCGTAGCACTCGTAGCCTGAGAGTAATTCAATAAAATACAGCGAAATGAAATATTTTTCACTGATAGATGGCGTCACAGTCACAACGTCCGAGGATCGCTTGTTTGTACGGCAATCCTGTTGCTTTTTTCGTCGTTGCCTGTAGTGAAAATCCATCAGGATCACGCAGGAACTAATGCTTCGTGTGGCTATGCCTATAATGCAGTTATTCATTGATTGATACAAGGGCATGCAATTCCGGAATTAGTTTGTATGGAAGTTCCGGAATTTCCGATATTGGCATTGATACTGCCATACAAACCAATTCCGGAATTGCATGCCCTAATTGATACTGCACTGCCACATGCCTAATATTTTTAACAGACTTGAAAAACGGCAGAGGAGCTATTTTCTTAATGTTTTTTACCGCATAATGTTTTACCCTGTGAAACTATTTCGATGATTATTAGGTCGAGTGAGGTATTATGATGAAGGAATTAACGATCAATGATGAATGTCTGTACTCAAGTCATGGACATTTAGTAGGTATATACATGTACTATAGGTTCATAATATTAATTCCGAAAATATAGGAAACGGATATTTTAAAACTGAAGTTAAAACGACAATAGATAACATGCATATTTTTTCTCAGTGCGGTTTTGAAAATCTGCTTTTACTTTATCTTGTTTCTCTAAATAATTAACCACACAGATACGACGAGACCCATACTAAAATACGAGTATTTCATACTGAAAGTTCAGCGGAAATCGAACAAGTTTCTTATTCCGGCAATGAAACCAATGTGCCAAACCTGGGTCCGTGGCAATGGTCTTGAAATTTTTTAATAGTTACTGTCGTATACGTTTTTTTACGTAAACCTTGTTATTTCAGCACGAGTCCACGGGCGCTTCAAGAGATGAGTCTGCCAGCACAGGAAGGACTAGGTACGTTCTCTGTACAAGGTAAAATGTTAAGGGTCCAATTCGCACCAGGGTATTGTTGGCATTACTTTGTCCACCAGTGGGCCTATTAAGGTTCACGCGGGGATAAGTTATCCCCATCTTATCGCTCAGTGCTTCTTTCTCACACTAGTATGGAAGAAAGGGATGCATCTTCGTGTCAATCTTGCTAGGGCTGCTGGTTCTTGTTAAAACCAGATTCCTCACGGCTCCTAAGTCACCTAACTACGGAGACTATACTATACGGAGACTTATTAGTTATTTATTATAATGTAAAAGTTGCAAAAAAACTTACTGTTGAGTTTGTTGCGGCATTTCTTCTCTGCAGATGTCACCTTTCGAAGCGCTGCTGGTAGCTTCAGACATGTGAAAGAGCCCATGTGGCCTACTTGCAAAATAAATTTTTTCATTTTAAATTTCATTATCTGCATGATAATCTGATACTTAGCGATTGTAGTATTCAGCGGCCCTAACATGCAAGACACAAAGATAAGTTAAACCCATAGAGATAAACGGGATTAACTTATCTTTGTCTGTGTGTATAAACCAAACCCCGTATAAACCATGCGACCCTAGCATGGTTTATACGGGGATAACTTGACCCCGTCTTATCTCTCTGACTATCTCTTTCGTCGGCACTAGTGTGAGAGAGACGCACTTAGAGATAAGACGGTTTAACTTATCCTTGTGTCTTGCATGTTAGGGCCGCAGGGAACGAATGAAAATAATACTTATGAATTCTTGCTGATAATTTTGTATCCATTTTAATATCTTAGACGTTACGGCTGCGAGTGGCATTAGCATGAAGCAATACGAAGAACAACTTAATGGATTAAGAAAGGAAAATTTTCACCTGAAGTTGAGGATATATTTCCTGGAAGAAAAATTGGGTACCGGGTCACCCCCAGCCGTACAGGTGAGTCGCTGACGAGTAGTTTTGTTGCCGTTTTCTAAGTTCCTTCTAAGAAATTCCGTTCGCGATTGTACCTGTACATGAATGATCCTCAATTCGTTTTTATTTATTTGGTCAGGTACCCTTCTCCAAGAAAGTGTTTGAGTTATCGATGATTTAAATTCCATTTTATGGGATTGTATCTTATTACAGAAAATGTTCAATTACATTTTACATGAGTTACATGGGGCACGATTTAATTAAACTTTAATTAAATCATGCAAACTCGCTAAACTTACATAAGTATTTACTTTTCTCATTATAATATATCAGGATATATATTACATGTTTACACCTGCATAACGAAAATACGATAAAAATAGAAGTTTAATATTTCATAGTCCAAGGTCTTGTTTACCTAAGTTGACTGCGCGACTCTAATCTTACAAACGGTTTCCTTCAGGGTTTGCTGGAACATAATGTTCGACTGCAAGTGGAAGTGGAAGAACTAAGGAGGCTGTTAAGTGATAAGCAGGAACTCTTAGCTGTTGCTGCCGAAGCAATAGATGTTCTAGAACATCAGGTAACATATGTAGCTATAATCGTTAATAATAGGCGCTTACCTATGAAATTGCCGTTTTTCAACACTGGCTACTTTGAACGACATCAACTTATGTTTGCTAAGAATTCCAAATTCAAATCACACTAATATTATAAACTAGTGGACCTGCCACAGCTTCGCCCGCGGTATTTTCCATACAAACTTTATCACCCCTTTTCACCCCTTTAGGGATGGATTTTCATAAATCCCTCCGGGAATATCTCCTTCAAATTTCAAACCTCTAGGACCACCCGTTTAGGCTGTGCGTTGTCTTTAAGTCAGTCACGGTACTGTTTTATATGTATTGATGCGAAAGTTTGTGAATGTGTGACTTTTCATCCCAATTCCACCCGAACAAAATCAAGGCACAGCAGGCTAAAGCCATGTCGTTACTTTTTTGAATGCTGATCAATCTCAAACTATGTCTCGGCTAGCAGCAGCGTCCTGCGTAATTGACCAAACCATTTATTAAATTCAGCCGCTTATCTTATTGGCCTGTAACGACGTTCATAAAATATTTGCGTTCAATCACTGGTTGCAGAATACTAATAGAGCAAGAGCCCAGGGCCGGGCTTATTTTCTGATGAACAAAATGTGTATGCTTGAGTAGTCTTAGTACGTACTTACTATGATTGTATGCCTACCGGCTGGTTTGGCCAGGCGGCCAAGTATTAACCTGTGCCTATTATTGCCTGTATGCTGTCCTAATTTAATTGAACTGAACATGTCTCTTTTGTTTGATAGGGTTCCATGTCAACTGACAGTATTGAAAATTCAATTAATCAAAGCAACACGATGCAAAAAGATACGAACGTCCAGGTAAATCTTCCATACTTATTATATTAATTTGAATAATCCGTTTTGGTTTCACGATTACTGGACAGATTTCGTCAAAAATATTAAAAGAGGTAAAGTTTGACTTTCAATGATGAACAAAGGATTCCTCGAGGAACGCCGACGAAGTAATCCACAAAACCTTCTAAGAGCAATATAATATACATATACTATTTATATACGTCGCGTCTCGTAACAAGAGCGCTGACGGCCGGCTATATAAAATGTATGGCAGTCAGCGCTCTTTTTACCTGATCCGAACTTAACCTACCTAATATTAACAAACAATGATTGTATTGTTCATTTTTACAGGAGGTCGGTATAAACCAAACAGTTGATGATACTGGTGCGTCAGAATCTGCAGGGTAACTTAACTATATCAAATAATTTTAAAGTATTAAATGATTTTTTGTTAAAGTAAGTTAAGTATAAATAATGTGATGTTTCTTTTTCTTTTCAGAGATTATCTATGTGTGACTGAAAATAATAATGACACGGTAAGAAATACTGCTATATTATTATATAAATTTTCTCCAAATATTACGTCAATGTTTTTATTATATTCAACTTTCAAATTTTTTTACCGATTTTTATTATGTAGGACGAGCTGGTAAAACTACGCAGAGAGAATCGTAAAGCTTTACAAATGATAAAAGGATGCATGAAGAAAATTCAACAGCAAGATAAAGAAATCAAAAAACTGAAATTGGTATGCAGTCTCTTTTAACCTTAACCAATAATATCAATGTGTATAGTATCTAAACTAAATTTTTCCGTTTTCAGGATAAAGAATTAGTTTATGCTCATGTAAGCGACTCACAGTTGGAGAAATATGAAGAAATTTTAAAGTGCAAGGATGAACATATTAAAGACCTTGAAAGCAAGCTCAGGGAAGTGCAAAAGAACATTGACAATGGACAAAATGATGAAAATGCTGGGTAAGATAACTATTTTGCTCCCGTTATAGGCCATGTAAAACTCAAAACGTGAGATAGAATTTCTTACCAAATGCATTGATGTAAAATAATGTGTATATTTTTGATATTTCAGAAACCTCCAACAGTTGCTTACTCGACGTCTACAAGGTTTAGCGTATTTTCTGGACAAACTTTTATCACACAAGTAAGCTTCTTATGATATTTATTGAAACACTACCTGCGCCTGCGACTTTTTACTACCAAATTGGATGTTCTCACAGCGCGTTATTAACTTAAATTTAAAATTGCTTAACCTACTTTTCTAGTTAGTCGATTGCAATGAAACAAAATTGATACTATCGTGGACTTTCTGAAGTCTAATTGCAAACAGTCCATCATAATCTCTATAGTAGTTCTCCCATCATACCTGTTCAAAAAAGAGACGAAAACAAAATTACTAAAAACAGTATTTTGGGATTCTACTGGGATTTGGGTTTATTTTGTCGCCCCGTGTAGGGATTACAGTCATACAGAATTCTGGTTAGTTGATTTAAAAACCTTTCTTTTTCAGGTGTGTATTAAGCGAGGAGAAGAAAAAGTTAGCAGAGAGTATATTAGAGCAAAGTCTCGCGTTGCCTGTGGGTTTGCAATTAGATGAATCCATTGCACCTGAAGAATTTACGCTTGATGAAAGTAATTTTGATATATCACAATCTCTCAGAATTGAGGATCTTACAGCAATGTTTGGACATCACACATTTTGTGGCGATGATAATAAACACCCACAAAGAAAATCCATAAGGCAACTTTTACACAATGAATGTCTTTCTGAATCAGAGTGTTGGTCGGAACCCGACAGGAACGTTTCCCTCGCACGGATCGGACTGAATGATACAGGAGTTGGTGGCAGGGATTCGACATCGGATATCAACAGACACAGAGCGCGTCGCTCGCGTGTCTCATATGGTTCCCGTTCCGAAGACAAGACTACAAACGAAGCTGTATTGATCGACGAAATACACCAACTTACTAAACAATGCGAAGAATTGGAAAGCGAGAAAAAGGATCTTCATAGCCAATTGGAATTTGCTAAGACTCAAATAGATGAACTTATTTCGGAAAAGGATGAACTGAAAACGGCTTTAGCTTCCGAAAGCTCAAAAATAGTTGAAATCAGCAAAGATTCGGAAATAATGAGGAGCACTATATCAGCTTTACAGTTGAGGATTAGGGACATCGAACAAGAAGTCGTTGATGCGGTTCAAGTCAGAGATAAGTTACGCTCAGAAAGGCAAGAGCTTGAATCAACATTTTTGGAGACTGAACGGTCTTTGCGGCGCGCCGCAGACGACGCGACAGTGCAGGCATCCCAAGCCGCCCTGGAGCGGGCCCGAGCGCAACACGATAGGCTGCGTATTGAAAAAGAACTAGAAGACACCCGCGAAAATTTAGCCAAGGCCACGGAAACTATTTCTGACCTAGAAAAAGAAATGACCCGTAAAGTAGCAATAGAAGTTTGTAATAGAGCTGTAGATGTGGTGCACGAGGATGAAGAAGACGACCGGCCCACCTCACCAGATCAAGGTATTGATAGCGACAGGCTATCCAGCCTGGAACAAAATGATGCAGTCACTTTATCTACACGTGAGTACATTATCTCATCATTATCAGCGGCCTATATACGTCCCACTGCTGGACAAACGCCTCCTCTTATATTGAGGCACTGGGCATTAATCCCCACGCGGGTCCAATGCGGATTGAGAACTTTAGAATTAATCCAAAGATATGTATCTTTCAATTACTTCACTTATGTATGCAGGTTTCCTCACGATGTTTTCCTTCATTGAAATGCTTGTGGTAAATTTAAACTTCAATTCCGTACATAAAATTGAACATCTCAGCGGCCCTAGCATGCCAGACATGGGCATCAGTTAAACCCGTTTATCTCTCTGACTATCTCTTTCGTTGGCACTAGTGTGAGAGAGACGCACTTAGAGATAAGACGGTTTAACTTATCCTTGTGTCAACCTTGCTAGCGCCGCAAAGGTACGAGCCGCAAAGTTTACTTGCGACTCCGCACAAGAGGCCGCGCCTTCGACCACTCCATTTTACACATATGGTTCAGTTTTTGGCCATTAGGCTACGCACGGAGCCATAATAAAAACGGTACTTATTGCAGAGGCAATAAGAACCAAAGGGTCCATTATATATATGCTTTGTCCTATGTATGATGAAAATTTACGGTGTAGAAGAGCTAAACAATATAATTTGTTATTTCAGGTTCATTATATGAAGAGAATATATCGCTGAAACAAAAACTAGCGCGAACAAAAGCTACTCTTGCAGATACTCTTACCCAATTGAATGCAGCCAACATGAGGAAGAAAAGCGTTCAGCGTGCTATTTGTCGAGAAATTCACAAAACCCACGGAGTTTTACGTAAAGCAAGGGATCATCTCGAAAATCCTAACTAAGTTGTTAGTTAATTAAAGTACTTAACATATTTTTGTATACTTCTGTTAAAATGTATTCCCAGTTTTGTGGTTTTTGTACTTGATTGGAAGACACAACAAACACTGAATCTAAAAAGTTATGCGCGTGTTTCGATTTAATAGCGGACATAATTAACAAATGTTTGACATATCCCAATAAGTATTTTTATTTCAATTAAGATGTGTACCTACTTGAAATGATGTTGCACTCTGTTATAAATATTTTTTTAATAATAAATATTATGTATGACAATTGTCTCAATCTGAAAAATTCATCGTCGTCCTATATACATACAGTCGATTCATCCATTATTTGGTAAAAAGTTTTTAACCTCAAAATGTGTAATTTTGAGCGAAACAGCTATTTTATCCCAAATAAAACAATCCAAGGCTAAAAATAGTGACAAAAGTAGTCTAAAATATTGTTTCCGGTTGCTTTATTTGCAAGGAAATAGCTGTTTTAGCCAACAAAGGTGCCTTTTGAGGTTAGAAACTTGTTTACCAAATAAGACAAGTATGGATGAATCGATCGTACGTCCCGCTGCTCGCAGGCTTGCGGCATAGGCCTCACAATGCAAGACACTGCAATGGCATTATAGTCTCAAAGTTCCGAAATTTTTGAAGGTGTGAGCCAGTTCGCGCCGACGACCCCTCTGCTCGAGAGAACCCGAAATGCACCCCACTGGAAAAGGAATACCTACACGAAAAATCTGTGACGGTATTCTTATGGGAAAAGCGTATCTTACTTATATTAGTAGGTATGTAGGGCTCGTGCACACGGTAATATTGCTAATCAGCGACTGCCAGGTGGGTCACTCCGCACTTTAGGTAAGCTCGGCCGTCTTGTTGCTCGGAGCTGTAAATCGCTGGGCGATTCGCGCTTTGTTGTCGTTGGATGTCGCGGATAAAAACTGACAACCCTAGCGTACACGAAAGAGCACGTTTTATGCGACGAAGAGAGAAGGTATGATTAGGCATATTTTCGTACCTAAAAACCCTTTTTGTAAGAGTGAATATTCTGTACGTTAGTACTATTATCTATTCTGTGGCTCAGCGTCAGGTGAGCCTGGCTCACGCCAGAATATAACGGATCACTTGATAGAAACTAGATACTTACATCTATTATATCGCCTTTTTTTTCTACCCGACAGAAAAAAATTACGCTACGCTCTTGCGTGAACTTCGTGAAAAACGCCCATATTCGCCTTCACGCTTGTTCATGGGGCGTCGCGGCGTGACTGTAAGCGCTCCTTTCTGCGCGGACTGCCATGAAAGACAGTGAATACGCCTCTTTAGCAAACTGTATTGTAACAGGGTTTAGGTATTCACATATGATTTTCAGTCTGCGAATCATAGTATAAATATTTTCAAACAATTTAACCTTATTTGTCTATTTCAAAAAAATACACCTATACTCTACCACTACTTAGCAGGCTATTAAAAGGCAGCATGGTCATGAATGACCTTAGGCTGTCCGAAAAGACAAAGAGTGGATAAAATACTATGCTGCTTGGCGCGAAATAAGAGTGAATATCTTGAGAACTCTCTTGAACTAGACTTAGTGCTAGTGTGATAAAGTTTTGAAAACGTTTGTACTGAAGAATATGCAGCAAAATTATCAGTATTCCATAAATAATCCGAATCTTAGCAATGCCGGATATGTTGTTGCTATTGCAAATTTACTAGATAAGCATGATCGGTCGACCCCGTCTCATTACCACTGGAAAATATTAAAATGCCGGTAACCACTATTCGCATTCACTGAATCAGGATAAGATTTGATTGTTGTTCTACGATTAAATTTTATATTTAAATTCGTTCTTAACCCTGAACAGGATGATAATATTTTCAACTTCATCTATATTAGCATGCCCTGACAAAAAGGATGTGAAGCAAGTTCACATTATTTTTAACAAAGTGGGTGACGATTACGACAAGCTGACCTCTTTGTTTTTAAAATTCTCATTAACTCAGGTAAGTAATAGTTATAACACAACAATAAACTAAAAAATACATGTGATTATTAATTTCTAAATTGTTTAAAGGATGGGGTTATCCGTTCGACCACACCAGAAGTATTCCAGATGTGTTTTAGCTACACCATGACAGCAAAACTTGCACCGACTTGGAATACTTTGGGTTACAACAACCTTATAAATAACAGGGACTTCTTAACTACACATGGCTTGCAAGAGGGAGTCCAAATCAATATTTCGTCGGATGGTTAGTTGACATGGTATGGTATGGTATGGCATGGCGTTCACGCCGCAAACCAAACGCGTTTGCGGCGCGAACGCGGGCCCGCGCCGTTGTAGAAGGGCGCGGGCGGATTCACCATGCCACACCGCGGCGCGATACTTTGGTGTGGCATGGTAAATCCACCCGGGGCGTTCTACAACGGCGCGAGCCAGCGTTTGCGGTTTGCCGGAGCCGTGAAGCTTTAATTTATTATTATTATTATTATTTAAACATTACTATCTTATCCTTTGTTTATTTTGCGTTAAACTTTAATTCCAGAGTACTGCACCGTTCTAGAAGTAAAACCTGTGAATATAAACTTAGTTAAAGCAACTGAAGATATTTCAGCCGGCGAATTTGTAAGAGTTCTGCCGAGGTATGCACCTTTCATATTAGTCATTTATCTCCTTTCTACGGATAATCTCAAAGTGTTTCTAATAATTTTCGAAGTAAATATTCAGTAGCTCACTTTATGTGACCATTTCTTCCACTTCTTGTATCTTAGTTACCAAATATAATTATACTAGCTTTTGTTCGCCACTCAAGCCAGGCCAAGCCAGGGGTCGTATCATGATCATGAGCTCTTAATTTTAGGCAGTTTCCGCCGTAAAGTGAGCTGCCTGGAAATCCTTATTATGTGTGTGATAAAGTCGGTCTCTTTATCGCGCTCATAATACTACTTTTCCAGACAGCTCAGTTTACGGCGGAAATTGCCTGGAATTAAGAGCGATACGACCAGGTCAAGAGTACCTACCCTAAACCGGCGAGCGTGCAAGAACGAACAACTTAATGGGAGTAGATGAAGCGAAAGGTGTGTCAGGATCGTAGCAGGTGGAAATCCGTGGTCTCTGCCTACCCTTTAGGGAAACAGGCGTGATATATGTATTTATGTATGTATGCTCGCCACTTCGTCTGCGTATTATTCCTTTAGGTATCACTATTCCCTCGGGAGCTATGCGCTTTTCCGAGAAGAAAATTATCCATAACCGTCCCCAGATCTCACAGTAGATCATCCAATGAAAGAAATGGATAGTTTCTTTCGCTTTTATAATATTATTGTGTGTACTCATAGGTACGGTATATATGTATTTACGTTTTTTTCTTAGTTTAAACAAAGCTATAGTAGAAGAATGCATCAAGACACTACCAGAAGATGGAAGTTTCAAATCTTTTAAAGATATCCGACGCCACTGGAAAAATATTGTAAGTATTTTGTTTAGGTACTGATTGTCTTTTTAGGATTCCGTGGTCAAACTATAGTTTCGCCATGTCTGTCTGTCTGTTTGTATGTCACAACCGCTTAATCTCGAAAATTATATAAGTTAGAGAGCTTAAATTTTGTAAGTACGATTATCAATGTTTCTCCAGCGCATAAAATTGGAGAAAAGAAACTGCACAAAATTAGTGATGTGTGTGAAAGATTCATAGATGTGTGTGAAAGTCCCCAATCTATGAGAGATCTGTGCTCTACAGCCAAAAATATACATTCCAAATATCTTAACATCTTAAAAGCTATATAACGAAGTTATAAGGAAAACTATCACGACTAAGGGGACGAGAGTTGAAGCGAATGGTTACCCACACAACTACATAAAGTGCTAATGGCAAAAAAGATAGTAAATGAATGAATGAATATAATTTTATGGACTAAATTTCCGAAAAAATCAACCCATGTGACAAGTTTAAATTGTGCCCGTAGTGTAAGTTTGAATCATAAAATAGCCCATAAACATAATTGCTCAAAGGTCCATAAGGACATAGCTACTTTTACGCAAACGCGTTCGAGACGTTTACTATGACTCAAACTTACATACACTATCCTAAATTTAGTCACGAGAGGGACGCCGCAATACGTTAGATACGTATGGAGATATCTCAAACACATTCCAACGTATTGCGGCGTCCCTCTCGTAAGTGACCAAATTTAGGAAGGTATAATAAGCGCATTATAGGTATTAATGCCCGGGCAAACCAAACGCGTTTGCGGCGCGTCGCGTTTCGAACGCGGGCCCGCGCGATCTGTAGAATGGCGGGCGGATTTAACATGGCACACCAAAGTAGTGCGGTCCCGCGCCTTTAAATGTAGGTTCGATTTTAATGCTGACCTAATTAAGGACTCTCTTTGAACTTGAGGTTTGTGGTACCTATTGCTTCTATGCAGCAAAGATGTAAGCTAATTCATAGATAACGTTTGCTTACGCTTTGAGAAAAGTCAAGCCATGAACAGTGTAGTTAATGGCGTGACATGCTTTTGAAAGATTGCTTAACTGACTTCAGCACGGCTACCGCCTCCCCGACGAAGAATGTTCGTATTATAGGATTCGATTCTGGCGTGGGGAACCGCTGACATATCCAAACATCTGTGTGACGAGGCACTTTCCTATTATTACGCCGATGCCAAAACACAAAGAGGTAACTAAGTACTTGCATCATACCTATGTAAACTAGTAAGATACTGATCGGTCGCACAGTGGATTCAAAACCGAAAAAGGCGGACTTAGAACGTATGTATGAACGAATGTATTTGACTCGTCAAAAGAAACAAAACAGCACAAACTCGAGGAGGTTACTAGTAACCATTAAAGAGTTCCACTGTCCACCTCCCGGCTTCATCATCATATCCTTAACTAACCCTATGCTTAATGTACCGAAAGCCATTTTGGAGATATTCGGATAAAAACTTAGAAAAAAATAAAATGTTTCCTGCGGCGTTTCTTCTCAGCAGATGTCACCTTTCGAAGCGCTGGTAGATTCAGACATGTGAAAGAGCCCATGTGGCCTATTTGCAAAATAAATATTTTAATTTTCATTTGCTCCATACAACTAAAAGACGGCTATTATTTTCGTTACAAGAAAAACACGACTATTGCTTTTCTCCACACAAAAAATACGACATTTTTTTTCTCAGAAACTATCCGTCTTCTTTATCATAACAAATGTGGTAAGGCTTACTTAGATTTGTTCACAAAAAAAAATCAGCCCTTACATCTAACATTTGGCCCTAAGTCCACGTTTTTCAAATTTGGATTCACTGTGCGACGACCATATATGCGAGGCGGGCATGGGCTGACGCCTTGGGCCAACGTTTAAAGGCCCGGGCAAACCAAACGCGGTTGTGGCTGTTCGACAATGGCGCGGGCCCGCGTTCGCGCCGCTATCGCGCCGCAACCGCGTTTGGTTTGCCCGGGCCTTAAAGGACGTCTTCGACGTATTTAAAAGGATTTTTTTTAATGATCTTTTTGTATGAATATAAGGGCTACCGACTAAAAAAAAAGATACGGGTCCCTTAAAATTGTTTCAACTTTTTAAAGAACTTATAAAATTGTCGTCTCTTGTGGAATAACAGTTTTTGTTGTCAATTATGCTAAATTAACGCCATTCCTACCTACGTGATGTTCTGGCCCTCAATTCTCGCTGCATTCGAGATAATGTCGATTGCGAGATTAAACTTCAGATTCATACAGTTGTATCAAACGACTGTATGCACCATTGAGATATAATAATTTCATAGGTCTGTGGTATGCACTGACGTTTAATCTCGATTGTGAGATTATCTCGAATATAGGGAAAATTGGGGGCCTGGTGGTAAAGGTCTACGGGGAGGTAACTTGTAGGGCATAAAGCTTTTATTTCTTTCTCCGTCAACTGTTAATTATTTTTTTACAGGAAGTGGTACTATCCAGATTTCTAAGTTGCTTGAAAAGTAAAATGCCCTATTTACTTGGCACACCACTTACGATTCAGCGAAGCGAGTCTAAGGATGTGGCAAAGGTAAAAACTTCCGTCTTATAGTTTATAGTATACCTATCTTTCGCAATAATAAAAACAACTTTGTGTTTACAACCGATGTTACGTTTATCGATATTATTTTACAGGTGGCCGAGGTAAAACCATCAGACCTCCAGAGCCAAGATCATCCAATCAGCCTGTGTACTCCAACACAACTCCACCGAACATTTAAAAAATATTGAGGGGTTTTGATTTAAAAAATAATAAATATAATACACATTTTTGACCATTTGCTCTCTAAAAAGAAATTATATTCATGTTATTCATAATTGTTTCATTTCAATAAAATAATCTTTTAAAAAGTCAATACAGCAACACAAGCTTATGTCATACATTTTAAAATAATTGGTTCATAGTTTCATTAAAAACCAGTCTTCTTGGCAGTCAGTGCGTCGAGTAAGTTAAAGGAATATTATTAGGTATATTTTAAAGCTCATGCCCGTTCGCTTCATTCCCCGGTGACGAAGCCGGGAGTACGGGACTTCTTTGAGCTGTAAGGGTCGCTTGACCTGCTGTTTGATCAAAGAACCTTGCCACGGATGGCGATAAATTTCTGTGATGCGGCTGCGGAGTCAATGTAGCTCGCACACTCTGTAATTATATAAAATAAAAAGTTTAAACAATTTCTCCTCAAGGCTGAGACAAGAATAAGTTATCCCTATCTTATCTTACAGTGCATCTCTTTCTTCAATATTAGTATGAGAGAGACGCACTGATGGATAAGATGGGTATAGCTTATCCTCGTGTTAACCTTACTAGGGCTGCTGGATATAAATAGATGCAATATATAACTTGTGAGTGAATGAGGATTATCCATGCCATTAACACCTTGTGTGTTAGTAGATTGTTGTACCAAGCAGAAAGTAGTTCATTATTGCGCTGAGTGTGTTTGGAGTGCGAGCGTAAGCGGGGGCTCTATAAACACGAGCGTAATAATACATCACTTGATGCGAGGTGCATAATCTGCTTTTCTTTCCACTACTGCAAAAAGGTGGCAAAAAAAGTAAACTTAAAAATTATACCCGACTAGCGACATAAAAAGCGTTTTTACTCCTGAGGGCTTAGCACACTAATTTTTATCGCGCACATAAAGCATCTGTCACTTTTTAACTAATATGCGGCCGGAAAGGGACGAATGCTTTATGTGCGCGATAAAAATTAGTGTGCTAAGCCCTCTGGTATATCGCACTCTTAGAATTTTTATATATCCTATGATACTCGCACATTCTCCCCGAATCATATGATACCCCATTTAATTTATGTTCGATTCATTTTCATATTTGCGACATTTTGTACACTTTGTACCCTATACTAACTTTTCAGCCAGTACTTTGACTTTTCGAAATGGCCGCTGAAATGTGGACTATTTTGCTAATAGTTTGTCAACATAAAAGTGGTTGGACCCTGTAGTCAGCTGCCCCGTCGGACTGTGAATGGGCGAAATAGGTGTCTGATCGTGTAAACTCATTGATCAACCATCCAAAACAAAAACAAAAAAACAGTGATGTAATTTGTATGCAACTTTATTAATCTATAGCAAATAAGTGATGTTTTGTGCTGAGTATTTAAGGAAATAATGATGAAATTAAAGCGTAGTTGGAAGAAAACATTCTTCCCCTTTGTAATTGACCAATTTACAGCTCGGTATAGTGCGGCGGCCGGCGGCTCGACCGGATGCACCCGTGTCCGCGCCGCGGCACCGCTGTCAACCGCCGTTTGTCCATCAATCTACTATCTATTGCTGATTCTTCTTTGGGCAAAGACTAACAGGCCGCGTTTGGTGGGCTACGTCGCCAATTGTTAATGTTTCTATTAGCTTTGTCGTCCGAGCTTTGATAATCACCACCCATGAAAGTTACCATTAAAGGCCCGGGCAAACCCAACGCGTTTGCGGCGCGTCGGCGCGGCGTTTCGAGCGCGGGCCCGCGCCGCGGCAGAATGGCGGAGCGGATTTGATATGGCACACCAAAGTAGCGCCGACGCGCCGCGCGCGCGCTTGGTTTGCCCGAGCCTTAAAAGGCAAATAGGGAATACACTGTAGGCAGAGCTGGGTACCTTCAAATAGCTATGTAATCCGTTACTAAAAGAGTTTACTTCGTTAAACATTAGCTTTAGATTTTGGATTATTTAACGGAAGTTAACGTTAATTGTTAACTCGTGATAGACATTGCATTTTACCTACTTATATTTAATTTATATTATATATTATATTTATATATTTTTATATTTAACCTACCGTTCTATTGTGTCTTGAAAATCTTAACGGAGACTGCTGCGAGTTAACGTGCGCGTTATGAATTACAGGCACATTCAATAGGCTATCCAGTTTGTAACCCTTTGCCAGTTGCTCCACAGTTTTCCCTGAAATAATCAAAAAGTATTTTAATCATTTTTATTGTATATAATTACCGTTATAGATAGGTAGGTATATTTTTTTACGTACCAGTTAATGTTGTCGGGATGTTTGTATTACAGCGTCCGGTTTGTAAGATGGTCTTTATTGCAGCTATATTTCTAAAAACGATCGCAACAGCAGCTCCATCTGCTAACTGAGAAGAATCACAACAAGACAAAAGGAACGACCATCGGTCAGTTTCCCAATGCTTATTTGAGAATACTGCTAGCTGTAACGTAGACGCACCTAAAATTAAATGAAGCCAATTATTTCAAAGCTGGTTTATTTTTTTAAATAATGAAAATTGGTATAATCTTACCCGACTCTGCTAAAAAGTGGGGATTAGCTTGATGCTGTAAAAGCGTCGTGACTATAGTATAAGAGCCATGACGTGCTGCTTGTCGGATCGGCCACCCACCTTTATAATTTGGATCTAAACCAGTTTTTAACAACTCCCTTAATTTTCTATCGTCGTTATTGTAAATACAATTTTTAATCAAATTAATTTTACTTCCCATTTTGGCACGTCACCCGAGAATCCTGCACTAAAGATTTTTTTAAACTCTACCTTCATTTCACTTCAATAGGGACTTACTTATTTTTCATCTTCCACCATAAATTTTTAATCCCAATTCTTTTTTATATTTGTTTCATGAACCTTCGTACCGTTTTGACTAACCTCCAAGGTTAGTCAAAACCCCTATATATATTCTTATTATTTATTTATTTAATTAACCCCTAAATCTTAGGCTAGCCACTGACCTACAGTATAACTGGGCAATATCACTGGTTGCACAATTATATTGATCGTCAGTAGTCGATATTGACTGTCAATATCATCTACTGACGATCAATATAATTTTGCAACCAGTGATATTGCACAGTTATATTGTAGGTCAGTGGCTAGCCTTACACGGGTAAACCAATGTTAGTTTTTATGCGCAATACGGACAACACGCAACCGTATGTGTCACTACCTGTGGTCGCTACTGCCTTGCTGTCAATGTCAATGTCAAATTGTCAATGTGTTGAATGAAATAACAAAACAAAACCTACAATTAAAGTTAAACCAAAAAAGAAGTAGGTACTACCTATGCAGAAGTTACTTTTGGCGAAGTATTGTACATATATGAAGTATTTTCTATATCAATATAAATGTTATCATTTATTTTGGCAAATATAATGGGACGGTGAGATACTTAATGTTATGAGTCTTGTTTGATCATTCAAATCATATTACTTACTTACTTTACGCAGTCACAGTAGTTGACAGTGTCCTTTAGCCTAGGCATGGGCGCCGGCAGTGGGGTGCAAGGGGGTGCATGCACGCCCTTGTCCGGGAAAAAAGTATACAGAAAAAGATTATGAATTATTTTTTAGTTAATAGTATAGTATGTAGATGCAGATACACCTCTCTGAAAGTAATCCTGGCGGCGCCCATGACCCTAGGCCTCTAATCGTCATGTTTATGAGGATTACTTTTGCTCTGATTAGTAAAGTTTGAGATGTAACATATGACACTTTGAGAATTTTTAAGTATTCAGATGATTTCATGGATATTTTCTAGTCACACTGAATGGAGAAAAATTGCAAAACGTGAAAGAAGAAGACGAATCAGACAGCGTGAAGCCAAGTTAAGAGGTAAAAAAAAAAATAAGACTATATTTCCTTGCAAGACTTACATTTTTTTATTACATTTTGGCATTACTTAATTTTCCAGATAATCTTCTAAGTACATCACACAGTGAGTATCAAAGTTGGTTAACAGAACATGAAAGTTTTGAAAAATTTGAAAGGGAGCAAATTGAAGCCATTAACATGGTAGAAAATGAGAAATGGATAGCAGCCGAAAAAATAGCAATGCTACAGTGGCAGGAGTTACAACGAAGAAAAGAAAAATCTCTCCAAAAACGCCTTGAGCATGAGGCGAAGTTAAGATTGGTAAATAAGTATCTTTTGATTTCATCTATATAAGTTGATGATGATGGTGTGTGGGGACGCCCGGCCGTCGACAGGCGGGCGGTCGATCTGCGTGCGCTGATCATTCAGCCCA
Source organism: Tortricodes alternella (assembly GCA_947859335.1). NCBI lineage: Eukaryota > Metazoa > Arthropoda > Insecta > Lepidoptera > Tortricidae > Tortricodes > Tortricodes alternella. Next base: position 11,464,845 of record OX401974.1, read on the forward strand.
GTTCCCCAAGGTTTGGAGCCGAGGGTTACTATCGCGGCGGCACTCCCATCCAGCACTGATCCCATCTTCTTGTTTTCCTGCAGAACATAAGTACATCCTGCAGGTTCAGGCTACTGATCTCGGTTTCATCTATTTTATCTTCCCCGAAGATGTCATATCTCAGTGACGAGTACATGACACAATCGGCTAGGAGGTGTTTACTAGTTTCTTCCTCCCCACAGTGTGGGCAGAGAGAATCTGATCTTACCCCAATTACTGACAGGTGTCTATTAAGTGGGCAGTGGCCTGTGATTGCCCCTGTCAGTATACTGAGGTTGTACTTACCAAGCTTTACTAGATACCTGATCCTTTTCTGGTTTAATCTCCTTATCATGAGTCATCTATATAAGTTAGTTGAATATCATAACTGTTTTTGATACATCTCCTTGGTGCTTTTTTTGGTGCACACAATCTATTATCAACACTCATCATGAAAGGAAAGAAAAGACTTACATTCAGGTTCAATAATCAGTAATCAGTCATTTATTTGCTCAAACATGGTACAAGTTGGTGTTTTACAGTTGAATTTGGTACAGAACTACATGTTTTGTCGCAAAGACATGCAATTGTTGAAGTAAATTTAAGTGATAGAAAATTGACCACAGAAGACGAAACATTTTAGAAATGGTGATACAATATGAATTATCCTACACCCTACCTAATCCTATCCTAACTTTCTATTTTATATCATATATGTGAAAGTTTTTGTGTGTGTCTGCATGTTTATTACCACCCAGCTCTATAAGGGCTGAACTGTATTTCATGAAATTTTTTGTATAGTCCTGTCCTGGAATAAGACATAGGGAACTTTTAAACCTGATTAATTCAAAAATACTGGAATTTAAAAAATTTGGGCACATAACATATTATAATAAATGATAACTATAAATGAATTCCACTCAGATAAACTCATGGGCAAAAAAAGCTAGTTATGAATATGAGATGTATGACGTAAACGGATATGAAATGGCCAGACAAATAAGAAAATTCAAATAATTAACCTTTTGAATGGCCCAGGTGGCTGTAGCTAACTGCAGATTTCCATGCCTCTGATACCACGATATGTCGTTTTCCATACATTTGCATTGACTACAGCCATTGTCGAGTGCTCGTGGCACGCTTTTCGCGTTTAGCCATAGCATTCAAAAGGTTAAACAAATATATTAATATTTGTATTTCTAAATAATTTTCAGGAGAGAGAATTAGAAAAAAAGTTGAAAGAAGAAGAAGAGAAAAAATTGAAAGAAATTGAAGAAGAAAATATACGAAAACAGCAGGCATTCATGGAAAAGTTAGAACAGTTTCTTTCTGGAGATTCTGATGAACCCCCAGCCGAGTTACTTGTTTCAAGCGAAACGAAGCCCAACCATGAACTATGTCCATTCTTTGTCAAGACTGGGTGCTGCCGGTTTGGTAATCAATGCTCAAGAAATCATCAGTTTCCTGGTATTAGTAAAGTAAGATTATTTTTCACTTTTTCATTGAACAATTATTATATTATAATTTGAAGAGATTTTTACATAGACAACATAATTAACATTTTTGTTGATTTCGAGTTATTGGCATCATTGTTTTCAGCTTCAAAAGGGCTATCATATAATGCAATGGTCTTTGTCTTTGTCTTTGCATGTCCCATGTGACCCCACCTCCCCCTTTGGACCGCGCCTACATCCCACTGCAAGCTATCTGTATAGTTTTGAATAACTGTTTACACTCTACATCATTATTTGTTATTCTAGGTGATATTAGCTGTCAACTTTTTTACTCATGCTGGCCTTAATAACGCAATAGACAATGAGTATGATTCCGATGCAATGCTAGAGTATGAATATTGTGAAACATATAAGGATTTCAAAGAATTTTTCCATGATGTCTTACCTGAATTTAAAAAATTCGGGCAAATAACACAATTCAAAGTAAGTAAGAGGGATGTTCTGAAACATGATGTATCCTTTGAAAAGTAATCCCATACATTCAAGGACTGGACTGCTGTCTACCAATTATTTGTATTATTTGTATATAATAATAATCATATTGTTGTATAAAGTGTAACTATCTGCGGCCCTAACATGCATGCCACAAAGATAAATTAGAACCGTTTATCTCTATGTCTATCTCTTTCGTCGGCACTAGTGTGAGAGAGACGCACATGCATGTTAGGGCCCCTGGTGTGAGTATCAATCAATTTATAAAGATAAGTTTTTAAATTTAAGTTCAGTATTTGACTCAATATTACTCATGAAATAAACTTCAGAGGGACTGTATTGCAAAATTCCTTTCACCTTTGAGGTGCTGATGTGGAGGTCTGTAATAGTTTGGTTTGACCGATAATTAAATCGATACCTACTATTGTTTTTACTATTAAGTATATTGTCTGGTTATAGGTTTGCAACAATTACGAGAAGCATCTCCGCGGTAATACTTACGTAGAATTTTCTAAATTGCGATGCGCTGTAGCGGCGTACCGAGCGCTGCACACGCGTTGGTTTGGCGGCAAACGACTTTCGCTGCAGTTTTGTGGAATAAACTCTTGGAAAAACGCTATTTGTGGTAAATTAATAGTTTATGCAACGGTTGCATAATGATAGGCCTTAAAACACTAGTGCGGTTTTATGAAACGAGCTTTTAGCGAGTTTCATAATAAGATCGCACGTGTGTTTTAAGGCCAAATTATGCAGAGTTGCATACATAACTTTATCTACACACCTATTATAAATCCTCCATGATGGGTTCAGAAACAATATTTTCTGGCAACAAGTTATTTGTTGCAATCGTGGCTGCATATTTCCGATATCCGGCGCATTTTCACATCACACACACTCCGAAAAGACTACCATTCATATTTTCAACTAAAATGTAAATTACAAACAACTTTTTCTATTCAATTCAACAACAATTCTACTTTCGTTCAGCAAAACACCAACATAATGGCGGCAATTCGATCCTCCGTCAAGACCATTTTTTTTTTAATCATAGACAAACGAATGAAGTCTCTATTCTCATGTCACTCGAGATCAAATGTTGTGTAGTTTATATTAAAAAAACATACTGAATTGACGTTTCGTATCAATAACTGTTTTAATATCTATGGATACTAGAATAGAGACCCACTTGAGTTTTGACAGCTGTTCCAAATTTAATCTCATTTCTATACTAAAAACGATACGGGAATAACATTGCAGCACTCGTTTTTCCTAATTGGTTGTCAAAATGGTGGTCATTTCCTAAGGTTTTTGATTACACTATGCAGTTTTATGATATGGGTGTAGATAAATAAATATAAGTAGTCACGGCTTATGAAAACCGGTCTGCGCAAATCTTATCATTCGTCTGGTGGCTTTAATTTGGCATATGATACGGGTGACGTTCATCTGATATGCGCAGGCTTTGTTTTCTTAGCCAAAGAGAGAGTATAATATAATTACAGTTTTGGATATTCATTGATATGTGAGTAAGTGGTACAGATATTTCGCGTTTATATTATAATTCTTGTATTTTCAGGTCTTCAGTCAACAAGACGCTGCCCGAAGGGTCGTTCCTGTAATTTCCTGCACGTGTTTAGGAATCCTAATAATTTATTTCCACTTAACTCCGGCCAAGTATCTGAAAGGTTATTACTAGTCTATTACTTACTTAAAATCATTAGTAATGTTATGAAACAGTCGTGACATATCGTTTGATTTTTAGAAGACAAAGAACACCTCCCCGGTCCTGGCGATGGTCTGAATCGCCGGAAGTCGAGGTCCCTAGAAGGAAGCGGTCGCGGTCAAGGGAGAGCCGTCGAGATCATAGGAGACGAGACGAGCGACATCGCAGAGACACGGAGCGGCGCTGACGCCGTTCACGGTCACAGAAACGTAGCAGGGAATCTTAATCAAGGAATAAATAATGCCCGTATTAACGCACAACGCAAACTCTTGTATTTGATTCATTGCGAAATAAATAAGAGTCAAATTATATCCATATGTATAACACTAAATATGGGGTTACTCAAACTTGTAGTCCCACGTATCCCTACAAATCACTTAATCATTTATTTGCTGTAAATTATGGATTTGATATTTGCGCCACGGAGAATGTACCTTACCGGGCTCAGCCGTATGACTTGAGTACCTCCCCGTGTGCTAGAGGCTACTGCCCAGTAAGATGCAGTTTAGACATAATAAGTGGTATTTCGCAATTGGGAAGGTAAGGTTTTTTGAACACAGGCATATTGTACTTTTTTTGATAGCGGACGTCTCAGGGACCAATAATCTAAAGATAATTCATTTTTATTTCATATCGTTCGATCGAGCAAACGGCTGTAACGGGGGCAATGTCATCGCAGTAATTTAAAAAGTTATCCTGAATTTAACGATATTAAATAAAAATTAATTATCTTTGGATTCTTGGTCCCTGAGACGTGTTATGAAAAAAATGTATAATATGCCCGTCTTAAAAAACTTTACCTACCCAATTGCTTGCGACGTGGACCGGTGAAAACCGCCAGTCATGATAGAATGACAAAGAACCAAGTGTCCAGCGCCACAGATGATAAAATTAGAATCCTATTATCCTTGAATATTATAAATCCGAAAGTATGTGTCTCTGTAACGGCTGGACGGATTTTGATGAAACTTTGTATCTTGAGGCCTGGAATAGGACATACCTACTTTTTATCCCGGGAAATTCATAAGTTCCCGCGAGAATAACAACCGATTAACGATTCTTTTCTTAATAAAAAGTTAGTCCCGTTATGACTAAAGTCGAGGCCTGATGAAAGGATCAATCAGGAACCTATGGAACTCCTCAACTATTATAGGTATGCATATGGCAATTTTGGTATTTATTGTAATAACTCAAGCAGTTGTGTTCCAAAAACATTTATTTGGTGGAGTGCTCGCGCAACTGGACAATACTGGACATTTACTTACTTTACTCTTTGAACTGGACTTTGCACGAGTGTGGCAGGCTACGCAAATATTTGAACACATTCGACTTTGAACGCTTTGATGTGCGCTAAAAAACCGATACCGCATGACAAAGTGCAAATCTTTGTTCCAACTTTGAACACGTAGTCAAAGTCTCGTGCCACACAGCAATCAAGGCCGGGGCAAACCAAACGCGGTTGCGGCGCGTTTGCGGCGCGAACGCGGGTCCGCGCCGTTGTCGAACGGCGCGGGCGGATATACCATGCCACACCGCGGCGGCGCGGGACCGCCGCGGTCCCGCGACTACTTTAGTGTGGCATGGTAAATCCGCCCGCGCCGTTCGACAACGGCGCGGACCCGCGTTCGCGCCGCAAACGCGCCGCAACCGCGTTTGGTGTGCCCGGGCCTTCAAACAAGTATTCAAACAATCGATGCTATATCTGGCGCCGGCATTACTTGATATAGGTACTTAGTGAATGTGTGGAGTACGTGTAGTCAAATCCTATCCTATGACAATCATTAAAAAGTTTACAAAAACTACTAATAAAAAAAACAGACATCAAAAACCCTTTGAGAAGTAAAAAAATAATAGTTGATCATCGAAGATTATATTGTTTATTAAGTGATCCATTAAATATATTGAAGGCAGTGTCAAGTTAAGTATAATATCCGTATACATACTGCGTTCATTTGCTGGTCATCGATTTCGATATATATTTAATTTGACAATTAACAATATATCTTTCGTTTCTAGATAATTGACTAAAAACATCAATCATTATTTCTTAATTTTCAAAGGGTTTTTGAAGTCAGTTTTTAGGGTTCCGTAGCCAAATGGCAAAAAACGGACCCTGCTGGATTCGTCATGTCTGTCTGTCTGTCCGTCCGTATGTCACAGCCACCTTCTTCCGAAACTATGAGAACTATGCTGTTGAAACTTGGTAAATAGATGTATTCTGTGAACCGCATTAAGATTTTCACACAAAAATAGAAAAAAAAAACAATAAATTCATACTTAGAACTGAAACTCAAATTTTTTTTTTCGTCAAACCGATACGTGTGGGGTTTTCTATGGATAGTTCTTTAAAAATGATATTGAGGTTCCTAATATATATTTTTTAAACTGAATAGTTTGTGCGAGAGACACTTCCAAAGTGGTAAAATGTGAACCCCCCCCCCCCCCTTTAACTTCTAAAATAAGAGAATGATCAAACTAAAAAATAAATATGATGTACATAAAACCATGTAAACTTCCACCGCAAATTGGTTTGAACGAGATCTAGTAAGTAGTTTTTTTTTTTAATAACGTCATAAATCGTAAACCGTGATTTACCTTTCATTTTTTATTTTTAGAGTCCATACCTACAAGGTACTGTTTCTTTCCAGACGTAAGTACGGAACCCTCGGCGCGCGAGTCAGACTCCGGTGACCGGTTTTTTTATTGGTTAATTTGTATTGAACTTCCTAAACGAAACCTATCGGTCAGCTGATATACATCGACCAACATAAAAGGAGCGCTGACGAACGTCAGATCAGAGCTCTTTTTACATTGGGCGAGGTATAACTAGTGTCACTGCGTCAGCTCAGCTGTCACTTTATGTTATGTTATTTTTATACCTTCATTTAACAGTAATGTAAGAAATTTTGGAATTACAAGTATAATCTTCATTGAAGTGCTGTTTACATTTGAAATATCCATAGACACTTCCACTGTTCGTAAAAAATGAAGAAATTAGTATTTTCTTCGGTTTTAATTTTTAGGCAGACAAATATAACATTCAGAGTACCTTGGAAGCAGAAAGCCACTTGTGTTCATTCATTGAACAATAACTTATTCATAGACTTAGCAAGAGTTAAATTTTATAACACGTCATTGAAGACCGATGTGAAATCAAAATTAAATGGTAACAATGATGTCATAAGTAGGGCTTTTTTTGTTAAACCCACTGCCCCCATAGCACACGAATTGTTATCGCGCATTTAATGCATTCAATACTTTCACATCCAATGTATTAGTTAAATAGTCACAGATGCTTAATCTGCGCGATAAAAACTGGTGGGCTAGGCCCCCAGCTCTCTTAAATTGATGTGCATATTTTTACAGATTTTGAATCGTCGAAAGAAAGGCTAATTTCGCAAATGAACTTCCTGACTGCAGGGGATGCCAAACCCTTCTACAAATTACCACTCAAAACTTTATTTCATATCTACCAAACAACAAGGAATGATAACAATAATGGTTTCTGTAGCAACAGGCTCTATTATATTGCAGAACAGATAAAGGTAATGTGTTCTCTTTGGTTAGCAACTCTTAACCTTTTGACCGCCCTGTGGCTGCAGCCGTCAGCGGATACAGGGTAAAAAAGTCCTTCATCACCTTGACTTAAAGTTGAAATTCGTGCTGCTTCTCAGACATGCTTGGCGGTCAAAAGGTTAAAGGAAATCAATCACACTAACTTTTATTGTGCACATAAAGCATCTGTCACTACGGGGTGTGTGTGCTACGGGGGCAGGTACATTGTGTAGTACAGAATTTTGAATTGCTTCCATTATATTTTGACTTAGGTGGGTTTATTTTAACATTTATAATGGTGCCAGGTATCTTGAGCTGATGCATCACTAAACCAAATAGTTTCTATTTATTTCATGAGTTTTCAACAGTAGATTGGTCCTTAACCTTTTGGATGCCCCTGTTGGCTATATACTACAGCAAATTTTATTCCGCAATATGCAATTTTCCATACATTTGCGTCATCAAATACCGTCAAAGGTGACACTTTTTTGTATTTGGCCATGATGTTCACAGGGTTAAAATGTGTCATAACCATTGACTGGTTTTTTTTACAATTGTTGCATCTTCCACAGTGCTCGCCAATGGAACTCAGTGAGCGCCTTGCAAAGAGATCATTTGTTTACAGTTTATCATTTGAGTGGCTAAAAAACTCTCTAAGAGAGTTACTAGGTAAGCACATTGGAGTTCAAAATAATAAATGATATGTTGTTATTGTTGGTATGCAGTTGCTTTATTTGTTTATCACCATTTAATTTTATGCCCCTATTTGCTTCATATAGCTTGCATGCAGGTACCTAAATCATAAGATTTTAATATTCCTTCATCTAACTGTTCTAGAAATGGGTGTGTCTGCAGATCGCATTTTACGTGATCTTTGGGTGCTTAAATATAAGCATGAAACCATTCATGAGAGGCTTCAGCAAGTCAGAGACATGGGAATTGAAACTTTATATCCTTGGATGGTCCGCTGCAATCAAGATATAATGAAAAGGTTATCAGTAAAATGTGTAAAATAATATTTATTTTTCTAAGGGCTTGTTTACATGCGAATCTTACTGTTTTTCGTGTTTTATCTTGTGATAGCATACAAAGTCGATGCATTGCTCTACTAAATGTTTCCCTTGTACAGAGACAGGTGCAGAACAATATAAATTATCATTTAATTAATGCTTGTTCTGCCAAGAAGCCTGCCATCCAGTCCATCATGAGATTTATAAACCAACTGTCAGTCTTTTTTGTCTTTTTCCTATAGGTATGTAACAATATCACAAGAAACAAAGAACATTCTTGGTGATAATAAGTCTACAAAGATATATCTGGCAGACCGACTTAATACTACACCAGAAGCAGTGGAAGAGATGTACATTAGAATACCAGGACTTAAAACCATTAGAGTCACAAAAGTAAGCTGCCAGTTCTTTGTCCTTTATAATATGAATTCCTAAAAAAGGGGTTTATCTTTTAAATCTATCGAATTGAGTTTTGCAAAGACTAATGGCCGAATTCAAAAACGCCGCTTAGGCATTTGATTAGATATTAAATACTTAAATGTCCTACAACTAGTTGTCAACCTACCTATACAGAAACATCACTGAAACATCACTTTAATTAAAGCTCAATTTGAATGCCCCATGCCATGTGGCCTTTGTGAATTCGGCCATAAATGTTTGAATTATTTTATATCCAACCATCAGTTGACCTCAGAGTCCCACTTCGGCATTTTATCGGAACTTATCCCTATTGTCTCCATGAAAACGAAGCCTGTATCATTAGCATAGCGCACTTATAGATCAAAAATATTAACTCTAAAAAAATATTTTATCTTGATTGTTTTCTTTTGTTATAGGTGAAGCATTTTGTTGATTTCCTGATAAGTGAAGGATTTCAGCCTGAAGAAATCGCAAAGAAACCAAGAGTTTTATCAGCATCCCCAAATACAGTAAAGCTTCGACTTGAAAAGTTACGTAAACTTGGCCTTAATGAAATTAATCTAAATGTTCTTTGCAAAAGTAGAAAGGATTTTAAAAAATATTGTGAATTAATAGAATCCTTAGCTTTGGAGGATAAGAAATAAACATTTAGCACTGTGAATGACTGGGCCTGTTACTATGTAGTTTCTTGTAGAGACAGCATCAAAAATATTTAGTAGGGGAGCGTTCAAGTATTACGTAACGCAATTTTTGGAGATTTTTGACCCCCCTGTAACGCACCGTAACGTTTTTCTTTACCCCCCCCCCCTCCCCCGTAGTAAAACGTTACGTAACCAACAAGTGACCATTTTTACCAAAAAAAAAATTTCAAGTGGTCATTCCCTTTGAAATTTTGAGCAAAAAAGCGTTTTAAAAAATGCGTGAGAGAATTTCTCTAAATAAAATTGTTACGTAACGCGTAGTTCAAATAGAGACAGCATCAAAAATATTTAGTAGGGGAGCGTTCAAGTATTACGTAACGCAATTTTTGGAGATTTTTGACCCCCCTGTAACGCACCGTAACGTTTTTCTTTACCCCCCCCTCCCCCGTAGTAAAACGTTACGTAACCAACAAGTGACCATTTTTACCAAAAAAAAAAATTTCAAGTGGTCATTCCCTTTGAAATTTTGAGCAAAAAAGCGTTTTAAAAAATGCGTGAGAGAATTTCTCTAAATAAAATTGTTACGTAACGCGTAGTTCAAATCCCCCCTCCCGCCCCTGTAACGCATTGTAACGTTTTACAAGACCCCTTCCCCCAAATTCGTTACGTAATACTTGAACGCTCCCTAGGTACTGTGTCACTTTAAGGAGACATACTGAGGGCTTAGCACACTAATTTTTATCGCGCACATAAAGCACCTGTCACTTTTTAGGGTTCCGTACCTCAAAAGGAAAAAAGGAACCCTTATAGGATCACTCGTGTGTCTGTCTGTCTGTCTGTCCGTCTGTCACAGCCAATTTGCTACGAAACTACTGGACCGATTGAGTTGAAATTTGGTATTCATATATGAATTTTAAACATAGGGGCCACTTTTTGGGGGTAAACTAGAAAATTAAAAAAAAAAGTTATGCCACCTATATCGTGTGACATATCAAATGAAAGGGCTTATTGTGAGGATCTTAAATATATTTATTTTTGAATTTTAAGTAAAATAGTTTAGAAGTTATTCAGGAAAATAGGCGAAAAATGACCATCCCCCCCCCCTATTTCCGAAACTACTGGGGCTAACATTTTGAAAAAAATACAGAAAATAGATCTTTGCCTATAGATTACAGGAAAACCTATAAGAAGTCTATGGTATTTAAGGTAACCTAGTAAATTTCAGATAATCATCTACGGAACGGAACCCTCTCCACGCGAGTTTAACTCGCACTTGTCCGGTTTTTAACTAATATGCGGGTGCGAAAGGGACGAATGCTTTATATGCGCGATAAAAATTAGTGTGCTAAGCCCTCAGGTGTTCCTAAAACCAACGATAAAACGAAATGAGCTAGTAGGGCGGCTCGAGAGATACTAGATTAAGTAATTTCGTTCTTAATAAAAATATCATAGTTTTCGAGATAATGGCACTTTTATAAAATGTTATGAGTGCGATGACTGCAAATTTTAATATTTTGCAAATCTGTTTTTTGCATTATATTCCTGAAAAACTATGCTATCGAATTTAATGAAACATTTTTTTTCATAATCATGATGCAATAGCGGTAATAAAAGGAATCAAACTATTTTTAGAAGTTTCAAAATTCTACCCGTTTGATCGAGTTTTATTTAAAAGAAATGTAGTACACTAACCTGGCACATAACGTAAAAAACACATAGCAGTCGTAGCACTCAAAATAACGAATCGAATCAGCGGCCCTAACATGCAAGACAAGGATAAGTTAAACCGTCTTATTTCTAAGTGCGTCCATGAATTATTGTTTCGGTTTCTTTATTATTTGACATCGTTTAAAGTATTTATTTGAATTGTATACTGTAAATTAATCTACATTAAATGCCCAAAGTAAATAAAGTATTTGTTTGGATAAGGTGAATACCTACTGAATAGGAGAAAATAGCTTCGCAAACTTAGAATAATAACAACAGTTATTCCAAGTTCGCAAATAACATAAAATTTTTAACAAAAATTTTAAAGATAAAAATGGTTACTGTGAGTCAATCTTAGGATATAGAGACATATGGCACCGCAGACTTTTCTCTAGCCGCTATAAGCACATTATTTTGATATATCTCTTAAGGTTTTGCCTGCGTAAGCCATGTATGCGCCCAAAAATTTTTTGACTACTTTATTGAAAAACATTGAATTTTTTTCTACTCTATTAAAACTTACTTAAAATGTTATGTACATATAGACTTTCCGCAAGAACCACGTCGTCCATTGGAGAAAACCGCCTCAAAATGAGTTGTGTAGTTTAGAAGTCAGCGGTTAAGTATACAGTTTTCCAACGGCAAAGTGAAGTTTCTCGCGAGGTCTACAGCTCACGGAACCACTAGTAATTCTTGAGCCGCCCTACCAGCTTCTTTCGTATTAGGCTAGCCACTAACCTACAATATAACTGGTTGTACAATTATATTGATCGTCAGTAGATGATATTGACGATCAATATAATTGTGCAACCAGTGATATTGCAGGTCAGTGGCCAGCCTCAGGGACAATACGTCGCCATGTACGGTAGCTAGGTTGATGCAGACTATTAGTTAAGAGGCGGATTATTAAGCTAAGAGTATGCACAAAATGTAATTATTGTGTAAATACACAATTAAATTCCTCATCATGACAAAATATTGCATAGGTATTACACATAAATACACCAGATAACAAACTAAATTTGATAATTTCACTTATTTAAGTGAAATTCTTGAGAAAATGCGACACTGCCAGTTCAGCTTTGTAAACCGCCTCTTAATTGGACTGTTGGGTTTTTCTTTAAATAAAACATAATTGCTATAATTTATGATGATTATTTGCCTCAGCCATACAAAAAAATGTCCCTGGAATGAATAGCTTAAAGGAATACTCAGACATTTACAAATACATATCTAGAGGTATAACATATGTCAAAAACTATAAATATGGTGGCTTGGTCACTGGTAAATGAGAAATGTATAAAACACCTATTAAATGAACATGAATTTATTTAGGCTATTTTATTATTGCATACATGATATGCAATAATGTGATAAAACAGTGACTGATTTCATTGTGACTTGTTAACTATTAAATTTACACTTGCAATCTAATCACCTATCTGCGCTCATGAACCAAGTTAGGTCTGTAATGTAAATAATTCAGTGAATGTTTACAAATATGAAACTACCTATCAACACATGAAAGGAAAGTGGGAAAGTGCCAAAATTCAAAAACGCAGATATTCCAGGCAAAAATATAACTCCATAGCAAACATGTCTTTTATCCCAATTTGCCTTCCATGTATGGGCAGCTATGTAAAATTATATTATGTGAGGTCAGAATAGGATAATTGAACTACTGGTGGGCACATTGAACTCCTGGCCCAGCATGCATGTGCTCGTCGTCATCACTGGCATAGGCCTCCTCACGACCACGACCACGGTCACTGGCTGTGTACTCCATTAGGTTTACCTCCTCCACATCCTCCCCTGTGGGCATCACAAATGCTGGACGCGGCGGCAAAATACTCTCAATTTGTTTCAATTGCTCTTCAGTGGCAAAATTGTTATCAGGGAAAACAACATCAAATTTAACATATAAATTTCCTTTTTCAAATGGGTTTTTGAACTGGGGCATTCCTTCCCCTTGGATCCCTTTGAGATCACCAGGCTTGATAACTTCTCCGGTAAAGTGTCTTATGAGTAAATCTCGACCATCTAGGTGTTTCACAATAAATTCAAAGCCACACAGGGCCTCAGTCAGAGTTATTTCATGTTTAATTACAAGGTCATCACCAGTCCTCTGGAATACGTCATGACCTTTCTGCTGCAACACAATGATTACGTCCCCAGGCTGGGTGTCAGGTTGCTGGTCTCCTTCACCTCTAAAGAATATTTTTTGATTTTCTCGCATGCCTTTTTCAACATGAACTTCCAAAATCTTAGTTTCATTGAGGACTTTCTTACCTTTGCACTTAGGACACTTATCTTTCTCATTAATAGTTTCACCTTGTCCTTGACATGTCGGACAACGAGTCTGAAACTGTCGAGTCATGTTAGGCCCTATCTGTTGATAAGACACTTTAATTCCCTGCCCATGGCAGTCTTTACAGGATGAAACAGCACCTGGCTTCCCACCTAAGCCTTTACAGGGACCACAAATAACATTTTTACTAAGCTGTAACTTAGCAGTTTTGCCATTATACATGTCCTCCAGAGAGACCTTCAAAGGATGTATGGTATCCTCACCACGGGCGCGCCCGCGGCCCCGGCTGCCGCCGCCGCCACCGCCCATACCGAATATGTCTCCAAAGAAGTGGCCGAGGATATCGTCCGGCGGAAACCCACCTCCTTGACCACCTTCTTGTAAACCTTTAAGGCCATACTTATCGTACGTTTGCCTTTTCTTCGGGTCCGATAATACTTCATAAGCATAGCTGATTTCCTTGAACTTATCCCCTGCAGCGGGATTTTTGTCGGGATGAAACTCCTTCGCTAACTTGTGATAGCTCTGCAAAATGAAGTAAGCATGAGAATCTGAACAATGGATGTAACGTGCTATGCTTAGACTTGTGAATGGCGCATGTCCGTCTTAAACGAATTATACCACGGAAAGATATATAAGTAATATTTAATTCTTACCCTTTTTATGTCAGAATCGCTAGCATTCCTAGAAACACCCAAAATCTCGTATAACTTACTATCAGCCATTTTTTTACGGATTTTAGGAAGAAGGATACAAAAACCTATAGACAAACTTAAAGTAAAGTAGGAACTTTTATTTCGATTGCATTTCACGGATAACGAAAATTTGTCTATGATACAATAAAGCCGGATGTACACGGGTCGAGTAAACAGTAGATTCAACGAGCATTCTGCTCTACCAGTTTTAGGACAGTAACTGTCTACACGTAAATTAATAATTCTGTTAGTGAATATATTATTATTTTTGGTAGAGTAACTAAGTTTTCCTAGAAGTTACATCATGAACGTCGCCTACTACGTGTGTTCTTAGGCTAGGCAGCTAGGTATTGTTGACCGCAATATCATCTACTGATGATCAATATAACTGTTCAACCAGTGATATTGCACAGTTATATTCTAGGTCAGTACCTACCCTTACAGCGATTTCACATTACCCGATACGATATCGGTATCGGCCGCCGGTATCCGTTATTCGCATAGTTAACTTTGCCAATAGATAATCCGTTACTAAGAAAGTTAACTTCGTAAAACGTTAAAGCGTTACACTTCGGAATATTTAACGGAAGTCAACGATAATCGTTAACTCGTGATAGAAATTGCATTTTATAGGTAGTTGAGTTAGTCATTTAGATATTAAAAAAATGTAGGTATGGGCTATGGAAGTTCAGTCAGGCAGGACATGAGAAAAAGTTATAAAAGAAGGGTCTGCACGCCATAACCGCCGACCAGCTCGAACACACACAGTACACGCTACACATGCAAGTTGCGGCAGGGCGGCAGATGACGATCTAGGTTTTCAGGCAGGCCTGAATCCCCTGCCGCTCTGCAAAGCAGGCGATTTAGGAAATCGCCCATGCTTACCTACACACCACAATCAAGGAAGCGATTTAGGATCATCTCCACCTCTACACCCTAAATCGCTCCTGTCGTAGGTTCTTGAGTAGCAAGCATAAGTGTATAGAGAGAGATACGTGGTGGAGGTGATGTAGTGGGGCGTCTAATGGTAGTACCTTTCGTTTCAGATCACGGCAGCCGATCCTTCCATCTCAATGGAGGAATGCTGGCATCACACTGGTCTACAGGCGTTCTGCAAATCTCTCGCCAGTGGCTCCAAGAAGCTGTTGTCTATGCAGCAGCCACACCACGGTAAACCACGTCGGTTCGTGGGCTGAACCTGGCTGAGGGGGGACCTGCACGCTTCGGTGGACGGGTCAAACGCGGACACCTCCCGCGAAATGCACGAAAACTGACTCGGCGGAGAAGGCAGCTAGATAGCTGATAAGCGACGGTAGCTGGCGGGACAGCAAGGCATTGTGGAAGGCCTTAAGGGCGTTCGCTAGAGGGCAGAGAAACCGACGGCTAGAAAATGCATCCCTCCTTCCTGCAATCGTAACGGGCAACCGCTCCATTGGCTTCCGGAATGTAGGGACGAGAGAGTGAGTTTGTACCCGCGCAACTGCTTACCAACTGAAAAGTATTCACGCGCAGATGACTTTAAGCTATGTGAAGGACTGAATTACGAGCCCAACTACTTGAAGTCGCTGTCATCGGATCCGATGAGGAGGACATCGATCATCGTCATTATAGAGGGAGATGATATTTAGGCACACAAACTAGTAAACTATATTTAGTTCCACTTCCACCATCCACTGCGACAAACTTTTGTCAAACTACAGGAAGAAGGAGCAAAGAGGTTTTTTGCTGCCCAAAACTTGCTCCTGCCCTCGTAGCACACTATTTTTTATCGCGCAAATAAAGCATTCGTCCCTTTCGCACCCGCATATTAGTTAAAAAGTGACAAACGCTGTATGTGCGCAATAAAACCTAGTGTGCTAGGCACTCAGGTTTTATCCAAAATATTATTATTGCTGGTTATATAATGAACCCTTTCATTGTGAGAGGTTCAAATCCAGGCACATTTGAGTTTTCTGATTTCGGAATTCTGACTGAATTTTGGCATTGAATTTGATGTGCCCATACTTTGACGACGCGGTTAGCCTAGTTGGGAGTGACCCTGCCTCCGAAGCTAGCGTCCCGGGTTCGATCCCCGGTAAGGGCAAATATTTGTGTGACGAGCACGAATGTTTGTTTCTGAGTCTTGGATGTTTCCTATGTATTTACGTATTTATTTATCTATATAAGTATGTATATCGTCGTCTAGTACCCATAACACTTTAAACGCAAGCCTTTAGAGCTTACTTTGGGACTGGATCGATTTGTGTAAAGATTGTCCCCTTTTTTTTTATATGTTTAGTTTTATTGTTGCATTGCCATTTGCTACGGAGTTCTATGCTTGCTTGGATCCATTTATAATTGTAATTAACGAATCGCTATTAGTTTTCGTCAAAATAATGTTGCAAAATGGTTACCCTTAAAGGTCTCACAGTGGTTATATAATGCCCACGCGTTGGATCCCGCTCGATGCAAATTTCTAGTCACGGAGTCGATGTCGGTACCTACCTATTCAAACATTTGCTTTGTCGTTTGTACGTCGCATTAACACTCTAATTCGAATAGTGAATATTTATGACAATGCCTACCTCTCTACCGATAAGGTACGGGACTGTGAAAGTGTTAGAGCTGTCGCAGTGAAATGTGTTATCAATAAAGTGAACCTTTTTACCCGTATGTCTAGCGAGCTAAGGAGGAGTCTTATTTTAAGTGCATGCACATTATAGCAGACAAATGCTTCAACCTTACAAATGTACTCTTTTTGCACGGGGATAAGAACCCAACTAATAGACGTGTAAAGTGTCTTCGAAATGAATTGGCAACTTTTATTCGAATATTCCTGTATCAGGCCCCCAATTCTCGCTGGGGGGGCGAATTGGGGGGCGAGATCCTAGATGTATTATGACTATGACTAGCATAGTGAGTGCCATGGGGGACCTGTAAACTCACTGCATGTGTACTTTTTCTGAAATAAATAAAAAGCTAAATGGAAAAAATTAACTGACCAAAAAATATATATTTTACGCCAACATGCCGTGTGTCACGACATGATCTACAATTATGTAATAGAAGTAAGTATATTTTTTTTATTTTTATACTAAATCGATTTCGAGAGATATTCTTCATCGTCTGAAGAACGACGATAAATAATTATTTTTCAATTGTACCTTCTTATTTATCTTTATGGTTATACCGGCAAGGCTGTCTCTTATGATTGTAGCAGCATCATAATATGGGCGTAGTGTTTGGTTTCGCGAAAATAAATTAGTACTAAATGACCTTGGCAAGGTCATATCACACTCAACACTGCATAAAGAATTAGGAGTTTTGAAAAGTTATCTGTAAATTTTAATTTCATAGGTAGGTACGGGACCCTAGACGCGCGAGTCAGATTCGCACTTATCCGGTTTTATTCTTAAATCTATTACTTAAGCAAGCTTATAGTAGGTACTTAGCGACCCCTGTGCACCTTTGCACCTGACAAAGCGACCTGCATTTCATTACGCAATTTTAAGCACTGCGTTCACATAATACGTACCTACCTATGTTCGTACCTATTTAGCTATATTTCACTCTGAGCAATTCTTTTAAATGTCTAGATAATTATCCCCAAGGCAAATTATTTCTTCAGCAAGCGACCGTGCCATTTTTGAAAGTCCATCTTCGGTTGCGAAACGAAATAGTTACTGTGGAACCTATTAACTACAACATAGCGGTTTATAGGTGCTCACACTTAACTTCGAGGCTACGTTCGCCACTAACTAGGTTTACGATAGCCTTTATGCGCCATGCTTGTCTGTAAGTATTATTTTTTGGTTTACGAACTTACTCAACATAAAAGACGTTCGAATATAATCGTCAAATCTGTGAAAATTCTGCGGTTAGCGGTTTGCAGATGTTTTGAATTCATAAATATTAAGAAAGACTGTCGAGCGGCCCTAACATGCATGCCACAAAGATAAATTAGAACCGTTTATCTCTAGGACTATCTCTTTCGTCGGCACTAGTGTGAGAGAGACGCACTTAGAGATAAACGGTTCTAATTTATCTTTGTGCCATGCATGTTAGGGCCGCAGCGTCGGATTGCCAAAAAGTCTTATTACATCTTCCTAAATTAGTTACTTACGAGAGGGACGCCGCAATGCGTTAGATACGTATGGAGATATCTCCATCTCATTCCAACGTATTGCGGCATCCCTCTCGTAAGTGACTAATTTAGGAAGGTGTAATAAGCCTTTAAATGCTCCATAACAACAAAATCGTTGTTATGAAGCATTTACACACTCCGAGGCTGATGCACGCTCGTCAGTATTTCTTGGCGCGTCAAGAAATACTGACGAAGAGGATCAATACCGGGGGTCTAGCAAGGTTGATATCTCTTTGACTAATGTAAGAGAGGTACTTACACTGAGAGATGAAACGGTGTTAACTTAACGTCGATTCAACCCAGTACCTCAATAGCCATGCGATCAATACGCCCTTAGATTGTGAGGTTCTGCAGTCCGAGATAAATGCAGTGATGAGTTGGGCTCAGAGCAGTAAATTGTTTTTCAACGTAAGTAAATGCAAAATAATGACTTTTACAAGATCCAGCTTGCCTATTGACGCAACTTACTGCTTGGAGGGCAATTCATTGTGTCGTGTGCAGAATATACGAGATCTGGGCCTAAATTTGGACACAAGGCTGGACTTTCGTGATCACATTGTTCGGACATGCAAGGACGCTGGTAGGGCCTTAGGGTTCATCATGCGAACTGCAGCGCCATTCAAAGATGTCAAGGTTCCCATTATATTGTATAATGCTTTCGTGCGAAGTAAGCTTGAATACAACTCTCTGGTATGGGATCCATTTGAAGCAAGTTACAGTGTGCTGCTGGAAAGGGTGCAACGCAAATTCGCACGGTATCTCTACAAAAAGATGTATGGGTACTACCCATTCCTGTATCCTTTTCTTTTTGTATCGGGCATGGTCGGATTATCCACTCTGGCTAGTAGGCGGAAAGTGCAGCTTCTTATGCACTATTGTTCGCTATTGCGCAATGGCGTTGATAACCCATTAGCTCTCGAGCGATTGCGCTTGTTCGTTCCTGAGCAATATGTGAGGGCTGGGGCTCGTCGCCGGCACCCGCTGTTCGCAGCTTTGGAGGGGTTCCGGACGCATCGCGCCCGGAATTCTCCTACGACTAGAGCGATAGAGTTAATAAATGCGCTTGTATGCGAGGTTCAAGACGCTGATATGTTTGCTGACAGCTGGCAGTCGCTGGAAATTAAAATAAATATGTTGCTATGTTAGTTGTAATTTGTAATGATGTGTGTGTTGTTTTTATTTTATTTGTCTCTCCTTGTTGTGAATTGTATTTAACATAATAGGTGTGTTGGTTATGGTATAAATAAATAAATAAATAAATAAATAAATAAATAAATAAATAAATAAATAAATAGGTGAGTTTCCTGAAAAATTCTAATAAGTCCGTCATTACCATTTAAAAAAAATATTGCACACATATTTTTTCTTTTGTCAATTAAGCAAAAAATTACGAAGATATAGTGCGTTGAAGTTCTGCGGGACAGACAGACAGACAGACAGACGGACAGACAGACACACAGATAGACAAAGAAGTGATCCTATAAGGGTTCTTTTTTTCCTTTGCGGTACAGAACCCTAAAAAAGTTGTGTCTTGTTGTCAATACTCTTTATACAGATTTTGATTACTGTTATTTATATGTTGCATTTTTATTACTGATTAGACTAGTACAAAAAACAGATTTTTTTAATTTTGGTCGATTACTGCCTTTCCTTTTGGACGGCAACTAGCTTTTATAGCGCACATAAAGTATCTGTCACGTTTTTAATAATATGCGGATGTGAGCGAAGGGACGAACGCTGTACGTGCGCATGCGCGTCGTGCTACGGGGGCAGGAAATGTCACACAGAGGCGAAGCGTAAGGGTAAGCCGGTGCATAATTTCTTAACGCAAAGATTATTATTTTTATTAATTACTTCTTGTATTAACATAAAAATTGCATATTACATATTTTTTATGTAAATATAAAATTTTATGAGTAATAATATAATGTTTAGAACGAGAAATGATACACCGGCTTACCCTCACGCTTCGCCTCTGATGTCACATGCACCACAAAACAGGCAGCTGCCCTAACATGCATGCCACAAAGATAAATTAAACCCGTTTATCTCTATGACTATCTCTTTCGTCGGCACTACTGCGAGAGAGACGCACTTAGAGATAAGACAGTCTATCTTATCTTTGTGTCATGCATGTTAGAGCCGCAGGGATTCGTGTTTTCGCGGCCGTGAGTCTAGGCTATCTCTTACCAGTTGTAAAGAATGGATGCATTAAATATTTAATTATAGCCAAAGAGTATATAGCGTGTTATTGGTGCTTTGACCTTCGATTTTATTAACACTTCGTAATATTCAACTTTAAGACACACACACCACGCTTGCCCCGTCACGTCTTCAGGGCAAATGCAACAAAGCTGGTTCAGCGGCTGCTGAGGCGGCCGAGAGCAGTAGAAGTAAAATATTAGGGTCTAGGCTCTGAATATAACTTTTTTCGCCTTGGGGCAAGACTCTCGGCTTGGGGTCCCAGCGCTCTTAACCTCGTGAAAGAGCTAACGAAGCGCCTGGTTGAATCCACGTGCGACCAAAGAGATGCAGTTTCCTCGCTTCCTCCTTCTTTTAAATATTTTTACTGGATTTTTAAGTTTTTAGTTTAGTGCTTTTTATGTCTCTCTTCTCTCTTCCTAGCGCTTTTTCCCGTCTTTAATACGGGGTAGGGTTTGACCATGATCCCAGATTCGACAGGTCGGGTTATTACAGTGGAGCGACTGCCGTCTGACCTCCGTAACTCTTGTGACAGGGGAACCAGACCAATTGGATCATGATTACACATTTAGTTACCCAAATGTGATGGTGGCTCACGATGTTTTCCCTCACCGTAAGAGCATCGGTTACCGCAATTCGCAAGACAGATAATGTACATAAGTTAGAAAAACTCATTGGTACATGGCAACTGGCAACCGCTTGGATTCGAACCCGGACTTCACGATCACGAGTCCTTAGCCATTAGGCCAACGACGCTCTTACTTAATGCTATTTATATATTTAGATTTAATAGACTTTATTTAGATTTACATTAATCAGATTAAAACTTTCGTGAGACATTACTAAGACTAGAAATAAGCACGGCTTTACTCACGATTTATTGCCAGAAATAGTCCGACATGTTTCGGACTCATATGGAGTCCTTCTTCAGGGTTGAGTACGATCGCGCTCACTGCAACCCACGCACTGCCGCCCTCCGCGCGGCGCGTTGCGCCCGAGCCGAGGGCGCGGGGGCGGCGGGGGGCTGCACCGGTGTTGCTGAAGCACCAGGCTGCGGCTCGTTGTTGGTGGTGAACGGCAGCAAACATGCCGAACTCACAGTGTCCACAAGAATGTCAACACGTCCAGTATTCCGAATCGCTGGGACGACGGGCTTCCACGCATAGATTTACATTATTATTTTTATTAAGATAACAATCAACAACATGGCCATTTTCATGGCAAATGATCTGACACTGATTTATGGTGTATAGCATATGGCTACTTTAACATATTAGCAGTAAATTCTTGGTTTACTGCGACATGTACGCATCTTGCTTGTGTCAGCATTTACTCTTCATTATAAAATAGCATGTAAGTTAATAATAAAGGTTCATTTACTTTGAGACGTGACTCTATTAATTACACCAACCAGTCCAACGCTCCTCCAATACTACAATGGAAATAAAGCCATCTATGTCTAGAAAATATTCGTGGATAGCTCCAAGCTAATTTATTATATTTATTAACTTATGTCAACAATAAGATCTACGTATGTATATGTATCTATGTATCCAAAACCGATTTCAGGCCAAACTATAGTTTGTCCTAGGCCAAATTAGGTTAGGTTAGGTTAGATACGCGTAGGATAAACCGGTTTGGCCTAGGATAAACCAGTTTGGCCTGAAACATACCAGCCGGTATCATATGATTTAAAAAATTATATACATATAATTTATAATATAAAAAAGTGTATTGTCATTTTTTTATATAATTACCGAACCCGCTCACAAAATTTCACGAGAATCCGTTGAGAACTGCGACCTGTAGACGAGAACAAATGGACAGACGCCGACGGACATCCGCTGGACATACGAAAGCATTTTTGCTCGAAACGGAGACGCTTCGCTCGCTCGGTCGATTATTATTATTATTAATTATATTAATTTGTGATACGCGACTGATGACCCTGTGTAATTGATCGGTGCCGCGGCAGCCGCGCCATCACGCGGCAATGACAACATTGTCCATGGCCACTCGTGCGGCAACACTTTACAAGCCTATACCACGATTTCTATGCCATCGAACATTTTAAGCTGGGTTTCCCTGTTGTATCTTGAAACAAAATAACCTGATTTTTTTGTGTTGATTCATTACCTACGCTGAAGGTTTAAATTGAAATTTAGCAGCCATCAATCAGCGACCCTAGCCTGCATCCCAAAAGATAGATTAAACCCGTTTATCTCTATGACTATCTCTTTCGTCGGCACTAGTGTGAGAGAGACGCACTTAGAGATAAGACGGTCTATCTTATCTTTGTGTCATAAATGTTAGGGTCGCTGTACGCAGATTTTTTTTATTATGACAATGGACTGACAAATTAGCTGACGGCCCACCTGATGGAAAGTGGTCACCGCCGCCCACGGACATCTGCAACACCAGAGGTGCTGCCAATGCGTTGCCAGTCTAGGGAGGATGGGGAATGGGGATGGGGCGGGGATGAGGGAATAGGGCTCCGGATCTCGTCACTCACCGTACGAAACGCAATAGCACGCTATTACTTTACGCCGATATTCTGTGAGAGTGTGGTACTACCCCGGTCGAGCCACTCTACCACTACTAATGTTGTGCGACTTGCGAATGTGTTGTCGACTTACGAGCATTTTGTCAAACAAAAGAATATCCAAATCCTTAGAGCTATAAACTTTAACTACGCATTGATAGTAATTAAGTAGTTATCATAATTAAATTATTATTTCATATACCACCAATGACATAATTGGCCTTTCGTGTGCATTCACAAATATCAATGAACCGAGTAAATACGTTGTTAGCAAAAAGCCACTAAACAAATGTGTTGTTTGACTTTCACTTATATCCACATCCACGTCTAGTTATCTCATAGCGCTGGCGCAGCCTGCTTTGCGACATGTCGCGCCGCTTGCGCGCGTCATTGACAACAATACACATAACACCTCGCCAATTGTTGGGCTTCATCTTTGGAAGTCACAAATCACTGTGTAGCTAAAGAGCACTCACTCTAACTGCCAAGTAATGTAACATGTCTTTGATAGTATTCATTTAAAACCAATGCAACTCTCATCGTGTGCTGATTCAGTCGCAGCTTGATTAATGTTTATCTTGAAATAGGTAAGGTGATGTAAGCACCCATTACTTCGAGCAAATATCCTGAACTAAGTGTACTGAGTTAATCCTTGACACTTATTTTTGAAGGCAAAAGTGAGTATGTTTGTTTGTTGGTTCTGCTTTCACAGCTCAACAGTAACCGATTTCCATGAAAAGGATTATGACTATAAGGTTTAGGTAATTATTATGGAGATGATGATAACTAAGATACTTTTTAAGGTTCTGAAGTCAACTTAAAGGAACTAGTTTCGCCAGAATGTCTGATTGTATATCACAAACACTTTTATTCGAAGAGTATTGAAGCGAAAATTTTGTCAAATTAGCGATGTTTACCTATAATGCGCACACACTGACTGAAAGAGAATAAAATTTGTGAAAAAACATGATATGTGCCCTACATTCACGCTACGACAACCCGTGAAGCGTAAAAGTATTTTATTGAAAAATGCTAATACACAGGGCCGGATTTAGCCCCTGCCCCGCCCCTGGGCACCGGAAAAATGCCGCCCCATTACTGAATGCCGCCCCATTACTGAAATTTTATTCAAACTTATAGGTTATTATACATCTTCCTAATGCCGCCCTAGAAAATTTATTTAAAATTAGCCCTAACATGCATGCCACAAAGATAAATTAAACCCGTTTATCTCTATGACTATCTCTTTCGACGGCACAAGTGTGAGAGAGACGCATTTAGAGATAAGACGGTCTATCTTATCTTTGTGTCATGCATGTTAGGGCCGCTGGGCACTAGCCCCGACTGCCCCTAGTGTAAATCCAGCGCTGCATACATACCAACATTAAAAGTAGGTATATATTTGGAAATATTAATGCGAAAAAATATGAAGTAGCTTTTTAGTCCACGTCGCTCAAGCACTCCGCAATCAATTTTGCAAACGGACGAAAAAATAACACACATTTTCAAATTCTTCTGTCAACACAAGACATGTTGAGCATGACGCAGTGTGCATGACCATAGTTCTCGTCCCCAGCGGCCCTATAATAGCAAGGTTGACACGAGTATAAGTTAAACCGTCTTATCTCTAAGTGCGTCTCTCTCACACCAGTGCCGACGAAAGAGATAGAGATAAGACGCGGTTAGGTAAGTAATCCCCGTGTAAACCATGCTAGGGCCGCATGTACTTGTAAGAGCAAAATTTTCACGGATTTTTTTACAGGTTGCTATTACACCACACTATTTACAGGCGTATTAACTACTCTAACATACGAAGTTAGAGTAAGACAGGTATAACTATATATGTAGTTACCGGCTAAAATTGCCGTGAAAAGTTGCTCGTTTACAAGCCCTTTTACTATAAACCACGAGTAGGCTTCGTATGGCAAACAAAAAAACCGGTCAAGTGCGAATCGGACTCGCGCATGAAGGGTTCCTTACCAATATTTAAAAACGGCTAAAAAGTCACGTTTGTTGTATGGGAGCCCCCTTAAATATTTATTTTATTCTATTTTTTTGTATATTTTGTTATAGCGGCAACATAAATACATCATCTGTGAAAATTTCAACTGTCTTACTATCGCGGTTCATGAGATACAGGTGACAGACGGACGGAAGGACAGACGGACAGACGGACAGTCGGACAATCGGACAGCGGAGCCTTAGTAATAGGATCCAGTTTTTACCCTTTGGGTACGGAACCCTAAATACATAAAAAGCGTAGAAAATAACAGCAAAGATGCATAAATACAGAAAATTTGCACGAGGGGGGCATCCGAGATACGGCCATTGGCGTTTTCAGCATTTAGGCTAAATGCTCTAAAACATGGCTGGTTTTTTAAGTCAATACCTACTTATCCCTTTAAAGACCTACTTAATGTAGCGAAAAGTCGCGGACAGAATTGATACGTACCCAAAATTCTCTTCTTTTACTGACACCGCACTTTAATTGATATTACGATAATTTCTTGTTTTTCCTTATAAACTTCTGATAGGCAGCTACTACACAATGAACATTTGAAGTAAAATATTCAGAAAACGGATCCGGAACCATATTCAACGTTAAATGGCAAGTGCATTATGTATGTAATACTTGTATAATAGGTACAAATGAAGCGTAATAGCTAGGGAGCTGGGTGCCAAAATTTCTATATGATTTGTTCGCTAGGCAGACCTGAATTGTTCGATTAATGACAATGTAAAGAAAATGTAAATGAAAAAAGCTATACTAAATCATTTGTTCGTCGTTCTCGTTGCGTGCATTCGATTCATTAGGACTCCCAGAATAGAAAAAAAGTTGGCAGACGTCTAGGTTGCTGATTTTTTAATGTACGATTTTTTTAAGTTGTAATTCAAAAACGCAGGGACATACGACTTTCATTTACTGGACCAAATCGATTTGTTTTGACATAAACTTGCATCCCTATCAACATGAACGACGAACAAATCATATACCAAAATGGCACCCAGCTCCCTAACTATAAGATCGATTCTGTTTGCTTTGCTGAATCATGGTCAAAAGACAGCCTTCCGCATGTGGATAGGTTATTTACAACCTGTTACCACGAGGTCAAGATTTTTGCAGTGCGTCTTCTCTCTATTTATTTGCTGACCTCATTTAATACCTAGATACATTTGTTGCACTTCCATGCGTTTAAAAGAGAAGGCTATACAAAACCTTCATCCATTCGTCAATTAGGTTTGAATTAAATTCTCATGAAAAGATTCAAGAATAAAGGAAGTCCAGCTAGCTACACTCGAGATTCCTATGAGCCGTACTAATAGGTGCGCGAAATCCTTTTTGGTTCGCCCCGCTAAGATTTGGAACACTCCTTGCGTCTGTTTTTCTGAATAATACAATCTTGGTATCTTCAAGGTAAGAGTGAATACGTAGGGCTTTTCAGGGTAAGCTTGTTCCAGCCTAGACCCTGTCTTCACTTTTCTTCAACTTCATAAAAAAAGCTTCTTAAACATTATCTAAACTGCCCAATTATGTATCTGTTTATAATACCTACGCGTGAAACGTAACTATTTACTATTTGTAGGTGTAGGCTTCTCCTCTCTATCACTGTAGGTTCTATGCCAAAGACACTGTTAAACAGGAAGTAGGAAGTACGTGTTACGTGTTATGAGTACTTAGAATCTGAAGCCTAAATTGCTTCAAAATTAGGCACAGGTTACGGGCTTGTTATGCAAGCTCATTCGTGTCCGACTGTGACCTCCGAAGGTCTCCGTGTCCTGAGCGGCAGGGGCGCGGCGATACGGACAAGTCTTCTCTCATATTGGAAGTGAAAGTGATGAATGGGGCGGAGACTTAATTAGAGAAGAGACCTGCGCTTGCGCCAGTCCCTCCGCAGTCGCCGCGCTTTGCACACGCACTCGCGTCTCCACGTCCCGTCTCCGCGCCACTCAGCTGCACCCACGTCGACCCGCAAGCGCGACTCGACCCCACCACCGAGGTACTATGCTGTGCCGCACCTGCTTCGCACTGTGCCGCACTGTTATTACTTGTGACATCCAAGCATCCAAGATGCTATAACGTTGATTTTTTTATAGTGTCGTTCGAAGAGGTTGATTCAAGTACGTACAAGGTGTGGACAGTTTAGGACTGCTTTATGGTAATTCTAGTAGTAACGGACAAAATTCAATATATATTTTCAATTTTTTCAGTGATGTCCTGTGATTTAATTTTGTCATAATTGTATCGTACGTAATAACACTTGTTATTAAAAAAAAAAAAAAGTTTATAAAATAAAGGTAAATAAAATTGTATAAAAACATAAAGGCACTCTTACTAGGCTTGTATTGAAAGTACATATTTTAATTGCGCCTTCGTTCTGTTTAACCAGCGGGTCAAAGTAACAAGAGTAATATTTGAGAAGAGTTAAGTTTGCATAACAAAAGAAGCAACAATAGTTTTAGATCCTTATGCAATTGTATGTCAATAACTCGAAAGAAGAAAGGTGTAAACATCTTCGTAAACATTGCCAAAGCATAATGAAGCGAGACACGCAGCTTTCCGTTAACGTAAAACGCGTCCCAAATCGACGATTTCTCGCGACGACCACCATTTCACGCAAACGCTTAAACTGGCAGCAAGGAGGTCAAGAAGGCGGGTTTTGCTTTCACAAATACAACAAAATAAATTCATCTCACGTATCGATTGTCCTCAGGCAGTCCAAGTCTGCATAAATAAAAGAAAGCGAACTCGTAGGTCGATAATATGGACTCGTCGGCTTACCAGTGACCACTTTCGTCGGAACGGAATGCTCGGTGACGTCGTCGTCGCTGTTCGAACTACTGCAGAACTCTAAACTCCGTCCCGCTTCTTAAAAAAAAATTAAAAATTACAAAATATCTTGCCAAAAGTACTTAACTAAGTACTTAAAATTTTGGGATAAATAGCTAAATCAAACAGATATCTAGTCAATACGGACATTTCAATTGTAAATATTATACAACCAAAACAAGCCTTAGATTATTTATATAATACCTAAGCACCAAAGCCACTACTTAATTAAATGTTCAACTGTTTCGCTGAGTTTAGCAGGCATGCGGGCATATCATAAATTACCTAATTCAAATGACAATTAGATTTCTGTGGATGCACGGTAGTGAGATGCTAAAATCATGAGAAGCGAGTGGTGGAGTCTGAAATAATGAACCTTTTGACTTTAACGCTTCAAAGTGACCTCATATTATAGAAAAATCCGTTTTACATACGATAGTGCGGAATCAATAAA
This sequence comes from Tortricodes alternella, assembly GCA_947859335.1. Taxonomy (NCBI): domain Eukaryota; kingdom Metazoa; phylum Arthropoda; class Insecta; order Lepidoptera; family Tortricidae; genus Tortricodes; species Tortricodes alternella. The sequence continues at coordinate 11,493,017 of OX401974.1, forward strand.
ATTGTTTGCATTTTTCAGCTCCGTAGTACCTAAAATACTGCTCCCGCACCTATCGAAGTCGTCGGCACTTGATGTAATAAAAGCCGGTTAGAAGCATGTTGGGTCATGCTCGGTGTAGGGTTCCGTAGCCATTACTTTGGTTGTAACATAGGTCATAATAGTTTTAGGTTTGAGCTACTAACGACACAACATTCGAGGTATTAGAAGAACCTTAGGTAGGTACCCTTGCTTGACATGTAGGTATGCGAGCTACCCTAAAAAAAGTATGTTTCGCAATTTTACTGTTTATCTTTATGCGTGGAACAAACAACATTTAGTACAAAATATCAGCTAAAAAACTAAAAAAAGTGGCTGTGACATACGGACAGGAATAAGGGACATGGTGAAAATATAAGGGTTTGACTATCGATCCCTGAAAATTAAAGGACAAGCACCATAATTCTAGTCTTAATTATCCATGTTTTACTTCTAATGATAAAGAAGTGAGAAGGAGATGAGGTAATGTTGTTTTTCTGCGCAGATGAGCCGGCACACATGCCTGGCGGCCGCCGCTCTGCTGGCTGTTCTGTGCGTCGCCGACGCGCAGAGACGCCTCGCTCTACCAGACCCAAGAAGCTGCGCTAACAGTAATTACTTATCTACCCTTTCTACAAAATTATAATCTACGTACTACTAGCTTTTTTTCGGGCACGCACGAACTTGCCGTTAATTAATTTTGGGCGTTAAGGGGATGGCTGTCTTACAAGAAAGTAGCCTATTTCCTTCCCCAGCGGGCCGCTAGCAAGGTTGACGCGGGGATAAATTAAGATAGACACACTTAGAGATAAGACGGGTTAACTTATCCTCTTATCAACCCTGTTAGGGCCGCAAGCCTCAAACTATCTCCATAGCCAATTTCATCTAAATCGGTTGAGCGGTATAGCCGTAAATAGAGACATTAGACATAGAAAAACTTTATTTAACATCACATTACCTGGTATATTTTATAACTCTTCTTTAACGTTATTTTATTTATTTTTATTTTTAAAAGACATCAACGGGCTCTCATCGAGCCGCACGAAACTCCCGTAAAACATTTTTCCAGACCTGATTTCACACTCTGATGGAATGATTTTCTTTAGAAAAAGTAGTCTATGTAGTTTCCCGAGTCAAACTATCTTCATACCAAATTTCATCAAAATCGGTTGAACAGTTTACCCGTAAAAACGTAACAAACAGACAGACAGAGAGACAGGAGTTACTTTCGCATTTATAATATTAGTATGGATATGGACAAAGACGTATTATTCAATTAAAGTTAGCTGTTTATAAAAATCCGGATAAGCGCGAGTTAAACTCGCGTGGAAAGCGTTCCGTTCCATACATGATTATCTGTTATTTCCTATGTTATTCTTATAGGTTTTCTTGTAGTCTATAGGTAAAGAACTATTCTCTGTATTTTTTTCAAAATTGTAGGCCTAGTAGTTTCGGAAATAAGGGGGGGATGGTCATTTTTCGCTTATTTTCCTAAATAACTCCCAAACAATTTATTTCAAATTTCTAAAAAAATATATTTTTGAAATCCTCACAATAAGCCCTTTCATTTGATATGTCACAAGATATAGTTTGCATAACTTTTTTTTTTAATTTTCTTCTTTACCCCCCAAAAGTAGCCCCCATTTTTAAAATTCATTTATTTGCATTACGCGTCCGTGTTGCGGTCACCGACTTACATATGTGGACCAAATTTCAACTCAATCGGTCCAGTAGTTCCGGAGCACATTGAATGTGACAGACGGACAGCCAGACAGAAACACGAGTGTCATCCTATAAGGGTTTCGGTTTTTCCTTTTGACGTACGGAACCCTAAAAATGGCTGTTGTAATTGTTTATTTAATAACAAAAACTCTCTAAGTTTCTTATAAAGTACCTATATTTTATGGGCCCTAAACAATAGAGTAGACCCAAGTTTATGGTTGCCGCGTGATCGCTGGAATACAGCCGGCCTTAATGGTTTACTTGCAACATCTGCGTTCAATAATCTTATAGCCATATATTATTCCTATCCCTGCGTTAAGATAAGGTAAATTGTTGCTCACCTTGCACATTAATTGCTTTGAAATAATCCGAGTGTGTTATTCGGAGTCATGAACCGTTCACGCCGTTTATCGCATTATAGTTATTACTATTTTGTTTTCAATTTCAACATGAGATCAGTATCTGTCATTGATACGTTACGGGCTAGATTAGTTCTCGGGTAAGACAGAGCGCATCGTGTACGATCGCTCGTGAACTTTTTTACCTTGGTCCTTAATGTTTTGTGTTACTCTAGGTACTGACCTACAATATAACGGTGCAATATCACAGGTTGCGCAATTATATTGATCGTCAGTAGACGGTATTGATTGTCAATATAATTAACTGACGATCCATCATGTGCATTGAGCTGCAGAAGTACTCCAGCGGCCCTAACATGCCTGCCACAAAGATAAATTAAACCCGTTTATCTCTATGACTATCTCTTTCGTCGGCACTAGTATGAGAGAGAGGCACTTAGAGATAAAACGGTCTATCTTATTTTTGTGTCATCAATGTTAGGGCCGCAGCGGCCCTAGCAAGTTTGACACGACGACAAGTTATCCCCATCTTATCTCTCAGTGCATAGGTACTACTTCGATACTAGTATGAGAGAGACGCACTGCGGCCCTAGCAAGGTTGACACAAGGATAAGTATTATTTCTTAGTGCGTCTCTCTCACACTAGTGCCGACGAAAGGGATGGTCAGAGATAAACGGGTTTAACTTACCTATCCCTGTGTCTGGAATGCTAGGGCCGCTGAGAGATAAGATGGGGATAACTTATCTTAAGGTCAATCTTGTTAGGCTGCCACTCACTAGATTTTTGTAACAATAGCAACTTAGTTACTCTCTACCCGCACTAAATAATTTGTATTCATTGCTGTCTGAAACAATATATAAATGTCCGTCTGCGAGTGTATCTCTCTAGGTCATCATCTCGTCGATTGTGCTTTGCAATCACCGACGTGACCTCTTACTTGTTATTTTATTTACTTACTACCAATTTGCAACTCCTTCCCACCACCAAGTTCAATTAAGTTCATGTGCATGCATGAACATTGCATTTAAATGCCCTCTCTATTGCAACACATCGCCATGACACGCAAGTGAATGACTCCGCTTCAGTAAATATGATTTTCTGTTTTTTTTCCATGCGTAAAAATTATACAAAACGTTCGCTGCAGTGAAGATATAAGTAGTGATGTTGGATGTCAATAATAAATGGGCTAAAGTTAACCTTTGGTTACAATAATTTGCGGATGTTGCGATACGTAAGCAGATGGGTTAGCGAAGTACTAAGAACTTGCAACATTATTGTGGTACGGCTCTAATGGGACTCATGCTTTCGCAATGATGAAGACATATGCGGGGCTCGGCTCCCCTGAACATGAAAACATGTCATGTATGTGGGAGTGTACTCGAGATTACAATCAACATTGAACTCGATCACAAAGCTAACAAAGATCCTTTATGTTGCAAAGCACATATTGTTAAAATTTTACAACAAAATGTTTACTTGATCCGGAATATAGTCAGTTGTGGTACTTACTGAAATATTTAGCACCGAGCTATCTAACTGTCGATCTTACCATAACCTCTATAACTTTGCCACCCCATTTGCTCCTTACTTGCTTCAGCGACCCTAACATGAATGACACAAAGATAAGATAGACCGTCTTATCTCTAAGTTCGTCTCTCTCACACTAGTGCCGACGAAAGAGATAGTCATAGAGATAAACGGGTTTAACTTATCTTTGTGTCATTCATGTTAGGGCGGCTGCAAATATTAATCGCATCGCATCACTAAAACTCAATTATTTTTTATTTTTTGCACGAATAACATGCAAGCCACAAAGATAAGTTAAACCCGTTTATCTCTATGACTGTCTCTTTCGTCGGCACTGGTGTGAGAGAGACGCACTTAGAGATAAGACGGTTTAACTTACCCTTGTGTCTTGCATGTTAGGGCCGCAGCATAGTACTAAAAGGACAGACTGCCAACGGGCATAAATCACACTTTTCATACAAACGGCGAAAACGTCTTTACCTGAAACATTAACCGATTTTGACAATTTTATAATTATGTCAGGCGGTCCTAGCAAGGTTTACACAGAGATACCTTAACGCCGTCGTATCCCTTTGCCTATCTCTTTCGTCGGCACTAGTGTGAGAGAGACGCACTTAGAGATAGACGGTTTAACTTATCCTTGTGTCAACCTAGCAAGGGACGCTAGTTGATAACATGTTGAACAATTATTAAAATCGGTAAGTAGGTATTTGGTAGTCGGTCCTATGTCCTATCTTAACTACCAACTCACTTCTTACTAATACGTAACAATTATTCTCACGGGTTGACGTGTCAATATAAATACGCCATAACGTGAATCCTCTTAGTACGTTACGTAAATAAAAAAAGACTATTAAGTAACTAATTAACCACCAACTTTTCACTTTTGCGGAAGTTTTTTCTAGTCTATTGATAGGTAATATTATCTAAATTATTAATAGGTGTGTGTTAATAACAGCTCGGCATAGGATTGGAGATGAGTTAGAGAGGCATGAGCCATCTGCACTTTCTAGTTACGAAAGAGTCATTCGCTTCATTGAACAGTTTTACTATACGTTTGTTTTGATTACACCGCATTTCACGAACGATGACCCCTATTAATGTGAGAGCTTTATTAGCTTACCGAACCGTAAAAGGTCTTTGATTAGATAATTTGCAAGATCGAGCGTAGAAAAACTGTTTACACGTTAATTACGTGCTGACATTATGCGTGGATACGTAATACAACTTAATACCTAGGTAACGGGACACATGATTTACGTAAACTTACTTCATGCCTTTTTTACTTGAAATTTGTTAAACTTAATATTTTATACACCTTTATGATGTTAAACAATGAAATTGTGGGAACTTACTGAACAGACGAAGTTGTGCAAAGCTTCGAACGAGGAGTCGTTCAGATTTAAACTCAATTTCGAAATGTGACCTAGCTCTGTCGTCACCTCACCTGTATTCAATAGTTATAATACTTACTAGTACGTACAGTACTTAGTGGTCTCGTTTCTTACTTACCTACTTCTCGTCCTATATTTATGACCTGTCATGTTGCAATATAACTCTTCCTGGTGCTCTTTTGGCGTTAATTCTCTTTAAATTTAGCTTAATTAATGAAAAAGTTTCATAACGATTACGGTCATTTCAATTTAAAAATTTCTAATAATTACGTGTTATTGTGAACAGGAGTGCGCCACTCGACATACCGGGACGCCAGAGGAGTACTGCACTCGTACTTCTTCAGTTGGGAACACGCCCCGACCCGCAGCCTAGAGGTGGACTGGCTTGACGCCAGGAACATCTGCCGTCGTCACTGCATGGACGCTGTGTCCTTGGAAACGCCTCAGGTATTTGCGATAACTCTATTACTCGCCTTTCATAGTCAAGGCCTTGAAAGATCACTTAGGTAACTATGTAATATTCTCGAGAATACGAACAAATCACGCAACAGGGTCAGTCGTGATGCTGATGCGTTCACTTTCCCAGGTATCAAACTGTATTTAACTTGCAGCAATTTAATCTGCAATTTGTTTCGTAACCCAAAATTACCATTTAAATCTCGCGAACAAGATGATGAACATCTTCATGCATTCCCATTTAATGACCACGTCACGATCTCTAACTTTTTATGTTTCTATTCTATCAATGATGACCTTAGCTTACTTAACACATTACAAACATCTATTAAGATGGAACGATTCTTCCACATTACAAAATCCGGATTTCTTTTTTGTAAGTTCACCGTGCTTGTGTAATGAATAATAATAGTCACTCATTAAACTGGTTACTATAAAAATACACTTTTTTGCTTGTTCTTGATTGTGTAGGATTTTACATTTGCTTAACGATCGTAGAGATAACTCAACAAAGATTTTGTGTACCTATACATGCCAATTGTGTTTGTCAGTTACGGATGTACTGTATCCTATTGTCAACATTAACTATCCGGGTAGTGGGAAATAAGTTGATGCCTGCAGCAGCGACGCTGGTTTCTCTAAACGCTTCCTGCAGCGGTTACGAGATGTCAACGAACGCCGTATACCTCCGGAACATCTATTGTTTAGCATTCTTGGATCCCGAAATGCGTGACGATTAATGCAAACCATATCTAATACCTATTCGAGTTAAGTTATATAGGCGCGTGCAAGCGTGCATCAATATTCATCAGGATGGAGTGATAGGCTGATGCGCTTTATAGAGCGTTAAGGCGTCGCGTGAAACGGGTGCATTGGCCTAGTGCGTTACTAGCGCTAGCGCAGTGCGCGGTCGCGGAGGACCGCGATGCGCCCGGCGTGTTGAGCGGAGTGGAACACGGCACGCATTCCTGCTGCAGCCGGCCCGTCGCCCACTTACACTACTGCCGCTGCCGGACACGGCGGCGGTCCACTTCCTTTCCAATTATAGGTTGACAGCATTCCGACTTACCTTACATGCCGCTCTATCTGTGTTTGTAGGCTTCCGTCCCTCGATTCTGCTTAAATAATTAATTATTAATGAATGAATCGAGCCCCTGACATACTAACCTTGGGTGGATTCAATGTCTGAATCAAATACTTAATTAGCCGCTGGAGACAGCCGAATCGTAGTTTGGATTTTTATTTCTGATGTACAACTTGTAGTCATTGACCGCGGTCGTGACTCGAGTACGCATTGGCATCCAGCGATAGGTAGATATAAAATAGCTGGTCAATTCGTCAAATAGCGGTCAATGAGAAAATTTGTACTTCTTACGACATTTTTGCTCCAGATATTATCAATTGTCTATAAAGGTTTTATTATGATTTTATTGTTGCAGGAGAACGAATTTATAAAGCAAAGGATCGCTCGCGGTAATGTCCGTTTCATATGGACGTCCGGGCGCAAGTGCAATTTCGCGGGCTGCGACCGGGCCGACCTGCAGCCGCCCAACGTGAACGGCTGGTTCTGGTCGGGCTCCGGCGCCAAGATCGGCCCCACCACGCAGCGCAACACCGGCGACTGGTCCTACACCGGCGGCTACGGCCAGCCCCAGCCCGACAACCGCGAAGCTGCCCAGGTAACAATAAACACTGACCTTTCTTTTCGTAATATCCCATCAACATTATAAAACTATCTAAGTAATAATTAAGGTTTTCTTTTTGTTTTGAGCGGCGGCGTGTTTAACATAGCAATAATAATAATAACTCATCTATGTATGCAAATTGCTGCTTTGTGTTCAAATGGAATTCTGACGTCATCTTTTCACAATAGCTAGTATTTCTCTGCCGTCTAAAAAAATCCGGAAGTTTGAATCGCAGAGATTGCACCACGAGAAAGTTGAAAGTTGTTTGTAGAAATTTACTTCGTGATTCATCTTTCGAGCGTGAGGATTTTATTGCTTGTAGTTGGTTTCGGTTAAAAGGCACAAGTCGGTTGAATGATGTGTGTCCGCAGGGTAACGACGAGTCCTGCCTGTCTATCCTGAACAACTTCTACAACGACGGCATCAAGTGGCACGACGTGGCGTGCCACCACGTGAAGCCGTTCGTGTGCGAAGACAGCGACGAGCTGCTCAACTTCGTGCGCTCGCGCAACCCCACGCTGCGCCTGTGAGCGCCGCGCACCCTCGCCCTCTAGTTCATGGATGGCTGAGATTGTACAAAACCGAGTGGCTATCGATATTTAAGTTATTTATTAAATCAACATGCCTTTATTTAGGCAATTTTTGCAAATGAAAGTAATGCAAAGTATTGTCTGACAGCACTCATGATGAATTTCTGTAAGCCTTCTCTCGAAAGATCAGATTTTATTTCGACGTCAAATTCTCATTGAGGTCAGTCATCTTGTGTTTAGGAGGTGCAGTTTCACTAAAATCTTGTAAAAAGTGTTGTTTTGCACAAAATAGGATTAGTTAATAAATTTAAGATTAAATAAAAGAAAAATCATTAATTCTTTGTCTATTTATTAAACACTGTTTAAACAATATACGCACTTGCCTATTCAAAATGTCAACCGCAAGTTAAGTTACGTTAATATAAAAATTGACTACTTAAAGAACCGAATATTAATACTGGTTTACCGCGGCTCTAACAAAGTTGACACAGGGATAACTTAACTCCGTTGGCACTTGTGTGAGAGAGACGCCCATAGAGATGAGACGGTATTAACATAGCCTCGTGTCAACCTTGCTAGGGTCTCTGGACCAAAAGATTACGATCTAAGAATTCGTCAAAAGAAGCGCGGGACATACTGATTTTATTGAATGAGAGATGAAGAACTTTATCCAGTATCAAGATCTACTTTGGGTTGTAAGTGTAAGTATGAATTATGTAAAACATAATCTATGTAAGTACCTATTACATGAATAAATTTAAAAAATTTGGTTATTTTAGTTTTACAGGAACTAAAAACTGACAGTGATGACACGGTAAATAAGCTATTCTTTTGCAAATTCATATCATAACCTAATGAAATTAAAATTAACAGTAGGAAACATTTCATTTAAATTACTTATAACATAACTTAGAGCAAAACACAAAAACATTACATAATGCATAATAAAAACAAAACAAAGTTTGGTCAAGTCGATACAATTTGTGTTGTGAAATGAGGAAATATGATAATTGTCGTGAAAATAAAAATAAAACACACTCCCCGTTATCAAGTTCCACTTATCTACAACCATAGGCGTGACGCCCGCGGCCCTAACATGCAAGACACAAAGATAACTTAAACCCGTTTATCTCTATGACTATCTCTTTCGTGAGCACTAGTGTGAGAGAGACGCACTTAGAAATAAGACGGTTTAACTTACCCTTGTGTCTTGCATGTTAGGGCTGGTGAGGCGTCAATCATTAAAAAGGTAAAAAAGGCACAATACGTTGCCGTCACAAAATAAATGACCCACCGTATAAACATGATATGATTAATATCCGGGTGACATCAAGAAAATGTTTCAAAAATCTTTAAATTACGCATGGTTGGTTAAATGGCAAATACCTGCCACTCGTCTATTATTAGTATTATTACTTGGCAATTTACGGCCGCATTCCTAGAGTCAGATAATGGGGCCAAATGGAAAGTGTGTTCGCTAATTTAAAATAAGAAATGTCAAACTCAATTTTGACAGCTTGGTGCGATACAAAATCGAGTATGTTTCTCATTTTAAGTTTAGGGATTTTTAAACTTTGGCGACACAGTTTGGAGTCAGCAGCGAGCAATTAACTCGTTCATTTTTCAAAATGTCAGTAAAAGTCTTCACTAGGAATATATTAATCGTTCATTATTGATTGATTCTGAGTAGCGCCATTAAACTTTCATGTCAAATAAATTCATTAAAATTCAACTTTTAAAGAGAGAGTTCAAAATGATACCCTTTTTTAATACAATTTGTAAATATTTCTCATGTTATAGTGTTACATTGTTATAGACATAACATTTCAGCATTTTTTCACATAATTTTTTTGTCATAAATATTTCTGCACAAAATTTTTTGATTGTCATAACTATTATTCGTCCTACTTATTATGCGCATATTTTTAAATGGTATAAGATTTTGTATCATCGTTGTTAAGCGCATAATTATTATTTGATCCAAACACTGAAATCCGAATCGGCAAGTCGGAGGGGTGCTTGGGGGTACAGCCCCCGCACCTAAAATAAAAGTCTCTGATATTAGCTTATCAAGGATAGGTTCAGCAAAAAGGCTCAGTCTATAATTTTACAAAAGATTATCAGCCAAATTCACAAAACTCACTTTCCTATGTTTATGAATAGGCTGAAACCTGTTTGATGGAGACTTAACTATTTAAACTTGGATCAAATGCTTAAGTGGCGTTTGTGAAATCGGCCATAGGACATGTTTGTAAAATAATTAAAAGATAATAAGAAAATATTTATACTTACACACCGTTCTACTGTCTTAAAATGTTTATGGGTAATAATTTTATGACAGTTGACATTTATGCTTTAAGGCATTTAGGCTTGAAAAAATATTCGTAGAAATTTATGTGTATGACTTTTGACCATAATACGAAAAGATAATTATGACACAGAAAATTATGCGAATTCAAAATATGACTTTTAATTTGCCAATGACCCTCTCAAAATGCATTACACAACTTTGAATTGCTATCAAATGCTAATGCAGACCAATTTTGTATCCTTCTTATACACAAACAATAAAATCAAGCAAAGTTTAAGACATTACCGACGTTCTTTGTCAATTAAGTAGCTATTAATTCCTTGAGACAATCAGACTTGGTTTTAAATTATTGTCCTAAAATTGAGTAATCAGTCTTAACGTTATCCAAATCAGTACCTTTTCCATTAGCTAGAATTTTCCAGCCAGAAGAAGCAAGTCTCAAGGCACGCGATGATACATTACGTATACTAAGAAAACGGCAAAAGTTAGTAGACTATTATTAATGGCGTTATAGCCTAAACAAATAAAATAACATTCAGCTTATCTAGCTTAAGGGCGGTCATACCGTCTGGTACATAAAAGACGGTTACTTGAGGACAGATCCTCGGTCATTTATTTTTAAAATTTCTATTAGCTGCTAGCGCCATAACCCTTCACAGGGCCTCTCTTCCGACAGTCTAACAGATAATGTAACCTGCCGGTTATTACATAGCTTTGTTTTATTCATTTCTTTATCGAAAAGGGAGATAAAAATTAAACAAAGAGATATACAACTCAACGATTAAAATGTCGCATAGACTATGTCCATTACGGTCCCAGATAATTTAGTAGATGTGTAAAACTGGTTAATAGAGTGGCGTACCGGTGGGAGTAAGAGTTAGCGGGGCAGGCTGGCGGCGAGTAGTGGCTAGTCGCGCCGAGCTCGGCCTCGTGACCCGCCTGCCGCGGCACCGGGGTCAGCACGAGTTGGCGAGGCAGCCGGTGTCGCTGAGGATGGCGGCCAGCAGCGGCTTGTCGCGTAGCGCGGCGCCCAGCTCGGCCTCGTGCCACTGCAGGCGCAGGCGCGCGCCGCGCCCGCCCGCGCCCCCCGCGCAGCGCAGCGCCCCGCGCGCCTCCAGCAGCGAGCACGCGCTCGCCATCTCGCTCATATCCAGAGGCGCTATGTTACGGGCGGCTGCCACTCTGTGTCAAACAGTGAAACGAATGTAAGGGTTCATTGTTTTGGTCCTAGTTATAAAAGAATTTATATAAAACTAAACCGATTAAGGATGTGCACCACGTCAAATCCGCAGTATATCTATTTGATTTTTCAAGTTTTATTTCATCTGCACCAAATAACGGCAATGAGTAATTTTGTACGAATAATGATTTAAATTATACGAATTGTGTGATTATTAATCATTATTTAGTATGTGAAATAAAATCAGAACCTGATTTGACTACTCGAATCATGATCAATCAAAATGCAGTATTTTAAACGGTCCGGACACATGGAAATTCAATCAAGAACAACGGTAACGACATTATTTTGCATCAAAAAATCGAGAAGAGTACAAAGTTATAGAAAATACATTTTCTGATTATAAAAGTACAATGGGACAGAAACATTATTCGCTTTTTCTTGTAATTTAATCAACAACACAGGCTTGAACGTAATCTTAAATGTCATTTATCTCCTTTAAAAGAACGGTAAAGAAGTTTTTTTTATTACACTAATGCGAAACGACTAATATTACCATACTATTCAATTTAAGCGCAAAATATACAAATCTAACTATTGGGTACACATCCTTAAAAGTAGTTAAACGATAATATCCGGTTTAGTAATCACATGATGTTGGCAACATTTCTTGAAGGACCGATCCAGTGCACGGACTCGTTGCTTCGTGATTGGCTAGTGAGTAGTCTAGCTAACCAATCACAGTGCTTCACTTTTCCCGCGAAAATGTAACACCTGTGCGCCAGATCGGCTTACGGGAGGCCAGTCTGAGCTGAGGTGCCGATGGAGCTAGAAGGCTACCCATGTTATTGGAATCTAGATTTATTATTTTCCTAGTCACAGTTAAGCTTAAGACTGTAGATGTATAAATAAATATTATAGTTGCTTCCTACAGTACTTTTCTATATGATCCTCTTAACCTTCATTATGGTTATACTATTAGTTGTCAGCGAGAGAAACTGCCGCCACCATCCGAATGTTGTGCAAATTTTGAGTCATGGACGTTTACTATCAATACAGGGTGTCACAGAACTGCATGCATCAAATTTGAATGAGGAATAAAAATAAATATACAAATTTAAATTTAAAATTCTCCCTGCAACCCGCAACTTTTTTCGAGTGGAATGCGTACTGAATAGTAGCCCATATATGTTCCTAGGGTTCATGTTATCTCTACATCCAATTTCATCGAAATCTGTTTAGTTTAGAAAACGTAACAGACAGACAGTTACTTTCGCATTAATACATTAGTAATATTAGTATGGACTTATTTTTTCACATAACTATTTAGTATTGACATGTATTAGTGCAGAAAACACATAATACGATTAATAAAACTTTAGTACTACTTAATGGGATTAACTCAAAATTGTTCTAGTTTTCCAATAATGATTTACTATGATTAATTTATTCCTTGCTGACCTAACTAGTATATACAAGATACATAACATCAAACAGTACAGACATGGACACTAATAGGGGAGTTAATTCCTTTTTCAACGTACTACATGTCGCAGACTATCATGCTAAAGAGGCGGATCTGCAGTATGACTTCATTTGCAGTTACGACCTTTTATCATTAAGTAATATTAGATACGTCTCTCTGGCATGAAGCCCGCGAGGTATAGGAGCGGCGCAACCGTAATTTTATTTTTTCTTTAGGCGCGGGATAAACATGAACAGCAGGACAGACAGACGGACAGACACACGAGTGATCCTATAATTGTTCCGTTTTTTCCTTTTGAGGTACGGAACCCTAAAAATTACAAAATCACGCGGATATAATGATCAAGCCATCATTTAGTTAGGGTCTGTCGGTCTGTTTGTTAATCTCCGAAACTGCTGGACCGATCTTCACGGGGTTTCACTGGCAGATAGCTGATGTTATAAGGATTATCAAAGGCTACTTTTATTTTAAAACAGAATTAGGGTTACGCGTAATAAAAAATTTAACCCATGAAATTGTGAACAAAATTCTATCTACGCGGATGAAACCGCGGGGGATAGCTCGTTTATAATATGGATGATTTTATGTGTAATTAATTAATTATCATATTTTTTACATACAAATTATATATATTTGGAACGTACTCAAGTCCTTTAATTTGATAATACACACGATGTACTTATAAGCGCAAATATTTTTTAGTCGTTAAATTTTGACAGTTTAATCCATATTTATTTTATGCTGACGTCAGCCTAAGTTACCCACGCAATGAATTCGCATAGATTAACGGATCATTTGTCAAAATCTGATGATAAGTGTGAGTGTTAAGGGAGCACATAGAAATGCACATATTTACTTACATACATTCATACTGGCTAAAACACTACCCTTCGTCACCACGCAGTCGGATAAAAAACGTAATCAATGTATTCTTACTTTTTATAGACGTCGTGTAATTTCCCCATGGCAATGTCCTTGTTCTTTCCCTTCGTAAGCATGAGCATAAAGCTGCAGAGAATCAACTTCTGTTGCATCGGGAACCCGTTGTCCACATCTGTCTCTATCTTCTTCGATCCGCCGTAAACGTCGTTCAGTACTTCCAACACCTCTTTTAGCTCCACCGTTACGGTACGGTCTTGCATCATGGAGTCTACTGATTGGTTTTCAGAAAATTTGCTTCTTTTTGCAAGCTCTATCACCCTACGGCCTATGTCCAACGCCCTTCGCATGTCGCCGGAAACAGCGGCAATTTTAGCTGTTGATAAGAAAATTATAAATTGTATTATTTGGTTCTTAGTATAACAATGACAATAGAGCAAGAGGAAAATCTTAACCCCGGTACATCTCATTGGGGGTCAGCACTTGTCATTGAGTTATTTGTAATATGTATACTCAATAATTGTTTTCGCAGTATGAGTAAAATAATGTTTAAAAGAATAAAACTGACTTCAAAAAAAGTAAGAAATAATGATTGGCCTTCATTAGTGAACTAACTAGAAACATCCAATATATCATTAATTTAGTGATAAAATAAATACATCGAAGTCGGTGCTGGGTAAATAAAAACAGTATGAAGGTTATATTTTATAATTAATTAACTAAAGAAGGCCAGCCATATTTTTTTGATGTCAGTTTTATTTTGTAAAAAAAATCTTAAATTGGCCTTTTTAGTGAAAATTATGAAATAATGAAAATAATACAGCTTCCTTATTACCACTACGATAAAAATAGCATTTAATTCTGTCAAATAATCATCAACATTTGTAAAATATTGTCATGAGAATCCACGGACAGTATTTTTTTTATAGAAGATAGATGTGCATTTAAACTCTATCTCACCTGATGGAAAGTGATGATGAGGTCGACCCATCATCAGACTCCAACTTTGACCTTAACGGGACCAATCTGACAGTCTACTCTATCAATTATAAGATTACATTCACAACTAATTCCCGTCGACGGGCTTTTATTGGTCGTTAATATTAATCTCCTCTCAAATATCTTGAGTCGCGTATACACATACATACATAGCATCACGCCCGAAATCCCTAATGGGGTGGGCAGAGCCACAAGACTACTTGTGGCCATGGTCGATTGATTAGTCCTAAGATGGTATGATGAACCAAGTCGCGATGAGTCATGATGATTTAAGTCGAGTATAAAAGTGTTATAGGTATTAAATTCACGCCAGAAGAATAAAGATTACATTCTGAAATATTCGTTCAAACTTGTCTAGTAGTTTTTGAGATATTCGCGAAAATACATAGACATCAATGGGCTTTTATAGGCACGCCATAAATTAACTTTTTAAACAAGAAAAACCTCATGAAAATGCAAGTGTATTATACATATTAAAACCATCCCTGAAGAATGAAGAATTTATATTCGAAAGAATTGTAATCGGTTCAGTAGGGTCAAACAGACAACCTCTTTTTTAGGGTTCCGTACCCAAAGAGTAAAAACGGGACCCTATTACTAAGGCTCCACTGTCCGTCTGTCTGTCTGTCCGTCTGTCTCCAGGCTGTATCTCATTAACCGTGATAGTTAGACAGTTGGAATTTTCACAGATGATGTATTTCTGTTGCCGCTATAACAACAAATACTAAAAAACAGAATAAAATAAATATTGAAGGGGGCTCCCATACAACAAACGTGATTTTTTTGCCGTTTTATAGATAATGGTGCGGAACCCTTCGTGCGCGAGTTCGACTCGCACTTGGCCGGTTTTTATTTAAGTCTGTTAAAAATACGTACCTGCCAACATTTGCAACGCGACAGGCGAAAACAAGTTGCTTTTATCCGCGTCGCCTAATATTTTGGTGAAGATGTATACAATCTGCTGTTTAGTGTAGGGCGCGAAGTGCAGAGTGCGCGGGCGCAGGGAGCAGCGCGCCTGCAGCCGCGGCAGGCAGCGCTCCGTCAGGTCCAGGGCATTGGCAATGCCTATAAGCACCAGCCGGGAGCCCGCCAGCGCCGGCCATTCGAATATCGTATATAGGACTGACTGCCGCTTGCTATCCAGCTGATCTATCTCGTCCAACACTAGAAGACTGAAAATTTTAATACGTCATTACTAAAGCAGGAGTAACGGTGCTCCACGCCGGACATCGACCCATGTAGCATTGGTCGTTTTTTTTTCATTAGAAACTAGCTGTGCCCGCGACTACGTCCACGTAGAGTTTTATTATCGTTATTCCCTCGGGAACTTTTCAATTTTCCGGGTTAAAAAGTAAGCCTATGTGTTAATCCAGGGTATAAGCTTTCTCAATTCCAAATTTCATCAAAATCCGTTCAGCCGTTTTAACGGGAAGAGGTAACAAATATACACACACACACGCTCACAAACTTTCGCATTTATAATATTAGTAGGATGATTAAGGATACACGTCGGTTCTGTCGCAGTCATATATTGTGATTTAACCTTTTGGCCGCCGTTGTCGACTATGCGTGACAGGCTATACAGGGTAAAAAAGACCTTCACTACCTTGACCTAGGAATAAACGAAGATACAAAATTTCTAAAGTTATTTTCTTATTATAAAATTCTGACCTATTAATAAACATAAAAATAAAGTAGGTACTCTTAAACAGTTATAATGAAATATTGATGAACTTACATCATCTTGTGTTTTTTATTAAAGAATTTCTCGATAGCGGCCAGACATGCTTTCTCTGTTGAACCTGAAGTAGAAAGTTGCAGCTCTTTGCAAATCCTGCCGTAAATGCTCGTAGCGGACTTCATCATGGTGCAGTTTACATATACTTGTTTAAAACCTTCTTTCACCTGCAAATGCAATTTCATTGTTATATTATACCGTTGTTGTATCCGTATTGTATTCGGTGTAATAATATAAGTGTTTTGTTTCGTAAATTAAAAGAGAAACTCGAACAAATGCTTTGAGAAATGAGCGCGCTAAAGCCGACCTCTTTAGCGCGCTCATAATACGATTTTTTTCCAGGCAGTTCAGTTTACGGCGGAAACTACCTGGAATTAAAAGCTCATAATACGACCCCAGGTCTCCTTAAGTAACGAGAGCGCTGACGGCTATTCGGTCTATATAGCCGTCAGCGATCTTTCGTGACGCGACACGTACACTAAATTCCATAAAAAATATGTTTGATGAAAAATATACATCAAATAATTCCCTTTAATTTTAATATTACCTTTGGTGAATTCAATAAACATGATAATGTAGCGGTTTTGCCAGTGCCCGGTTGTCCAGAAATATATAAGGATGCAGATTCTTCCTTGACAAGATGTTCAAGAAGGAAATTATGCAGCCATTCAAATTCTTCTTCCCTGCTGGGAAGCGGGCCCGAAGTCACAGAATTTCTGTTTCTGTAAAATGACGTAATATACTTTCAGCATTTAATAATAATAAATTAATCAATGAACACCATTTTTCACGTCTGGCCAAAGCCAGCTAAGGTCTTGAGGTCTCTTAGTCCGGCAGGTTATCACCGCAGCAGACTAATAATAATAATAAGCGAATTAACAAACCTTTCATCAAAAGAGTCTTCACACTCATTTAGGGCAGAATTCGGTTTAAGTGTTTTTTTGGCAATTTTGGGAGCGGAGCAGGAATCTGAAAATGTACCAAGGTTCGGTAAGTTCCATTCGTTTCAAAGCGCTTTCATATGGATTATTTTAACTAGTGTCTGTTACTTAGTAATAGGAAACTAATAAGATTTTTCAAGTCTCTAATATTGAATATGATGAATGTCCATTACATATAAACCTTTGTATGGGCTTTTTAATAAAAACTAAAAAATTGTTGTGTTACATAAGTAAATAAAATCGTAGAGCAGGAAAAGTCCGTACATTGAAGATAACAATGAAGAAATGCCATGGGGAGCTTCAGAATGAGCACTAGAACACATACTAATGGTTTTTGAACTTCACCTTTGTTTGTCTGATTGTAAGAGCGCGATAAATTTTTAAACTACTGGACGGATTACAATACGGTTTAAGATATTATAAGCGCAACTTCAGGACAGAAAGACGTAGACTATGGAAAATTTTGGAAATAAAACTGGAAGGGGGTAGAAGAGGGGATTGAATTTAGTATGAGAAATACTTATTCCACGAGTTTATCAACCTGAAACTTGCTATATATATTCTTCAAAGCAAACAATTAGGTAGGCGTTAGAGAAAAAACCGAAACAAACCCTTATAAAAAGGGGTACCTTGGGGTGTTGAACTTTTTATGTATAGGAAAGATGTATTCCATTTGTTTATCAACTTGAAACTTGTTATAAATGCACCTTAAAACAAACAATTAGGTAACGATTCAAGAAATTAATTAAATTACTTCTTATAAGGGATGCCCCGTGTTTTATGTTTATTTGCCGAAATAAATGAAAATAAAAAATAAAAAAAAATGTTTGCATGGGAAGAAATGATTTCATGCCGGTATCTATTTAAAGTTTGATACAAATATTCTTCGAAACAAACAACTCTACTTTCTACTAATATGTGTATGTATGTGACTCGGCTGAACGGATTTTATGAAAGAATGATGGGCAAATTGGCCCATATAACCATTACAAATCTCATGTATACCACGTGAAAGCTAGTTACATAAGCTTCATTTTCTAATAAGGGGACAAACTTCAAAACCCCGGAGAAGATAGTTATCAGCCTTCAAATATTCACACACACACACACAACGTTTAACTATTTCCTAAAGGGTTTCAGGGTATGACAAAAATCTGAGAAAGATGAAATTCAAACCTTCGCTATGCTAAAAGGCTTACCAAAGTCATCCTTACTTTTGCGATGAACGTCATCAGAGTATTTGGTATTTTCATCTTTTGGCAATTTCATTTTGTTGAGAATATTTTCGTTTTCGTTACATTCTTTGTTTCTGTTATTCATGTACGTCCTCTTGCGCAGTTTAAAAGGAATGGAAGGCTGCGCAACAGACATCTGAAAAAAACAAAATATAAATGTAATTAACTACTAACTCAGTCATTCTAACATCAATAATAATAATAATTTAATATGAATACCTTTTTATTTTTTTCTAGATACTTTGTCTTAACCGAAAGTTATAATAAAACAAATTTATTTTTATCATTTATTAAAAGTTACAATTCCCGCCTTAAGTCTAATATTAGTTTTATTTATATTGTTAGTTTAGGTTTTGATAACCTATATTTAAAAATATATTAACAGTAAGTGAATATCATAGATGAAAAATGTTTAAACAAAATTCTATCTAAGTACATCTAAAATAAATAAGCAGTCAAAAAACGAATAAAAAAAATCAAAGTAATATTGCTCAATTTACTTACAATTGTATTGTTTAACATAGATAAATATACATAGAAATTTAAGATAGAACAAGAAATGGAAAGCGTTGGATTCATTAGATAATATTTGAAACAGAATTTGATATAAAAATATTGATGTCTATCCATATATGTTAGATTCTCTGATCTGAAGTACTCAGTAGGCACCAACGTCAACATTTAAAAAAATATTGTTTACACATCTGTAAAAAGTGGAATTCACGAAAAAAATCCCAATAATGATGAAATTAACTTATTAATTTAATTTTTAGTTATATCTATTGTAAATATTGTAATATACAGCATCTTGAAGAAAAAAAAAACCCAGGTTTTACATAAAAGATTTACTTATCAGAAGATATACCAGTGACTAATTTGTAATCCTTATAATTTACAAACTATTTATCAAAAAAACATTATACGAAAAAATATATACCTACTTAAAAACAATCATTGCTTATCTTTGTTGTTAAAGTCATGTTGAGCTTGATAACTAGCATTCGCCATACTTTTGATTAAGTCATATTGTTTGGCTTTATACCAATTCTGTAGCTCCATCTGATGCCTCAAGTGAGGCATTAATGCATGTTGGGCCATAAGCTGGGATGATGTCATGTACTCGGGCGGAACATTCATAGTAGGACTCGACTTAAGGGTTGGAGTAATCGGTTGCCGCAGTCCCGTTAATTTTACAGGAGGTGTTAAAGGTTTCATAGGTTTAAGACCTGATTTGGAAGATCCTGGGGTAGATTTGCAGGAATCATTTTTCAGAGAATTGAGGTTTGGGAGCTGTGTGCTTGATATTTGATTAGATTGATTGACATTTTGTTCTGATACAGTACTGGCCTGTTTTTCTTCAGCAATTACTAACTTGGGAGATGAACTTGGAGACCGCGTTTGAGACCTTGGTGACGGCTGCGCTGTATTGGGCGAGACATGGGATTGAGGTTGGTAACTGGCAGATGACATGACAGAATTGCTATTCCCTGGTGGATTTATTTGAAAAGATTTATTAGATAACTCTTGCCTCATATTACTTGTCTGAGATCCACTTGGACTGGCTTTGTCAAGCCTCACTTGGTTTATACTACTTGCAGTAGGGATTCTTAATGGACTTACTCCTGTAGTTACTGGTCTGTTAGAAATGGACGAATAGACATTTCCTTGTGTTATATTTGCAGGTAATCCTTTAATAGGCTGGTTTTGCTGTTTTGCCAGACTAGCAATCGACTTCATTGTTTCCAAAAGACGAGATTGATGTTGTCCTATCTGACTTTGTATGTTATGGGGGGTTGTTAAATCCAAAGCGGCATTTGGTTTATTTTCCGTGGTAACACTACTGGAGGGTGACTTATTATTAGGATTATTCAATTTATTTGCAGCATTGAATGCTTTCGGCGTAGCTGGGACAAGTTTTGGCACCTGTGCTTTATTTTTGGGATTTTTTGTTTTTTTATCAGTTTGTAAGGATTGTAATTGCTGCTCAAATGTTTGTTGAAAAGTAATGGGTGAAACGAAGTTTCCACTTTGTTTTCCTAATTTAGTATCAGCAATGGGTTTTAAATTGGGAACAGGTCCTTTTGCTGATGATTCAGAGGATTTACCAGGAGGCTTAGGTTGTGCAGTAGTACATTCAGTTTTGCCTTGGGTTGGCTTATTATCTGTAATACCATCAGTTTTATTTTGTTGCTTCTTTGGATTACTTTCAGGCAACTTTAAAATTTCAATATAGTTATGCACAGGAAGACTTGGTACTTTATGAGCAGTACCACTATTAGCTGATACTAAGTTTTTATTTGTTATGATATTCTTTTTGGGATCACTTGTGGTTGGATCACTGGAACTCCTGGCATCTAACTTCTGGTCTGCAAATGTTATTGATAATGATAAAGGAATGTTGATTTTACATGAATCTAGTAATAAGGATTTTAAAGGATCACCTGATGTTTGACCTACATTAGGAGCACCCATTGATGACTTTACTTGGGACAGAATCTTACTTCTATCTATTGTTGGGTCACTATTATTTGCTAAGAGATCCATCCTCACTTTATTTATAGGAGGGCCTTTATTTTGTGGTGCTTGAGATGATGCTACAGTAGGTTTTAAATCTGGCATCCTTTTTGAAGTTGCTTTTGGTGCCTCAGAAGGTTTAGAAAACTTTGACTCTAATTTCGGTACTTGAAGTTTAATAGGAGAAACCGTTTTAGGTTGTGAAGAATGTGGTAAAGCTGCCGGTGGGTCATTTGTTGATTTTCGTTTTGGAGATGAAATATTAGTTGTACCAGGAAGTGTTCTCTTCATTCCCATACCTTCTGAAACTTGTTTGCCACCTATTATTTGTGGTTTTTGCTCTTTTGTTAATACCTTAGGAGCTGGGGTTATGTGTTTCGAGGCTTGTAGGCTAAGCTTGTCTCCAGTATCACTTGTTTTAATAAGACTATCAAACACATTTCCAGATTTTTCAGATGGTTCTGAAGCACCAGGTGAAGAAGCAGTACTTAGGATGGTTTGCTTGCTTATACTGTGAGGGATTTTGGCTTTTTCTAACTCAATTTTGAGTTTCTTTATTTCAGGTGTCTTAGGATGTGTTTGTTGTTTTCTCTTCAAATTATCTTCAAGTTTAGGTGGATTAACTAGGTTTTTAGCTGCATCAATATTTAATGGTGTAGGTGACTCTTGTTTATTTAATGGTGTAGACTCTTGAGCATTTTTATTTTCTTTAACAGGGGATGTTTTCAAAGGCTGACAATTGTTCTTGGCTGTTAATTCAAACGAGTTTAAAAATTGCGATTTTTCAACTTCATCATCATTCTTTTTAGATGAAGAAGTATTGCTCAGCTTATTTAGACTGGTGTCATTGCTTTGCTGGCAATTTTTTTCTGTATTGGTGTTATTTGATTTCTTTCCACTATCTTCTGGCATATGGCTATCATTATCTGATGATATTTCTGATCCCTGATCATTTAGATTGGGCGCTGGGCTGCTTACATTAGTGTCTTCAGTTGGAGTTGGACTTGATTTTCTATCTCGAAAGTGAGATCCTTTTCTGTTAATGTCAAACAGTCTATTTCTAATAGCCGTATAATCAATAATTTGATAGAAAAATCTCATTGGTTCATTCCTTTTCCAGTTGTAAATATATGCAATATCCATCAGAGTATAGTAGTCTGGTAGCGGTACTCTCTTATATAAAATGTCAATAGCAAATTGAGTGCTGTCTATATCAAACTTCATACTCAGGAATTTCTTCAAATGGCTAATATTAACAACAGCTGGACACTGCAAGAATCTTCTAGTGGTACCAGTCACAGGTTGGGGCTCATTGCTGTCTGATGACTTACTTGATATGCTGTCAGTATCAGTAGCATCAGAATATTCTAAAGAGAATGAGATGACATCTTCAGGACTGAAAATAATTCGTTCAGTGTCTTCACCTCTTTGCTCAGGAGTTGCAGAAGCAGCTGGACCTGGCCTGGACGAATAAAAGTGTTGGCGCCTTTCCATCTCTTTTTGAAAGAGCCCCGGCACAAGTTTGTATACTATGTCTTGTAGTGCTTTATCAAGTTTGATGTTTGGCTTTGCAGAATTAATCATCATTTCGCAAACAGGGCAGTAACTCTTCACCTGCAAGTGCTTTATTATGCAGCTCCGGCAAAATGAGTGCAAGCATTCGACAATAGTGGTGGCGTCGATGTAGTATCCACGACATAACGGACACGTTATGTGCTCATTAACTTCCCCCAATAGAGTTCTTTGAGGTACAACTACACTATTGGTCTGTTCAGCCATTTTCACGACCTTTTTGTCAAGTAATTTATTGGAAGTTACCATCTTTACAGAAGCATGTCCAGAGTCATATAATGTGCAACACAGCTGTTAATATAGCATCAGAATACACTGTTCACTTGCGCACACCATGTCTATAATGTCACCGAAGCGTCAAAATTCAGTTTATTATATAAACATTGTACATTTGAAACGAAAACCAAGTGCAATCAATATTAAATTAAAACGAAGCTTCGCACTACAATACAATGAAACGAACGACACACAATCGCGAGCGACATCGTATTTTTTCGTAAGTTGGTAGCACTGAAAGCTTCACGACAACATAGGTTATGAGTTAAAACCTTGATATTTACTTACAATATTGTTATCATATAGTAATACAATAAGAAAAAGAAACTCACTTTAACTCGATCTGAACGTACCACTATGACTTTTTCAAAAAACACTTTTAATTCGTAGTAGTTTTATGATTTTAGTAGATTTGGCGCGAATACTGCAACGGCAGCCAAAATAGTTGACAATTAATTCGGTCGTTCATTTCATGTCAAGCGCTGTCAATTTCTAACTTTTTATTTTAACCTAAAACGAGTATGTTATGATTTAGGACCATAGTGCCTAAAGGCTGATTTACATTGATCCAGTATTTTCAATCCAGTACTGGAATCCAGTGACGCTGGATTGTTATTTGTTCAATGTAAGCACATTTTATTCTGCCAAACTCACCAATTTTTATTGCGCACATATAAGGCTAGCCACTGACCTACAATATAACTGTGCAATATCATTGATTGCACAATCTATCGACTACTGACGATCAATATAATTGTGCAACCAGTGATATTGCACAATTATATTGTAGGTCAGTGGCTAGACTAAGGCATTCGTTCCTCTCGCACCCGCTTATTAATTTAAAAGTGACAAAGTCAACGTCAAAATATTTTTATTATATTTAGGCTTTTACAAGCTTATGAAAGTCAGGGAATGAAACCGCCGTTTGGGAAAAAACCTCTACTGGGAAGAGCCGGCAAGAAAATCGGTGAGGTATTTGTGACCTATAAGTGAGTCACGGTACTGTTTTATACCTATGTATTGATGATAATAATACCGTATAGAAACCAAAATAAAAACTTCAAGCCGAATCAAACAAAATAGTACGATGGAAGCATTTGCAAACAGGGGACATTGAAGCCTGACGCAGAAGAGCGGAGACACGATCAACCATCCCTAATTAAGGATGTATGCCACGTCAAATCCGTAGTACATGTATTTTAGTTTTCAAGTTTTGTTTCATTTGCACCAAATAACGGCAATGAGTAATTTTGTACAATAAAATTACAATTTGTTAAATCAGGTTCTGATTTAATTTCACATAATAATAATTATTAATAATCACACAATTTGTACATTTTAAATCATTTTTCTATTGGGGGAACATAATAACTACTCGAGTCATAACCAATCAATATGCAGTTTTTGAAACGGTCCGGACACATGGAAATTCAGTCAAGAATATTTTCGTAGGAACAACGGTAACGACATTTTTTTTGTCATCGAAAAATCACGGACATTTTCTGATTATAAAAGTACTATGAGACAGAAACATTTTTCGCTTTTTCTTGTAATTTAATCAACTTCCGGTACAAATAACATAGGCACAGCACATAACACGCACACACATAAAAGTCATTTATCTCCTTTAAAAGAACGGTAAAGTGGTTTTTTTTTTTATTACACTTATGCGAAACGACTAATACTACCATACTATTCCATTTCAGCGAAAAATATACAAATCGATATATTGGGCATACATCCTTAAATATACTACCGATCGACGATAATCATTACACAACACCGTGGCCACCTAATATATGGGTATTTAGATATAACCATCCGTTACCAAAATTTCTATAATTTTATTTTTCAAAACCGTATTGTGCGTGTCACGTAAAAATACCGCTGACGGCCATATAAAATGTATGGGCTTCAGCGGTCTTTTAGACTAGCCACTGACCTACAATATAACTGTGCAATATCACTAGTTGCACAATTATATTGATCGTCAGTAGATGATATTGACGATCAATATCGACTACTGACGATCAATATTATTGTGCAACCAGTGATATTGCACAGTTATATTATAGGTCAGTGGCTAGCCTTACATGATGTGACCTATAAGCATATAACTATAGGTTAACAATGATGTAAATAGTTGTATGGCGGTACTTCACGCTCGTACGAGGCGCTCGGACGTTGGCGATGAACTGTAGACTAAGCTCTTGTCTGAAATGTCGCGCTCTCATATTATGTACAGTAATCCTCACTAAATGATTACTGTTCGAATGGGCCGGCTCGACCGGGGTAGTACCACACTCTCACAGAATATCGGCGTAAAGTAATAGCTTGCTATTGCGTCTCGTACGGTGAGTGACGAAATCCGGAGGCCTATTCCCTCATCCCCATCCCATCCCTATTCCCCATCCTCCCTAGACTGGCAACGCATTGGCAGCACCTCTGGTGTTGCAGATGTCCATGGGCGGCGGTGACCACTTTCCATCAGGTGGGCCGTCAGCTCGTCTGTCAGTCAATTGACATTAAAAAAAAATGTATTCCACTACTACTTTTTTAGTTAGGCCCTATTTCCACTGAGCGTCTAGCCGCGCGCGACTAGCCGCGTGCGACTGTCATTTCCATCGGAGTCGCGGCCTTCATACCCATTGAAGCGGCCGCGACTCTATAGAAAATGGCAGTCGCGTGCGGCTAGTCGCGCGCGGCTAGATGCTCAGTGGAAATAGGGCCTTAATGATCTTACTTAAAAAAAAAAATAGTTTATTAATCTATAAAAAAAAACATTATTATTGGCCAGTACTTTCGCGAAGCCTCCACAGAGGCTTTGCGGAGCCCTACTATTACAATCCTCGGCACACAAGTAGAACCAAAATGGCGGTGCTCCGATTGACACTCGAAAATGGGTTCTGGCCCCATAGCACACTAATTTTTATCGTGCACAAAAAGTTATTATTAATTAAAAGCATATTAGTTAAAAGTGACAGATGCTTTATGTGCGCGATAAAAGCTAGTGTGAATGCGCAGAGCATTCAAGTTCATAGTTTATATTCACGCCATCCCCCGCCTCCCCATCAACCCCGCCCGTGAATGCATTTATTTAATTTACTCTAATATTATAATTGTGAAAAACGAAGTTGCGGGCAGAAACATAAATAAATAAAATTATACTAATAACAAATATCGTAATAAGACATGCAATAATATTAACCGTTATAACGCTCCATGTGGTGGGGCTTTAATTCCGATACTTGTATTTTATTTTGTACACTGGCAATAAAATTAGACGAATTCCTGCTATTTCTGGTAACTCCAATAACTTCTTTCTTTCATAGGTTTCGTACGGGCCAGCTCGCTTCTTGCAGCAGGCCGTATATTCTATCTTGAATTATATCAAGAATCACCGGGAAATAAACAGTTTCGCTCAAGTGCACCTACGGTCTCAACAAGATGAGAGCTAAGGTATTATATATTTCTCATATATCATAGTTTTCTAATTTATTAAAAATTTGAACTTCATTTTCCGTAGTATGTGTTGAGCCCTTTTAAGAATTTTATTATTATTTCAGTGGCGTAAGAAGCGCATGCGAAGGCTGAAGCGTAAACGCAGGAAGATGCGTGCGAGATCCAAATAAACTGGGTAAGTAGATTTGGCTCTCCTATCATTGTTTTCGTATAACCTCAAACATGCTGTATGGAGGTTTATCTTACGATCTATTATTCTGTTATGATGCGTAGGGTGTGGTTAGATTGGTATATAGGCGGATTTATTCATAAACCTTGATAGGAAAACCGGTAACTTTTTTGGATGCCTCGTGTTAATTTCTGTTCGAACCATGTGTCTTATTTAGAAAGTGGACAAATGTTTCACTTAATAGCTCACCGTTACCAGTCACTATAAAGGGTTAGGTTAGCACATTAGAGCTGGCCGCACCGGAACACATTGTATTCTCGTATAATTTAATTTCTTAAGTATATGAATGCCCAAATGAGGGTGAGCCTTAAGTTTCCTTCAAATATCTGGTAAAACGATCCAAATTGTTTGATGTGTTCGACAAATGATTTTATAATAATCTGCGGCTTTGTTTGACGCATAAAATCCCATAAATTATTATGAATTTATTTGTGGAACACGAAAAATAATCCCATCTTATTTCTCTGTGCATCTCCTGGATACTAATAAGAGAGAGACTCTGAGGGATAACATCGGGATAACTTATTCTCGTGTCTATCAACTAGGGCAGAGCCGGATAAGCCATCTAGCAAGAGTAGCAAATGCTACAAGCCGCGCACATTGGAGGGCCCCGAGCACGCACGCTTGCATGAGCGTATTTCTTTTTTCAATTAAGATAGGAGAGTATAAATACATAGTTTTTTAATTGTAATACAAGAGGCCAATGTTAAGAGTTTGGTATCAAAATATACAAAAATAATTAAAAATTACTAAAGCAAACCAAGGGCTTCTTGACAGAATTTGCTACGGGCCCCGTGCTGGCTTAATCCGGCACTGAACTAGGGCCACTGGTGCTTTAGATCCAACATGGACGTTGATGTAAGACAGGATATTGATCGTTTCAGCTAAAGCTGATGTAGGTAGCTAGATAGATAAGCATAAAACATTTTCTGTCCCAGTGTTTCATAAAATGCACATGTTAATTATCTGGTCTATCATTGTCATAAATACCTAGTCTCTTGTTATAGCAGTGAAGTGGAAGTGTTGGTGAAACCAACTTCATATAATTTTCCTTTTATCAGTTAGTAAATTATGGATGTGATTTATTATGTTAAATCCCCAGTTTTTTAGGGTTCCATAGTCCAATTAGGAACCCTTACAGTTTGTAGTCTGTATGTCCATCCATTGGTCTGTCTGTATGTCACACACTTTTCTCAAGGACTAAGTTACAAAACTGAAATTTTGTAAAATGATTAATGTTTGTGTGCACTAACATACTAAATATATTTGGGGTTTATTTAAAAACTAGCTCATAATTTAAAGGAATGGTAAACATTTTGTTTTATTCTACAACCTGAAATGGCTGGTCTTTGGATAGCTCTTTGTAAACTATTAGGGGTATGTCATTACAAATTTTTCGATTTGAGGGACCATATAGGAAATTTTAGGCTAAATGTGTAATTTCATGAGTTCTATAATAGTGGAAGACTTAGTGTGGGAATATTAACAATAATATGCAAGTTATTTAAGATGGAACACTGACAATGCCAGAGCCCTTACCACGAGTTTGCGCAAACCGCTCTCTCTATCAAAATTTATCGGAAATGCTGCTTGTTGCCGATACAAGTAAAAGGGATCGAGTGATAGTTTACGCTAGCGAGAGCGGTTTGCGCAACTCGTGCTAATGGTACAGGTAATGGTAGCGTTAGTATAAAAGGAACGTTAGGGGTTATTAACTTAACATGTTAACTTAGCTTGAATAAAGATATTAGGTTTAATTAAGTTGTGTGCTGAATCTGCATTGGTTGCATCAACTGCTGCAGCTTAGGAAGCGTGTCTTAAACGAAATAAAAAGAAAATTTTGACTATTTAGGAAGTTACAGAAAATATTTTAAAAGCAAACAAGTTAGAAAAGAAATAAAAGAATGCCAAAATTTAGGTGTTTTAATAATGCTTTAGGCGTCTTTCACGTTAACACGCGGGCGCGGTCACGAAATATCAAACATGGCGTTGTAGGCAAATGTTCACGTGCAAAACGCACGTGCGCGCCAAGACAACTCGGCGCGCTCTCTAGTTGTATGTGAAAGACGCCATGGCTCATTGCAAGAAAGCGTGCCCCGAACGCCGAGTGACGGCTGTAGCTTTACAAAATGTATGGGAAACGGCATGCCGTGAACTGAAACTGTGAACAAGACTGTTTCTCCACAGCTCTGGCTGAAGCTGCTTGTATAGCAACCAAATTCAATTATGTGCCGAGGCTAACTGATGTCAATCCTTGAGATTCACCTAGTCTGGAAGTGAAATTGTTTGAAAAGTAGTTTGCATGTTACGAACTATTTGTTTTGTAGAAATGGGTCAGGAACAGGTTGCCAAATCCTGCAAATATTATAAATGCGAAAGTTTGTATGTGTGCGTGGCTGTATGTTTGTATATTTGTTAACACTGCTCTGTAACAGCTGAACAGATTTTCATAAAACTTTGTATGGTTAACATTAGGTCTTAGAATAAGACATGGGTACTTGCTATCCAGAAAAATTCAAAAGTCGCGAGGGAATGAATATAGCTGAATTTGCACGCGGACGAAGTCGCCGGCAGAAACTAGTAATTTATTAACATACGAGCTGGTGCCCGCGACTTCGTCTGCGAAGAATAATAATTTAAGTAACCTATGTACTGTTAAACCTTCCCTAGACCTCCACGAACATTTCAAGACAAAGATAAGATAAATCCGTTCAGCCGTTCTCGAGTTTTAGTGAGACTAACGAACAGCAATTCATTTTTATATATATAGATAGATAGAAAAATGTACACAAAACTGAATAGCATTTTATCCCTCTCTAGGCAGTCATGATCTTATTATAAGAACCATGCAAAGAAAAAAAGGGTACATAAAAGGCTTTCTCCACCCGTTTAATGCTAAATGCATTAACTGGACTAATAAAAAGCAAACAAGCAACTAATTGAAATGCCCTACAAATGTGAAACACAAATTACACACATTAATTAAATTTATCCTTGTTTCAGGTACACTGATGGAGTGGAAGACCTATTAATCTAAGACTCTAGTGTATCTAAATAAAAATACAAAAAACATAATGTTGTTTAATTTTGATAGAAAAGCTGTTGTTATAATGCACCTCTTCTAATAATAAAATGAAAGAGACCTTTAATTTTCTAAGGAGACAGAACAAAGTAGTCAAGATTATGTTTGAAATTAACAGGCGCGGATCCAGGGGGATACTGAATTACAACCGAGCGCCTGTTTTACCATGAACCTAAATGAAATCTTGTACCTGCACCTGGAAATTAATAACTTAACCTTTTCAACGCCAATGACGGATATTTCCGACAGGGTAAAAAAGCCCTTCATTAGTTTGACGTAAGGTTGAAATTCGTGTTACTTCTCAAACATGCTTGGCGTTGAAGAGGTTTGAGTAATAGATGCGCTGTAAAGCCTAGCGTCCACTAGACTCGCCGAGGCGAATCGAATCGCAATAATTCGCCTCCTATATTTTCTAATGCAACTGCGTCCATTGACGAAGAGCCGCGGCGCGCCGATTCAATGGACGCAGTTGCATTAGAAAATATAGGAGGCGAATTATTGCGATCCGATTCGATTCGCCTCGGCGAGTCTAGTGGACGCCAGGCTTAACTTGGCTGAACCTACGATAATGCTACGCTGCTCCCGCAAATATCACCGCCCTGAAGAAAAACAAGACTAGTATTATATCAGCAAGTCGATTTCAAAGGTGGCATCGTTTCACCCTTGTTAGACACTCAAAGACCAATAGGAAAACAACACGATATAATCCTACTAATATTATAAATGCGAAAGTTTGGATGGATGTATGTTTATTACTCAATCACGGCTGAACGGATTTGGATGAAATTTGGGCACATAGATTGTTCTGGAATAGCACATACCTAGGTTACTTTTTTGCCGGAAAATTTAATAGTTCCCGATGTTAAGGTACAGTTACACATGCTAGTTAGTAGCATGCTTTTTAGTATGCTCATTAGCATACTTGTTTCGAGCATGCTCTGCACTTTTCTACATTTGCTAGATATAAGCATGCTAGTTTAGTAGTTAGTACTAGCATGCTCAATAAGCAAACCTGTTCACACACGCTATAAACACGCCCCCTTCCACCCGCGCTGCAGGTAGCATGCCCAATAATCGCACGACCGTCGATTTTTGAGCAAACTCGAAACTAGCATGCTCATTATTAGCAATGTTTCGACACACGTACCACTAAGTAGCAATTGCTCAAAAGTAGCATGCTTTCGTGCTACTAACTAGCATGTGTAACTGTACCTTTATAAAAGTCGTGCTACACGGTTGGCTACCGAGCTCCCAACCAAGGTGACTGGTTGGTAAAAACTCAGCTTCGTAGGATAAGAGGAAGTGGTTCTAATTCAGCTTGCAAGATTTGACCCGAACATACATAAATGACAGCGAACACTACTACGTCACATTATAATCAAGTAAGGTTATAGTTAAAGCCGTGCTACACGGTTGGCTACCGAGCTCCCAGCCAAGGTGACTGGTTGGTGGCTCGCCGCCGTCGCACAGGGCATTTGGTTGCAAACCACCAACACGATTGTAAACCAGCAAGGTTACCTTCAGTGTTGCCACCTCAGTTTTAGTAATGGGGGCAATTGAAGAAGCTAAAAAGGGCTAGATCGGGCTAAAAGGAGCACAAAAAGAGTTGGTGTAAAAAAAGGCTAAAAAAACACCTGTACTGATGATTTCAATTATGTATTTATTTTTTAGTTTAAATCATTATATTTTTTTTCAAACGGCGGCGGGGCATAGAGATGCGATATTTTGCCATAATCGAACAAATGGTATCTACCAAAAAAAAAAAACAATATATATGACAAAAATCGCGAAAATTCGATGTTATCGCGATGTTAGCATGGCGCAAATTTCAGATTTTCGTACAATATTTTTAAGTAAATGAAAAGGGCTAGATAGCCCTTTTCGAGCTAAATCATTCAACAACGAGTTCACCTACAGTAAAAAGTGCTAGATCTAGCCCCAAAAGGGCTAAGGTGGCAACACTGGTTACCTTTGTTGGGAGCTCGGTTGCCAACCGTGTAGCACGGCTTTAACTATAACCTTACTTGATTATGTGACGTAGTGGTATTCACTGTCATTTATGTATGTATGTTGGGGTCAAATCTTGCAAGCTGATTTAGAACCACTGCCTCTTATCCCACGAAGCTGAGTTTTTACATATTGGTTCAGTTCCAATGACAATGCATTTTTATGGTAGGTAAGCATGACCTCAATCGACATCCATTCCATCCAGGGTTAGCTCCAGATGAAGGAACTCTTAAACGGTCAACCGGCCCTAACATGCATGACACAAAGATAAATTAGAACCGTTTATCTCTAAGTGCGTCTCGCTCACACTAGTACCGACGAAAGAGATAGTCATAGAGATAAACGGTTCTAATTTATTTTTGTGCCATGCATGTTAGGGCCGCAGTAGTGATGGGCCGCGGGAATATTCTCCGAATAGGGGAATATAGGACGTCAAAAATTATTTCATCGCTATGCGTGTATACGCGATGTACATAACGCGAATAAAAGTAGGTGCATAAAAATATTTAATTTCCACTTTTGGTTAAACTAAAAAAATACCAATTAGTTCTTGATGGTGCTGTAGAACTTCTAAGATAATCAAGTGTGGCTCAAGTAGAGATATGCCGCGATATGGATAAAGATGAGCAATTAAGTCAATTCACATCTTAGCAGCTAATGGTTATAAAAAATAGGTGAGTGGAA
This sequence comes from Tortricodes alternella, assembly GCA_947859335.1. Classification (NCBI taxonomy): domain Eukaryota; kingdom Metazoa; phylum Arthropoda; class Insecta; order Lepidoptera; family Tortricidae; genus Tortricodes; species Tortricodes alternella. Next base: position 11,525,301 of record OX401974.1, read on the forward strand.
TTGCACTTTTTAAATTATTTTCTGATCATCCTTTGAAAATGTACTGTTATATACTTGCTTTTTTCCCATTTTTTTATTTTTAGAATTTACTCGCATAAAAGCAGAGGCGTATTTAAAGATTTGGCGCCCCGGGCGGGTTAGAATTGCCGCCCCATTACATATTAAAAAATATTTTAGACAGGTAAGCTTGACAATAAAAGGCGCCCCTCGCGGCCTTATCTAGATAAGGCCGCGAGGGGTGGTGAAGCCGCCCTCGCAGCCTGCCGCCCCGGGCCATGGCCCCCTTGGCCCTAGGGTAAATACACCCTTGCCTAAAAGTAAAAATAATGATGTAAAATATTTATATTAAAAGAAAGCCACTGCCTAAATCGTTTAATGATAACCAGCTTAATCCTTTACAATGTAATAAAAATACAGAACTTGGGCATATTCCATTAGGCATTTACGTTTTTGGTGAAGTTCTGTATTTTTATTACATTGTAAAGGATTCAGCTGGGTATCATTAAACGATTTATTAAATAAAAACATATGGTTTTACACGATATTTTTTTTAAATTCAACTATATGTATTTGCGTTCATTGGGAACGTTCCCGGGAACGTTCCTGGGAATATTCCCGGGAACGGTACATCACTAGTCAACAGTACAGACACGAAATTTTGTGTACCTATGCATTTTAATGCAATGGATGGGTTTGTGGTCTTAAAGTACAGTTACACAAGCAACTATTTAAGGCAATTTGTAGCCAGCAACTATAGCTGTCGTACACTAACTTCGTACGTTAGACGAAGATGCCAATAGTTGCCGACCACATACTTATTGCAGTGAAAATGTTGCTCGTGTAACTATACCTTTAGAGAACCTGTGGAACATGCTTATTTGAAATTTCAAATAAATAAAAGGCGACCAAACAATTGTCATTGACTACTGTCAATCACTCACATTTTGGAATCAATCATTATCTAAATTATTGACGCAAATTAGTCTGTCGTTTGAAATGGGGCGTATAGGCACTATTAAATGGGAAAAAACTCAAAGATGTGCGCCTATTCATAATATTATATCCTCTGATTTTCCGAAATACAATCCTTCGCCATGGAAATTTATGGTAAGGTGGTTTACTTGTTTGCAAAACCATGGGATCCCATCTTATTTTTTTATAATGTAGTTATTTAAGTTTAAGGTGGTATATTTAAGTAGGGTGCCGAACAAAACTAACTACCTACGCCAATAATTGATTGTGCGAAGCGAAATCTTTAAGGCCAAGCATGCTAGGTGACTTGGTATATGGATGTATATTTGTTGGTCTGAGGCAAGGGCGTAGCCTGGATTCTATTATGGGGGTTGCAGGCGAAGAAAAACCAAGAATATACTTACCTAAGGGACATGCTGCACGAGCACTGGGACAGGCCCCCAATTCTCGGTGCATTCAAAATAATGTCGATTGCGATATTAAACGTCAGATTCATACAGTTGTGTCAAACGACTGTATGCTCTGACGTTTAATCTCGAATGCACCGAGAATTAGGGGCCAGGTTACGTTAAAAATCAAAACAAATATATATCAGTAACCTAGAGCATCTTCTAGCGGGGTGCAGCTGCCTCAACCTGTCCGTACCTCGCTACGCCCTTGGTTTAAAGGCCCGGACACACCAAACGCGGTTGTGGCGCGTTTGCGGCGCGAACGCGGGCGGCGGCGTCAACGCGTTTCGAACGCGGGCCCGCATTGCTCACCCCCGCGCCGCTTTCGCGCCGCTTTCGCGCCGCTTTCGCGCCGCTTTCGCGCCGCGTTCGCCCCGCCTCGCGCCGCGTAATACAACTTCGCGTGCTCGCGCACGCGCCGCCGCCGCTTCGCGCCGCCGCCACTTCGCGCACGCCCCGCGTCGTCGCCGCTTTGCGCTCGCCCCGCACCGCCGTCGCTTCGCGTACGCCCCGCGCCGCTTTCGCGACGCGTTCGGTGTGCCTCTGGACATGGCGGCGGTATTAAATACAACTTCACGTGCCCGCGTTCGCGCCGCAAACGCGCCGCAACCGCCTTTGGTGTGCCCGGGCCTTGAGGATAACTTTCGAACCGTTGATCCGATCTTGATGAAATTTGGTAGGTGGCTCGGTTATACTCGTCGATTTTTAATGTGACTTAATGAGCTAAATTGATTGATGATATGTCCTATCTCCATTACGCGCGGCAAATAAACAAAAACTAATTGGCTCGGGCGTAAACGAGACGGGACTGCTGCCCGCGCGCGACAGTTCGAGCATTGAAGCGCTCGAGTAGGCCGCGTGGCGAACAGATCTCCGCCAAAGACCGTCGCGGGCATCTCGACATTTAAACCGCTTCTGCGTACGGATCTTTCCAGTGTACGTGTAGTCGGTCATGCGTACACTATACCACGCAATCCGTACCTGCGGCAACGCGTATACGTTTTGACCACACTTGTCGCCAGTTTCGCGCGAGCCGAGCCGAACCAACGGCAGTCGGGTTTTTGGCCGTGCGGTAAAATGGATCACGCGTTCCAGCCTACTTTAATTCACTCACCCACCCGTAAGGCTTCAATATAACTGTGCAAAATCACTGGTTGCCCAATTATATTGATAGTCAGTAGATGATATTGACGGTCAATATCAAGTATTTATTGACGATCAATATACCCAATTGTTCAACCAGTGATATTGTAGGTAAGAAGGTACTTAGCCTCATTCACACAGCAACACCCGTTAATTCAGCCTCGACCATATAATAACAGCACAACACATCATACAGAAAAAGGCGCGTAGCTTCAGATGCGAATTATGAAAAATTTACAGAAGCTGCGGCCCTAACATGCATGGCACAAAGATAAGATAGACCGTCTTATCTCTAAGTGCGTCTCTCTCACACTAGTGCCCGCGAAAGAGATAGTCATAGAGATAAACGGGTCTAATTTATATTTGTGCCATGCATGTTAGGGCCGCAGTGGGATTACTCAAAGAAAGTACCTACACAATCTCTATCTAAAGACGACTGTCAGACTTTTTATTTTGGGGTGATTACCTATATTCTCTTTGTTGGGGCCCAAATTGCGTAGGAATTTCGAAAATATAATGCGCGAAATTTTGCATTTATTAAACATGCTATTAATAATGTAAGTTTCTAAGCCGATATGGGACAATCTAACGGATATTATATAAGTCGCTATGAAATGGACCCTGCCTACTCTACGTGGCGTCAAAGCAACTACCACACCACAAGTTCTTCACAAATGGAAACACCGGAACAAGCAACAAAACGCCATAAACGTCAAATCAGTACCGGAAGCACAAAGGGGAGTACGAGCGGAAAGTACACAACGGACTCTACCTACTCTACATTGCGCCAAAGCAACTAGGTACTCTAGTGGGGTAGCTCGACGGTAGCTCGGACAATAGATGATATTGACGATCAATATCGACTACTGACGATCAATATAATTGTGCTACCAGTGATATTGCACAGTTATATTGTAGGTCAGTGGCTAGCCAAAGTACGTGGTGCACGCCAAGTCTTGCACAAAAGGGAACGGTAACACCGGAATCTCAAATGGGGAACACCGGAACCACAAACGGAAAATTAGGTACCGGAGGGAGCACGAGCGGAAAGTAGTAAAGACAAAATTTCTGATTTTTTGCCTTTCATTCATTAATCTGATTTTTTTAAGTTTCTTTTAATATATTACATATAAATAATTCAAATTAATTTAATGAAATATAGATAAACATTGGAGTTTATTATTGTGTGTCCAGGGCCGTCTTAAACTAGGCTGGGGCCCTTGGGCACACAAGAATTTTGGGCCCTTTTGGAAAGTAAAAAAGTGAATTAAATAAATGTGTGAGAGAAATTGTCGGTCCTTCGGGGCCCCCTGAGAATGGGGGCCCTGGGCACGGGCCCCGTGTGCCCTTATAGTGAAGACGACGGTATTGTGTATGTCATTAATTTACCTTCACAATTTGGCTACTTGACTATAGTAACATAAATGACAATATATTTCTGTGGAACGGCAGCTTAACCCTCAATAGTATACAAACAGGATTTATTTTTAAATAAATCGAAATTATTTTGAATTTAATAACTTAAATTTTTACTTCTACGTCACGTGACTTTAAACACCAGTCACGCCGTGGTTATGACGTTTGCATAGGTCGGTTGCGTTCCGAATCACGCTGCCTACCATAGTCGTTGTGATCACCATAGGGTCCTAGCATGCCAGACACGGCAATAAGTTAAACCCGTTTATCTCTCTGACTATCTCTCTCTTCGGCACTAGTGTGAGATAGATTCACAGATAAGACGGCTATTTATAGCGTAGACTACGCGTACACTGGAACGCGCCCCGCGGTCCGTACGGAGCTTCACAATCACAGCTCCATTTCCCCATAAATGTTTGTGTTAGTATAAGTGAAAAGACCACTGTGATTCTTACGTATTATGTTAATGCTAAATTACTTATTCCAAAGGAGGGCCCGTCTCGCGTAGGGTGGCTTCTCTCTTACGAGTATCAAAGGATGTGGTTAGCTGAAAGAGAGCTTTGGAAGAAACGCATGTACCCTGAGAACACTACCGTTAATGTCGACGTTGTGAAGCGCTACGTTCTCACTTTTAAAACCGCTCACCAACCCTCCAAACCGGAAAAAAAGAAACCATTCAGAATGAAGAAGTAAGGTTCATCATTATCAGCTGCATGTATTTTATAGTATTTACTGGTTTTCTATTTATGTATTTGAACTTAGAAGATAGTACTTAATGATACATGTACAAACGGCAGACTTAATGCACGAATAATAGACGAAGGGAAAGGGAATGACAACAGCTTACCTAAAGGCCCGGGCAAACCAAACGCGTTTGCGGCGCGTCGTGTTCGAACGCGGGCCCGGACAGGTTACGTTAACAATGAAAAACAGTGACCAACTGAAACGTCTACGGGGGGGGTCACACTCTCACGGTCTATTGAGGGCGCATTCATGAGCGAGTTCATACTCCGACTCGCACTTGGCCCATTTTCGGGTAGCTGTGACCAGAACCTTTTTTAAGGGCTGGATCCGCGCCTGTCATTAATTACCTATCATAATTTTCATATTTTCACGTGATTCTTTTATTCACATTTAGTGGTCCATGCGAACGAATACGCGGACAAAACCTTGTACTTAATAAAAGTTAACTATGTTTTTGTTTAGATTTGAAGGAATTGGGAGTAAAAACGCTTCAAAGCGGTCCAGTGATGACAAAGCCATGAGCTACCAAAAGCACGGAAAGAACGAGAAAAAGACGCCCGAAAGGGGAAACTAGATATATGATAATATATGTTCCTACATCTCTAAATAGTGATTATTTGTAACCATTTTAGTTTTAATTTTGGAAATTCTTTAAGCTTTTGCTTCTTTTGTATACTGAATTTCTTCTTCATTATAAGTTTTCAAACATATTTTATTAATGATAACATTTCTAATGCGGAATCTTATTATTAAAGTACCTACCCGCCTACGATAAATATCATGTGTTGTAATTGTTTGCTTTTTACCCGACGGCAGCGCAGCTAAAATAGTAGTTTATACAACGGTTGCATAATGATAGGCCTTAATATACGAGTGTGGGTTTACGAAACGAGCCGACAGGCGAGTTATTGCGATGTTATTAGTAATAACATTACAGTACCTAGAGATTTTACCTACTACCACAGCTCATAGTAATATTGTGGTTGTTATAGTGCTGGTAATTTTCTACGGTTTTTGAACACATTATGGAGGTTTTATGATTTATGATATAGGTGTACATAAAGAAAGTTACGTTCTACGGTGTTTCCTAGCGGCCCTAGCGAGGTTGACACGGGCATAACTACCTTTACCTTTTCAACACCTTACTTCAAATGGAATGTGTTGAGGTTGACACGGGCATAACTACCTTATCAACACCTTACTTCAAATGCAATGTGACAAGCGCTTTTCAATAGCTATGCGAAAATCAACTTAATTCATACGAAAGAAGGTCTCTTTTGAGGTGTACCTCCGGCAACTATAAGCGTCGGTGGCATGGTAAGCATAACAGCTCATGACGCTACTACGCTACTGACTGGCACTAGTGTGAGAGAGACGCACTTAGAGATAAGGTGTTAATCTATCCTCTTGTCAACCTTGTTAGGGCCACTGGAGGGAATTAAAATACGCACACTAACTTTTAAGGCCCGGGCACACCAAACGCGGTTGCGGCGCGTTTGCGGCGCGAACGCGGGCACGCGAAGTTGTATTTAATACGGCCGCGATGTACAGAGGCACACCGAACGCGTCGCGAAAGCGGCGCGGGGCGTGTGCGAAGCGGCGGGGGCGCGGGGCGTGAGCGAAGCGGCGGCGACGCGTGCGCGGGCACGCAAAGTTGCATTACGCGGCTGCGAGGCGGGGCGAACGCGGCGCGGGGCGTGAGCAACGCGGGCCCGCGTTCGAAACGCGTTGTCGCCGCCGCCCGCGTTCGCGCCGCAACCGCGTTTGGTGTGCCCGGGCCTTTATCGCGCATCGGGTGCGATATTTATGCACGATGCTTTATGTGAGCTATAAAAATTAGTGTGCTAACCCTTTGGTGGTTAATGGCAAAAGTTTTCGATTTATTCTTTTACAAAAAAGTAAGTTAAAGTAGGCAGTAGTCAGACCCATTCAATATTTACCATAATACCATGTGTAGAAAAAGGCCATACGGATCTTAATTTTATAAATAGAAAGGGTGGGGTCGTTTTATAAGGCGCAAGGGGTTTACTCGGCGCAAGTACATTACTTGCCAACATTGCTGGGCACCGTTAATTAAATAGTTACAACTTGGTTAATCGGTAATCCCCGTTAGTAAAAAAAATTAACTTCGTTTAACTTTTAAATTTCGGAAGATTTAATGGCAGTTAACGTTAATCGTTAACTCGCGATAGAAATTTCATTTTATATATGATTGCGTTGATGATTTACTTATAAAAAAATGCTGGTATGGGCTACGGAAGTTTAGGCAGGACATGAAAAATTTACACAATCAGGGAGGTAATTTTTGAGTTTGTAACCTACTAATTTATTTAATACCTAATAATTTAGTCGACTAAGGGACGGGTCCTCTCCAACATGGTGGACTATCTGTATGGGCGATGGGCTGATCACCTGTCACCATACGGTTCATCATACCATCTTAGGACTAATTAATCGAACGTGGCCACAAGTAGTCTTGTGGCTCTGCCCACCCCATTAGGGTTTGCGGGCGTGATGCAATGTATGTGTGTATGTAATTTAGACATCAAATTCAAATCAAAAGCTATCTGACATAAGTCGCCTTTTTGGCAAATAGTAAGTAGGTCTTAATTAACGTTTAACGGACTTTCTTTTATCGCATTTAAGGGAAGTTAATGAGTCCGTTAACCATTTTTAAAGTTAAACCGGTATTCGAAACGTTAGCTTCGTTAATGAACGATTAACGGGCTTGTGCGCAGCTATGCTTGCCAACTGTATGTATCGCAACTCTAGTAGTATACTTTACTATTTGGGTAGTATGGTCGGTGACCGCGTGAAAAGCCGACAGGCAGACCTCGCTGCTACCATGAATGGATGGTATGACCAGTATGACTAGGAATGAAAGCTAAGTTAGGCAGGTTACACATCGGTGGCGCAGCCTGCCTACGAGCGGATTCCTGACGGCATTACGAAGCTACAGTAAGCCAACTGACAGTAGGTAACAACACCGTAAACGTCAACTGGGAACACAGTAAACGTCAGTTAATATCGTCTAATTAAAAATACGACTATAGAAAGCTACGGCTAGCTGTCAGTGAAGCCCATGTTACTCCAACTAAATGTCAGACTCGGACGTCCAGTTCTAATTCCTCCGGCTTCCCTTAGGAAATACTTCACGCTTCGCCACTGTTACACATGGCGATGTGGCGCATGGAACATGACAAGGAATAAAATGTAATAAAAATACGTAAGGTTTGGTTGAAACTTTATTTCTAAAATTGTATCATAATGTTATAATTAATTCAGTACATCGTTGGCATTTTTAGTAATCCTTTCGGCAATGAGATACTCGAGAATTTATCATTTCGCACGTTCAAAAATAAAAGGAAACAAGTCAAAATGAAATTAACTTTTGTTTTAAACTTTACTCAAACACGTTCAAATTGAATTTGGAATGGATTTGTATTTCACATTATTTCTTTTTATTTTTAAACGTGCGATTTCTCGGTACAAGTGATCACACGAGGCATAGAATGATGGTGTTATGTTATGATGTATCGGGAAGGCTGCGGCCCTAACATGCATGGCACCAAGATAAATTAGGACCGTTTATCACTAAGTGCGTCTCTCTCACACTAGCGCCGACGAAAGAGATAGTCATAGAGATAAACGGTTCTAATTTATCTTTTTGGCATGCATGTTAGGGCCGCTGGTCTCAATCACATTCATTCACATCAGATACTTATGGCCTAATACAGAAAGGCCACTCAAATTGAGATTTAATTAAAGTTAAGTTTCAATGACGTTTCTGTATAGGTTGAAAACTGGTTGTAGGGACATTTAACTATGTAATATCTAGTTAAATGCTTATAGATAGCGTTTCTGAATTCGGCCATTAGTTGTTTTTATTCATCAGAGGGCCTAGCACACTAAAGTGTGAAAGGAACGAATGATTTATGTGCGTGATATAAATTAGTGTGCTACGGGGGCAGGACCATAGGTATAATGTTTTGGTGTTTTTCTGTCATAAATTAAGTACACGACTTACACGAGCGTTGGTCAAATTTTTGAATGGCAGCATAAAAATATCACATGTGAGACAATTTTACTTCCCGTTCACACGGAGCCTACGTATTTACAGGACCGTTTTTGACGGAGCCGTCGCTACTGGATATGATGTTCACACGACACATTGTCGATTCCGTTCTGGCGATCAGTACTTATTTATACCAACCAGTACTTATAGATCGTGTCATGTGTGAATATAAATATACTTCTTAGAATATTTCTTCAGATACGGATCAGTTTTTTTTACTGTTCCCGCATTAAATTTTTATTGACAAAACGGAATGACATATTTAGTTGGATCTGCATTTTGCTCTGGATCCGGAATACCTATTGAGGTGTATGTGAGAATTCACTGATACTACAAAAGACCACGGAAATAAAAACAATCCTGTAAATAGTTTGTGAATGTCCGTTCAATGTAGTAATTCTCCTGGCGGAATTCGTTATCCTTTAGACAAAGCTATTGTATTCGATTGTTAAACCTTTGACCGCCACAGTCGGCTGTGGCCGTCGGCAGTTTTCCGTGCTCCTGACGCCACGATATGCCATTTTCGATACATTTGCACAGCCGTCGTCGAGCGCTCGTGGCACGCTTTCTCGCCGTTAGCCGTGGCGTTCGAAAAAGTCAAGTGGATTCGGCCGAGAAGAATTACTACTATACATCGCATTTTCTAGGCCTTTTCGCTATGTTGTGCATAGAAATATCTCTTTGCCAGCGGCCCTAGTAAGGTTAACACACGTAAGAACTACAAAATACCACATAACTGTAAAGAAAAAAAAAAGTTAAGATGTCTGACTTCCGAAGGTGCCCTATCAACAACTCCATTCAGGAATACTCTAATATTAAGTGCCTACCTAAGAAATTGCCGTTTTTATATTCGGTCTGGTCTCTTAACTCCTTGACCAGGGGTTTTAAACGTAAAGGCTTCCATATTTTTGAGCAGCTTAGACAGAACTCCCAGGACGCCAATGTCAATTAGTTATTTTTATCAAATTATCTTAGGACACTATCAGAATTAACACAAATCCACACTAACAACACGCCACTTCTACAAGTACGTATTAACATACAAAGCATAGTCATAAAAAATAAGAAGCAATCATTTTGTATAATTTCATTTGTCATAATCTTTTTATGGGACACATTGTTTCATTTATTATGATATAAGTTTCTCTTAGCCGTGTAATTGTCAGGTTATCATAAGTACCTACCTATCGTGTAGGATACAGTAGGTTACACTTATAAATATACTTAAAAAATACGGTTTCAGAGATAACTGCTTTATGAACCAATGAAACATTGTGTCTAATGAAGCGATTATGACAAATGAAATTAAACGAAAAAAGTAAACTCTTGAAACAGATCCCTACTTTTAAACAGTCGAATAAAACACAATATTGGAATTACAAAGTGGAGTTGGTAATAGCCAGTATGTGAAACGGCAACTTCTTAACGGATTAACAATTTGTGATTATGCAATTACAAAAGAGATCCTAAGTTTGGATAATGTTGCTTGTAAAAGATTGAAAAGAAAACATACTTAACCAAATCAGTCATTATGATCACTATATCTATAAGTTAGTTTGTATGCAATTAATATTTAACTATTTGGTTACTTAACAGTTGCCAACTTCAGTATTGATGAATGCAATACTAATTATATAAGAAATTTAGTATTTTAATATCCTTTATCAGAATGTTACACTCATCACTGCGCTTGTTTATAACAATGTAAATTGGCTGGTTTTCTTAGGTAGAATAAATATTTAGCGATTATTTCGTTATAAAAAAAAGGTTATGGGCTTCTCGCATTGCAGGCATGATAAAAACCGTACGATGTAGTGCATAATTAGTTTCCATCGTGTTTTATCGGAAAAGTTCGTATTTATCGTGCTCTCTCAATTAGCTTCAGCAGGCCCCCAATTCTCGGTGCTTTCGAGATAATCTCACGATCGAGTTTAAACGTCAGTGTATACAGTCATTCGACACAACTGTATGAATCTGACGTTTAATCTCGCAATTGACATTATCTCGAATGCATCGAGAATTGGGGGCCAGTACCCATCATACCATGCTGTCATTTTTCATTTTGACATTTGACACTAAATAATAAAGTTTCATGTTAATGAATACAATCCTGTCACTCATTTAATACAATAATTAATTGACACTTCGGGTCCCATCGTCTTCCGATTGAGATCCGACTTTTACCGATGGAAACATATTCTTCACTATATCTGTAATTGGTTTTTGTTGTTTTAATTTGGAATGGCGATTGTAATCAATAAGTAATTTATAATTTGGAACTTAACGGAACCTGGATGTTGTTATTACTTATTTTTATATTTAACCAAACTGGAAGCTGAACGCTGTCCCCGGGAACCCTCCTCCTGATTGGAAATCGAAGGGTTGTGCGCCGCGGTTGAAGAACGACTGGAACACTACATTCGGGTCGATATCTGAAAATCGAGATATCATTTCAGTCCTGAGAAATCTAAGAGTTTTATACAACAAACCCGCGAGTAGTTTGCCGTTTAGAACTTCTAATAAGAAAAAGACGCGTAGTGCAACCGGCGACTTGAGGGAAAGTTGTCTTAAAGATTCTAGTGTAGCTTTTACCCAAAACTTCATTTGCGTGGAAATTCTTATATATTTACAATGTAACGACTTTTCAATTTACTCAATAAAATTTCACTCATGCTTTGAACTCCGTTTTTAGCAAAATTTCAAATATATTTTAACATTTTATTCCTGCAATATATAGGGCACGCAAGGTCTAAAACTGAAAGTGCTGCGAGAAACACAATAAAGAATTCTTCACGGACAAAGTCGCGGGCAAAACCTATTTGTATGATACTAGAGGACCCGGCACAGCTTCTCCCGCGGTATTTTCCATACAAACTTTATCACCCCTTTAGGAATGGAATTTCAAAAAATCCCTACTTAGTGCACCTCTAGGGTACTCGAGGAATGTCTCCTCCTTTCAAACCTATAGGAGCACCCATTTAGGCTGTGCGTTGTCTATAAGTGAGTCACGCCACAGAATAGATAATAGAACTAACGTACAGAAGAATCACTCTCTAACAAAACCGGTGTTTTGCCTGTGTGCATGCCTCACACATAATACATAATACTGTCGCATAATACTTGCTCTTTCACGTACGTTAGGGTCGCTTATGGGTCGCTTTAAGCAGATTAATCGCTATGAATACGCGCGACGCGGGGAGCGGGCGAGCGGCAAACTACTGCGGCCCGACGGCCGAGCGTGCCTAAGGGTTGTTTCACACGTACCACAACCACACCATATCGCAACGTTAAAATGCGGCCAAGCAGTGGTTACGTGTGAATAGTGTGCGATGTGGTCGTATCACACACGGGGTCGATAATGACGGCAAAACGTGGTACGTGTGAATTGTACTATTCATTTTCAATACAAAATATGCGCCCGACCACGTGTTGCGATTGTGGTACTTGTGAAACAACCCTAAAGTTTGAAGTGAAACCCGCCTGGTCCGGTACTGTTTTATATGTATGGGTATGTGAAGGGTGACTGACCCGCCATGCCGCTGCCGTCCTCGTCCAGGTCCTGGCCGTGGTCGTAGCGCGCGCGCTTCTTGGGGTCGCTGAGCACGCCGTACGCCTCGCCCACCTCCTTGAAGCGGCGCTCCTGCTCGCGCCGCTCGCCCTCGGGCGCGCCCGCGTGCCGGTCCGGGTGGTGCACCAGCGCGCGCTTCCTGCAACACGATCACATGCCCACTCAACAATCTATATGGTGAACCAGTAATAGTACATTACTGAAGAGACCAGTAAGTAAGCCATAGTGGACGAGTACGATTTGAAATCCGAGCCGTAGGCGAGGATTTCTATGTACGAGTCCAGTATGGCACTTATTGGTCGAAGCTTGTATAGTGCTTTTCTCAAAAATGGATTCTCTATTTTATAAATTATTTATTTTATTACCATTGTACACCGTGAATTACCATCAGGTGGGTAAAGTAAGCTGTATGTCGCGATCACCGCGGGAGCCGGCACCGAGCGCAATCCGCCTGACCTGGGGCACGCCCCGTGCCACCGCACGGGGCGTGCAGTGGCATGTTATGAGATGTGTATCGTACTTACTAGACACTTTTCATTCCGAATTCAAAACCTCTCTACTTACCGGACACTTATCATCGTCTGGTATTCTTAACTTTCTGGTGACTTTTTAAAGATTTTATGGCGACTTTACATATAATTTTTGAGAAAAGCAAATTTTCAGAGAGCTCTTAATACTTTCAACGTCAGTCGTGATAACAGTCAGTCAGGACAACAACGAAACGTGCCACGACCACCAGTCACATAAATGACAAAATACAAATAAGAATCAATAATTTGTAAGCTATAATTGTGTAAAACCCTGGTCAGTTTAAAGAAGTCATTTTTAAGGTTCTGCATGATAGAATTGACCTGGCGGAGAAAAGATTGAAATTGTAGGAGTTTGTAATTTTATTATTCATACCTGTAGGCTTTCTTAATATCGTTTTCAGATGCAGATTTTTCAACTCCAAGTATTTTGTAATAATCTTTGCGCTTAGACTTCTTGAGAGCGAGTTTGGCTTCGTGCAGCAGTATTTTATTTTCTTTGCTTTTGTCAATTTTGTATAGTCTCTCGTAATCTTTAACGGCTTCTTCGAAATCCCCAAGCTCTGTGTAGCACTTAGCTCGACGCAACAGGGCTTTCACGTAGTTCTCGTCTAATTTAAGGGCATCAGTGCATGCTTCGGCTGCTTCTGAGGTCTGGTTGAGTTTGGAACACACCGTTGCCTTGTTGAAATAGAGCTTGGCGTTTACGGCTTTGTTGTGCTGGTCAATAGTGAGGGCTTCTTTGTAAAGATTCAGAGCTAGTTGCCAACGACCCATTTTGAATGCTTCATTACCTGTAAAAGAAAAAAAACAATACATGTGTAATACATACAATAGCTCCCATTCAAGAAATAAGTATTAGTTGATGGCACCAATATTACCTTCTTCTTTCTTTTGTTTGAGCAGTTTAGCTTTCTTATAAATTTCCTTTGCTTTTTTGTGATCTGGAGCAAGACGCAACACTTGTTGGAAATGCTTAAACGCTTGGTCATCCTTATCCTAAAAAATATTAATAGATTATATATATACTAGCTGACCCGTGCGAATTATCGCACGTTATCAAACACCGGATAATAATAATAACAATAGAATAAAGTGATAATAAGTAAATGCAAGTATTATTAGTAAAAGGTATTTTATTTTTGAGAGATAATTGTACTAAGACATTGCCTATTTATACAATAGTACCTGGATGACCGAGCCTTGCTCCCGGCATTTTTTTTTGATAAAACGTGTTTTTTTGGAAAAAATTATGCGTGGATAAAGATAGTTTTTCTCACAAAAGAAAAAACTTGAAAAAAAAGGAAAATTATATAATCCACCACCTGGACTCGAACCGGGAGCTTCTGGCTTCGGAACCGATCAACTTCCCAAACCGAGCTAATTCCAACTTTGTGAGTAGTGACGTAAAGTAAATTTCACGAAAATCATTAGAGCCGTTTCCGATATTTTTTTAACTTTCCCATGCTACAAAACTTCTTTAAAAACAATGTAAGCAGTTACAATGTGATCATCGTTGACTGTTTGACCGTAGGTCTCTTTAACACAAACATAAATATCACTGAATTTACGAACTCGTGAAAAAGCCACATATAATTATCCATGCGAAAAAACAATTGTTAGTTAGTTAAACTTTTTGTCAATATATGGCACTTGCGCGTATTAGTAGACTATATTGACGGCTGATATCATCCATTAACGACCAATAAATACAACCGTGCAAAATCACTGATTGTACAATATATTGATCGTCATTAGATCATATCAAATAATGTAGGCCACCCGACGCGCAGCGCCATCTGTTGACAATTGTCAGCATCATCACATACGTAGTATCTTCTAAGTAGTCTGTGGCCATCACAACGTAGTTAAACAGACAAGAGATGGCGCTTGCAAACCGCGTGGTTTTTTATTAATTTTTTAACGAAAACGCTAATTTTAATCTATTTTTGTATTTTTAAGACGAATCGGAGAACATAAGCTTTAAACTGACGTTTAAATCATTAATTTTGGTAAAGAAATAACGGAAATCTTGAGCGTCTTTAAAAAAATACCTTTTAGAAATAATATATATATATATAAAGTGTCATCATTAATAACTTAATGTGTCTAAAACATAGAAAGTATATCTAACCTCAAAATAAAGACAGAGGCCTCGCACAAATATAGCGTCTGCATTTAAATTGTCAAACCGCAATGAATCATTAGCAATCTCTTGGGCCTCCTGACAACGTCCAATCATCGCCAAACACTCTGCTTTCTGCAGTTTTGCCCTGAAATCATAAATAAATATATTTACTATTTTCATTAATTTTATGGTCCATCATTATCCAGTAGATATCACGGTCTAAATGAGCAATGAGTACTGCAAATTACGTGGGGCCTGTAATAAAAAATGTATCTATATTTATGATATTTATTATATTGGCATTAATTGACACGAACGAGCTATCCATTAATGTAAGTAAATGATTCATGAATTCGGAGAATGTGGGAAATAACTCAATGATTGCTGTGACACTTTTGCTCAAAATCCTCCTTTGTCATATGAATCCACAGACCAAATATCCTAGACACCGCTTAGCCTAACTTTTACTAGCAAATAAAGCTGCCATACTTGCAGCGCATGCATATATATCTTAATATATATATTTGTGTGTTTGTCACCTAACTCCTCCTTAACAGCAGGACCGTTTGGATGAAATTTTATGTGTATATTTCGATGGGTTCCTGGATGGTTTAAAAACACAACTGGACCTCGTAGGCGGCGCTGCTTTTCCAGCCAGGCCGACATCTGCCGGGTCTGCTATACATACAGAAGAATCTGTGACCATGCTACAAGCATGTCAACTTCGCTTGTTAGTTAGCTTAGTAAAACTTATTTTTCCATTAAATTAAAGGATTTTGTAGCGTTTAATAAAAAAAACCGGCCAAGTGGGAGTCGGAAACGCGCATGAAGGGTTCCGTACCAGTATCTAAAAAACGGCAAAAAAATCACGTTTGCTGTGTGGGAGCGCCATTAAATATTTATTTTAGTATTTGTTGTTATAGTGGCAACAGAAATACATCATCTGTGAAAATTTTAACTGTCTTACTATCACGGTTCCTGAGATACAGCATGGTGAAAGACGGACAGCGGAGCCTAAGTAATAGGGTCCCGTTTTTTCCTTTGGGTACAGCACCCTAGAAAGGTATTTTTTTTAAATTACTTGGAGGAGGAGGGGCTGTAATCCAGGCAGCGATCCATGCAGAAGACGGCGCGGCGGTAGTCCTCGGCGTCCATGGCGCGCTGGGCGTCCTCGTGCAGCCGCCGCAGGGTCTCGAGGGCGCGGCGCTCGCTGCTCGCGCAGTCAGCGCCGCCCAGCTCTGTCGCCTTCCTCACTGCTTGCTCTCCTCCAGATATATCTCCTGTTGAAATTGTTTATGCTATTATGGTGATTTAGATATGAGAATAAAACTAATATAATAATGTACAGTGGATTCATCCAAACTTGTCTTATTTGGCAAACAAGTTTCTAGCCTCAAAATGCACCTTTTTTGGCTTAAACAACTGTTTCCTTGCAAATAAAGGAACCGGAGACCATATTTTAGACATCACTTTGCCAATTTTTGGTCTAGGTTTGCTTTATTTAGGATAACACAGCTGTTTCACCCAAAAATTACACATCTTGAGAATAGCAACTTGTTTACCAAATAAGACAAGTATGGATGAATCTACTGTAAGCCTTCTAGTGTGCTTTTGCCCCTTTTACTTAAGTTTTTTATTTATGTTGGAATACAAGTTATTGGATATTAACATTCCATGAATCTCTAATGAAAGGCCAGGTCAAGAGTACCCCAAGCCGACAAGCATGCATGAAGAACTTAAGGAGAATAGACAAAGCAAAAGGTGTGTGTCAGGTCGGGATCATAGCACGTAGAAATCCGTGGTCTCTGCCTACCCCTTTGGGAAACAGGCCTGATATATGTGTGCACCAGAGCCTTACATTTAAATATAACTTGTCAGCTAGGAAGTTCATGTAAGCTTAAAATGTATCATTTATATGCCACCTTTTATTTCAATTTTTTACCTTGTCATCATAACTCAGGCAGTGAAAGGGTTAATGAAATACAAAGTTTATAACCATGAAATATTTCGTAAATTACCCAGAGCAATGCAACATTTCGCAATGCGGATAAATCCTTTTGTGTATGTAGGATCCAAAGCCACTGACTTTTGTGCATCTTCTAGGGCTTTTTTGTATGTGCCCAACATCATGTAGCAAGCTGATCTATTGCCATAGTATGAGGCATTCTCAGGGCACAGTTTGATTGCCTCATCATATAGGACTAGAGCACTCTTGTAGTTTTTGTACTTGTATAAATGGTTGCCACTTTCTTTCTTTTCTTCGGCCAGACTGAAATTTAAAAAAAAATGTTTGTTAGAAGCAGATAATCAGAGGTGATGCAGGTTCCAGCCCTGCTCAAAATCAACAGTATTTTCTGTTTGGCATTGATTTTAAATTACATGTATATTGTACACTTCAGATAGCACACTGGCATGCAATGGGTGAGGCCTAAGTTAGTGGGTCTCATAGAGAGTTCTGTGGAACCTGGGGTACTATTCCATTTATTGTCTGGCAATTTTGCAACACAATATTACTTCCGTAACTTAACTACTAAAAAGTTTGTTTTATTAGACATGATTTCCTGCCTGCTCCCGTTGTGATCAAAGTTCTTCAGTAACTGTGTAATAAATTTGTGATTATAATACGTTGTTAGAAAGGTAATAATATATAGATGTTTTAAAAATGATCTGCCTACCAGGTGCCATAGTTATATTTTTTAATATTTAATCCTCTTTTTTTAAGCACATGATTAAAAAATATTTAAATGACACTGTTCCTTTTCTTAAATGGTTTCAGATAATTATAGTAAAAATAAATAACTCAAATCTTTTATGAGAGTAAAAAGAAAAAAGTTGATTAAAATGTTTTTTTTTTTTAATACAATTTTGAATTGGCTAATCTTACTTTTTTGAAAAAAGCCTAATAGTGAAATATCTCAACAATGGTTCACTAATGCATCAAATTTAAAATAACCCTGTAGTAAACCTGTAAGTGTATTTGCTTATTTGTTTGTTTCATTTCTATGGATGCTGAAGCGATTTTGATGATATTATTATGATAAAACAAACGAAATAACAACATTCAAAAGCTATTCTACTTGTTCAGCCGTATTCGCCAATGAGTGGATTGAAATCAGTCAGAACATGATTACAAACAATTGTGCACCTTGGTTGATGTTATTTGTTTATTACCAGCTAACCTGCGGTTCTAAAAATGGTCAGGCATTATATGTATATTTTCATCTATGATGAAAGTAGGTCAAACGTCAACGTATTCTTTTCATCCCAATCCCACGCTGTTTGTCATTGATTTATTTATTATGTATCAATGGAACGTAATCCTCATTTAAATAAATCAGGTTACTACGAAAATCAGCTTTATTCAATCTTAACATTTGGCTTATTAATACTCATGCGATTACTATTGAAGCCTATTTTACCTTTCTGGACTTTTGGGAAGCAAATCATCAATTGTTAGATCCAAATCCACTATTTCTGATTCTGCCATATTGAGATTTATGAATTTTCAATTATTTTTTAATAGAACGATGTCCTTTTTATTATGACGACGGGCTCACAAAAGAAAGACCATGAAAAGACGGACCACAGACTACTTACACACTCTTATCTGTGGACCGTATTACGTACACCTGATTAAAAACAAAATATCTATGGACCGAATTGAGAGGCGGAGTCAGTGATTGGCAAGCTATTCATTCATTCATAGAATCCTTCTAGAATCGAAAAACAATCTGTGTGAAAAAGTGATTACTTTGTCTATGGTCAAATTAAAATTTGCGGGCCTTTATAAGGCTAGCCACTGACCTACAATATAACTGTGCAATATCACTGGTTGCACAATTATATTGATCTTCAGTACATCTATCTGGAATCAAAATGATTGCAGACTTACAAGTAGAATAAAACAAACGTTAATTTGTCATTTTTAGCAGAATGTCTCATCAATATTTTGAATGGTATTTGAATAGTATTGGACCTTATTAGTGGGGTCTTTGGGCAACTATTATGCATTTAATACATTTTCTAGCACCTTTTGTTATTCGGGCGTTTTGTTAAAGTATATTTTGGATAGGTAATATCAAAGTTGAATATTACATTTCAATATTCTGTTGTTTGAGACACTAAAATAACCGTATCGTGTGTCATCAATGCTTTCCCGGCAGTCGCCTTTATATAAATATGCTTTAAAATGCTGTAGACCCAGCTTAACTTTGTAATTGTAAGATAACAATAACAGTTGAGTATTTTTTTATGATACATCATAGATTATTAAAGCCGCTTAATTTTTTTATTCCTTATTTTTGTTAACTTATTTTTCATTTTAATTTTAAATACCTTTTTTAGCAATGTTCAAAAATAATTAGCTACTTTTTGGCACATAAACGTACTTCTAGTAACTTTTTAATTTAAGAGTTGGCAGCACTGAAGATACGTCGAGCAGTGTTGCCAAGTTAGCATTTAGACACAATTTAGCTACAGTTATCATAATTTCTTGGCTAAATGTTTGAGCCAAAATTCTAACAACTTTTACGCCCTATTTCTACGGACGTAATTTTTACGCCGAAACGCATGTACAAATTTGTTCTTGGATATTATTGCTAATTTATTACTCTGTCTTAATTATCATTATTATCTTTTATTTTTCGTTTTTATGTAGAGGTTATAGAACGATTAGAACGAAACTTCTTGTTGAATTTTTCTGCAGCGGCTCTGAGCGCAGCAAATTAACGCATGGTTTTTTTTTCTTTTTGTGTGGACAAAAGCGAATGTGACGTCCATTTCAAAATAATTCAATATTTTTGTACCTTCTACAAACAAAATGGCATCTGTTTGTGTAAAAAAAAAATGCCACATTCTGCCACTTCATGGGGTACAAAAATTATATATTTCTAGCAACTTTTGGAAACCTTTTAGCTATTTCTTGTTTCATTGACTTGGCAACACTAGCGACTGGCGTCAAGCAAGAACTGTCAATAGTCCATTGGTCGCACTGGTTGGTGGTAAAGTCGTGTATCGTCTAAATATTAACTATAATAATTTATAACAAGAATAATGCAATACTTATAATGTTTTAAGTCTTTAATCCTGTGTTAAAGAATACGTAATAAAATGGAAGAAGAAGTTTCATCTGTGAATGATGCTTTTCATCATAATGGAGAGATTGAGTGGCAACCACTTGCTCTCACTTTGGTTGAATATCCAAAAGGTATTATGATATTAAGTTCATCGCAGTACTTGCATTATTTATTGACTTCCTGAGAATGGAATCCTATAGCTTTTGTATCTTCCATGTTTTCAACCGATTACAAGTCATCAATCGAGCTAGCTCATGCGTGAACATGGGCCCATTCTGTTAATAACGGAGATAAAACAATTTTCTCACCCACTTTTTATTGGCCTTCGCTAAATAGACAACACCGTTTGACTTTTTCAGGGGACTGGATTGGCAAATTCTTTGCTTTGATAAGCCTATCGCCTTTTGGAATTGGCGCCGGATTTGTCGCACTTGTTTTGTTTCGACGAGATCTTCATACTGTAAGTTGCATTTGATTGGCTATGGATACGATGGTACTAAAACAACCCTTATAATAATGTCTTATTTGATAAGCATCATCAGATCACTGCAAAAAAAAAACTGATTGTATATAAACTGAAACTGAAATAGTTTCAATAGAATTCACAGCCTAAAACAAAATAAACTTGTTACAGATTGCTTTCTTCCTAGGGACACTGTTAAATGAAGTGATAAACATAATATTAAAACACATAATCTGTGAAGCAAGACCACTTTCAAGAGGGCATCTATATAATGAATATGGAATGCCATCATCACATGCTCAATTTGTTTGGTTCTTCAGTATTTATGTACTGTATTTTGTTCTTATTAGGTAAGTCCTTTATAACATAGTAATATTTATCTCTAATTTGGATTCAAGTCTTCTGCTATTTCAGATTTTTTCCAAATGAAATAAGATTATAACAATGCATCATTAACAGGGGTCTGATAATCTGATGCATATTTGCCTAAAGTTGGTGAAATCCCGCAAAAAGTTATAGTCGGCTTCTTCAAATATTCTTTTGATAATAAAAAGCCTGAATTTCGTAATTGCTTAAAACATTACGATAATGTAATTACTTAGTATTAAGTTTGATAGTCATCCTTTTAAAATGTATTTTGTATTTAATTCTTTACTTAATTGTTTTAAGTTTGATAAGTAATAGTCATCCTTTTAGTAATGTATTTTTATAATTATTATCTTTTTTCAGACTGCACCACATAAACAATAATAGTATAATATCAGCATTGTGGAGAGTGATAATTGTGAGTGGCTGCTTGGCTCTTGCTGTGGTAGTCAGTGTGGGCAGAGTGTACCTGCACTACCACACCTCATCACAGGTTATAGTCGGGGGAATAGTGGGCTTTGTGTTCGCTACATTATGGTTTGCAGTCGTGCACAGAGTTTTTACTCCTCTTTTTCCACATTTGGTTTCATTGTAAGTATTGCTAATATTAATGAAAAAGATTTAAATTTAATTAGGTCTCTTCCAAAAACTTTGCATGCATTAAAGAAACTTGAGAATAGTGTAGCTTTGTTTTTGTATCAGCCTTATATTGAGTGAACTGTATAGGGTATATAGTATGGTATAAGTATAATAAATTTCAAATATGCTATATAAGATTTGCCTGTACAAAAATTACTTTCTTCTGTTTTGTTATTTTGTAGCTTTTCCTATGAACTGAAAGGATGTAATTTTAATCACCCCCATTTAACTCCATGAAATGTCATAGAAATCTGTCGAGTCCTTAATTCATAAACATATATGGTGCAGGTTGCAAGGCTAACTGTCACAGTCGCTATTCCACAGGTAGTAAAGTCCAAAACAATTTGCATAGCAAATCACTGAAAACTGTGCTATAAGTTACCTGTTACCGGTTACCTGTTACCGGTTACCTGTGCTCCTGTTATGTCTTAAACTTCACCACAAATGTATGTTATATTAATGGTCGTTTATACACACATTTCAGTAAAGTATGCGAGCTGCTGATGATCCGGGACACGACGCTGATCCCGAACGTGCTGTGGTTCGAGTACACGACGTCGCGGCAGGAGGCGCGCGCGCGCGGGCGCAAGCTGGCGGCGCTGAAGCCGGCGCAGTGACGGTGCGCGCGCGCCGGCCGCGCGCCGCGCGCGTGACGCCTGCTGGCCGCGGCGGCGCTGGCGCTGCTCGGCGGCCTGCTGCTCACCGGCTCCGGGCCCGCGCGCGAGCTGCTACCCTACTAGCATCTCCCGGCCGGCCCGGCCTGGTACGTGTTCTACACTTTTTGTAACAAATTTTATAGCTGCTTTCACCACTGTAAAATCTTAGTGTTTTATTTGTGGTGATTGCATCAATTATACCATAAATATAGGTTTCATACGTGCACAATATATGTACCGGTACTGTACGGCATACCAACACTTTTCTAAGTAATTAAGCAATAGAGAAAACCATTGTTTAATTTCATTGAGACTACCTTTTGTTATTGCTTTGAGACTGTTTGGATTTTTATAAAATTATCTTATTATTATGATAGATTAGCAATAATTATTGAAGCATGAGAATTGAGTTCACTCATACTTGAATAATGTTAAGAATTCTTGGGATAAATTGTTGGACACAATTTTATGATATGTATATTATGTATATTTTTCTGTATATAAACAAAACAATAGGTAAGCTTACGCCTTGATATGTATTTCTGAAAAAAATTGTATGATAGGTTGTTTAATTAGATACTAAATGATATAAACCGAGCAATCGTAGTTACTTAGTACCTATATTGACAATGTAATATTTAAGGCTGGGTTTTATAAAGGTCTGTCAGCCCAAATGTCAGATAAAAAATGTTCACTCCTATTCAGAAAAGATAATTTTGAAACCTCAAACGGAATTTCTCGTGAATTGTTTAAATGTCTCCAGTTCTTTTCACAGTTAGTTACGCCCTAATATTAATAGACTGAGTTTAAGACTGATATTTTACTAAAGTAAGGTTTTCAGTATGGGATAAGCCCAAGAAGGCTTATAGATTATATTGGGTTGGTAAGAAAGTCTTGCGACACAAAACACGAGCAAAAAAGAAAAACATTTTATTTAAACAATAAATGATAATTCAGTAATGTAGGCTCCCTCTGTTTCTACAACTCGTGCCCAACGGTCTGGTAAACTTTGCACGCCCGCAGTCCAGAATTCTTTTGGCTGTGAATTAAAAAAGTCGTCCAACGTATTTTTCATATCCGCGAGATCATTAAATTGTTTAACCTGTAAATAATTTTTCAAAGCTCGAAACAGATGGTAGTCGGTAGGTGCTAAGTCTGGTGAATACGGTGGGTGTGGTAAAACTTCCCACCCAAGCTGCGAAATACATTCTTGTGTCATCTTGGCTACATGGGGTCGAGCATTATCGTGGAGAAGCCGAACTTGGAGATGTTTGCGCCTTTTTTGTTTAATAATTTGAGCCAGCTTTTGCAGTTGTGAAGAGTAAGTCTCTGCCTTTATTGTGGTGTTATTTAGTAGAAGTTCATAATAAAGCATGCCCTCAGAATCCCACCAACAATAGAGTAAAACTTCCTTCGTTTCACGGGGCAGCTTTGGAGTCGGTTCTGGCTTTTCCCCTTTTGGTAGCCACTGTCGCTTGCATGTGTGGTTAACATAAAGCACCCAGCTCTCATCTCCAGTGACTATTTCTTGAAGGAAATCCTTTCTATTCGGACGATGCAGGAGTGAAAGACAGTCAGACATGCGTGTCGCTTTATTTAATTCACTGAGATCATGCGATATCCAAGACAAAATAACTTTTCTATATCCCAGCTCTTGTAAATGTTGGAGAATCGTGGGATGACTACAGCCGAGTTCGTTGGCTAATTCTCGTGACGACGTATTAGACTTTACTTTTAAAAGCGTTCGCAATTCTTCATCGTCAACAGTTGATTTCCTGCCGGACCTAGGTTCGTCTTCAAAAGAAGTATCACCTGAACGGAATCGCTGATACCAACGGGACACGGTTGAATGATGAACTACTTTAGCCTTGAACGCGCTGCACATATTATCGGCTGCGGCTCTTGCAGAATGCCCTTGCAAGAACTCATAATATGAGATCGCTCGAAGTGCACGTTGATCCATCTTTACTCATATTGTCTCTGCCGATCGACTGACTCGCTTATATACCCTGCGGTATGGAATGTTCTAGACCAGTCTTGCATTTACTACTCTCAAATGTTCTTGAACTTCGTTATTAGAAAAAAAAAAATTAATCAAAAAAAAATGTCGCAAGAATTTCTTACCAACCTAATATTAGCATGATAGCAGTCTTGAGCACACACTATTAACACGCGGGCACTAGAGATCTCCACTATACAATTGATACGCTAGCTATTATCATAAAGTGGAATATAATAATAGCTAGTCATTCGATAGGACATTCTTATAGTGTATAATAAATAGTTAGATGTTAACGTAATTGTTAAAACATAATAATTAATATAATAATAAAACTTGTCTTATAATTTTAAAAGCATTTTATTTGCATTTTCCTCTTAGGTGGAGTAAAAAGCAGCACTCGGTAGCAAAATTATTTGCAGCTTGGGCGATAATGCTTGAACCCCTCGCTACGCTCAGGATTCTATATTAGATCTCTTCGCTTCGCTCTAGATCCAATATACCGCCCTCGCCGTAAATATGTAATTTTGCTCCTATGTGACACAATTTACTAGCATTTTTGACATTCGTGACTGAAATTTGGTCGAACGGATATTTATAAAACCCAACCTGTACTTTATTAAGTATTTGAGACTTACATGAACTTCCTGTTTGGTGAACCATATAGACACGTAGCATAATACGTCAAAGTACAGCTCGCTTCATATAAAAAAAGCGCTGACGGCCATACAATTTATAGTGACGCGGACTATAGGCATAATTGTAACAAGAGTATATATGTGGCATAACTTGATAATAGATTCAGGATCAGTATGTTGCGATATATGTTGTGTGGTGCAAATAGGTACTAAGCCAGTTATATTTTTAAGCATATCAAATTAAATGTGTATAGTTATTTTAATACGAGCTTGTAAATAAGGCACCAGAATCAGTATAACTATAGAATCACGATATGAGAAGTCGTGAAGCATGATTTAAATCTTGGTTGTATGTTAGAGGGTAAATAAAAGCAAGTCATTATATGTATGCATCTGTGTAAAAGAATCGCGATTGTGAGTGGGCGCGGCGGTGATTGTGTTTTGTTCTAGAATGGGCGTGATGCCTGAAAAATTCTAATTAGTCCGTAATTTACATTATCAAAAAATATTGAACAAATATATTTTTCTTTTGTCAATTAAATAAAAAATTATGCGTTGAAGTTCCGCGTGACGTCACGCGTCACGCCTAGGTACACTTTTTACCTAGAAGTGACGTCATGAGCCCCCACTCCCGAACTTTGATGCGCGTTATCATTGTCAATTTTGATTGATTTGATAAAGCAAAAAAATACGTGTTCATTATTTTTTGATAATCTAACTGATGGACTAATTAGTTTTTTTTTTTACCCAGGCAGCATCCCTGGCCTGGCTCAGAAGAAATAGCAGGGTCCATCGCACACGGTTTTTACGGCGATGCGTCTCGTTGTCATTTTGGCATATAAACATCGTTGTATCTTTTTGTAGGGCGTTTGCATCACTGCAAGTAGCTGTGTGCTATGGCCTTTATTATTTTACCTTTGTTCTAGTTTACCATTAAATAAAATGTCGCAGAAATAAAGCCCCTACCCGCTTTGTGACTTCGCGTGCCGCGCGCGCGCTCCGCGCGAGCCGTTCGCGAACGGCGCGCGAGCAGCTCGTTCGTCAGGTGTGGACGCACCAATAGAGCTTCGCTGTTTATAAGTAAGTAGGTATCAGAAGTGTAGCGTGCCTTGGCGGGGCCTCGTATAATAATTAGTTTGGGGGCCCTTAGGAAGGGTAAAGATTTTTTGCTCACGCACGTTGGGCGCCCCCGTGGCCCCGCGGCCCCGTAAAATTGATACGGCATATACGGCGGTGGTGGCTACGCTCCTGGTAGGTATATGTATAAACTTGAAAATAGATTTGTTCGACTCAGTTGTATTGAATGCCATATATAATTATTTTGAGATCGTTGATTCGGCCACATTAGCTAGGACCAACACGGCAAGTTTAAACCGTCTCTGAGTATAATTAAAATAATTATTAAATTATAAAATTGAATGGCGTCAAGTGTCAAGTGTTTATATTTATGATTGTAAATGCATGCACGTTATTGCTTGACGTCGGCATGGCAGACCTAGCACGCTTCTTTTGATTCTTAATAATTTGTCCACCACAACATTGCTTTTGTAAAAATATATTAGGGACAAAACTAGGCTTAGTTTCATTGAACCCAGATTAGTTGGGAAACATATTCTGTTCTCTTAATAATCTAAACTTACGCACATATGTATGAATTGTGGAATAACATCCTTAAAGTAGCCATTAAGTTTATTTTTATATGAGCTCAATAATTTGTGTTATTAGTTATTCATCTATACTATGTATAGGTAGGTACACATTTTTAAGAGGAAGGCTGTTCTGTTATAAGTTTAAATAGGTATTTTAATTAAAAAATCTGGGAAATTAAACAGAAAAACTAATTTAAGCCCATGCGATCATAATTCAACAACAATATAGGTAAATAGGGAATAGCGATAAAACTGAAATTATGTGTTTAATTGATTAGCTAGATGTACCTATCTGTTTTATTTCTATGAGCACCGCACGCTGTGCACTGATACGTAGCTTTGGGTGATGTCACCTAAGTATTGATAGAAAGCGACGGTCTAAGTCTAAACGTAAACAGATGAAATCACCTCTAAAACCACGTGGACGTAGTTTAGCAAGAAGGATCCAAACCAAAATATTTCCCATTAATAATTAAGTTCTATGTCGTCGATATAATGTCTAAAATCCTAATAGGTTTTATTGTGAATTGGATCCTTTTGCCTAAATTACGTCCACGTGTCCGTGCACAGCGTGCGCCGCGGTTGACTTTTGCCTTAAAGCCGGCTACACTTGTTGGGCCAACCACCGCCAACGCGAACTCCGATGATGGCTACGAATTTTTCCATGAATTTACCTATCTTCCTGAAAATTCGTTATCAAAATAAGGTGTTTCGGAAGGGGGAGCAATTCCCCCCCCCCGTGTATCCTCACACGATTGCTGCAGCGGTTACCATGCTTATTTAGAGCTATTCTCACCTGTTACAACCATTTCGTTACCAGTAGCATGGACCAATAATACAAGAAGACTGTCAATCTGTATACATTTGAGCGTACATCGGAGCACTGATCCTGCTAGTTTTTACAAAAAACGTGAAAAAAGCCGAATCAACGACAGTTTGAAGACAAAAATGATTTATTTTAATTTAATTTGATTGAATATTCTCCCATGCTAACTCTAGTAGCGTCATCTAGTGACAAGCTTCCGAACTACGACCGAATACATTTTATTATATTGACATCTAGTATTAGCCTGGGAAGCTAGCTTTTCTGGCGTATGCTCAAATGTATGGAGGTTGACAGTCCATTTGTATTATTGGTCCATGCCAGTAGCAACTACTACTACAGCTAGGTAGCCACCAGATAAATCTTCATAAACGGCCATTGACCTTCCCCTTACCAAGAAATCTAGAAACTACGATCATGTCGCTGTCCATTCAAAACAATCGCTGATGGCAAAACGCACACATTTCATAATACTAGGATTCCAGGAATTTACAAATAATAAACAAAGTTGTAAACAGACCTTTACCAAAATGTCAAAAATCTTAGCAATGTTATCGCTCCGTCATTCAGAAGTGTCGTTAACGCCGCTTTCCGAATGAGCCATTACCTTGGTAGGTACCAGGGAGTCAATTACCGTTTATGCAGATTTATCTGTAGTCACTCTGTATAGGATTTTTTATTCCCAGTACTTACTGCCACCTTCCTTGAATGTTCAATACAAAGAAAAATATATTTAAAATATGAAAATCAAATACGTAGTTAGTAACATCACGAGGTTGAGTTAACTAACACCAAGTGGTGGTAACAGGTGGGTATTGCCCCATATTTAAAGGACCTAATATGAAAGAACTAAGGATTAGCTATCCCTTCGAATTCATTCTCCTGTAACCACCTTCAAAATTATGCCTAGAAGTTATAGTATGATAATATCTCAAGAATTACCTTACCCCAAAATATAAACTAATTTTTATCATCTCTAGCAGTAAGTATACCTACTTATATTCAAAATCTAACATCCAAGTGCAAATACAATTCACATTATTACAAATATTAAAATCTCAAGATCATAGAAACTTGCACCACTTAAGTCAGAATCATAATAGAATGGAAGAAGAGCTATGGATTGTTTCAACTAGGTAGCCAGAATCAAACTTGTGCATCTTAATTTATTGAATTAGTATTAACATTTTATTGTATCTATATACTTAAACATTCTGTACAAACATTGTGGAAATTGTAATAAATTTTTAATATTAATAGTACCGAGATTTTCTTTTGAATTCTACATGAATATCATCACATCATCAAGCAATTTTTAGGCATAGGAGTGAATAATCATAATGAGATTGAATTAGCGATTTGCAGGTTATTATTTATCTGCTTTTGTAGTTTCTTGATCGTCCTCATCATTGGAAGAGCCTTATTAAAAAAAGAAAGTATATAAATAATTCGATAATCATGTTTAACACTCATTCATTCAAAATTTAATACTCGTAACTAATAACTTACCACCAAGCCCGCCAGAACCAATTGATGAATATGAATCACTATTCTCAGATAAACTTCCCAACCATTTCTGAAAGTAGAAATCTAGTAAACCTTCTATCAGAAATGACATTCAATTTTACCAACGTAATCAACAGTAGGTACCTTGTCAGGCGGAATGAGCCTGTTGGCTTTTTTCATAAATTTGAAATTAGCTTTCTGGCCAAGATCCACCAAGTGCTTTGTGACTTCAGTGGTCGACATAGCTTTGGTCAGCACCCCTTCAAGAGTCTGGGGATCTTTTTCTAGCAACCCTGGAAACATGATTGCTAATGGTTTCAGTTCCGGTCCATCCTCACATTCCACCTAAAAGGAAAACTAATTACCTATTGTAAAAGCGATATGGTTAGGAACGGTGACAGTTTAAGCTAAATTTACGAGTTGCAGTACTTCTTCTTCATCGGAGATGGAAGGCGTCGTTTTGCCTGGAGTCTGCAAAATGTCTACCCATTCAGAGTCTTTGGCCAGCAGAGGAACCAGTGGTTCCACTGCATCATTAACATTACTGTCTCCAGTGTGTCTTGAACTCTGTAATTTCCACAAAAGTTGTTGCCATACAACATTCTCAATTAAACGTATTTCACAGATCACTAAACTGAACAATATGAACAATACTGATGCTTCTGGATTTGTTGTTAGAGATGCATTCTGTTTCGGTTTTTTATATTTCTTCTTGTTTGAGTGACTTGCATTCATTTTGAACAAGCCATTCTGTTATATTTTAAAACAGGCAATCAAATTAAAGAAAAGGAAAGTCATTGTTATAATAATATACCTACTTTCGTTAGATAAAAATGCACAATGACAGTAGTGACAATTTATTTAATTGACAATCTATACATATAGTGTGGTGTTCCCAGTAAGTAAATAACATGTTAAAAAAACACGAAGAAGGTTACTATATTTTTATGAATGTTGACTGCTGCTATTAAGCCTTGTACACACTGGGAGACAAGTCTAGAGACATCAAAATGTATCCACAGATATGCCTCCCATCTGTTTCGAAAAAATGTCTCTTCCGAGACAACAGTCCACATTGTCCGTCGTGATGTCCCAGGCAGATGTAGTGTTAGCCATGTTTCCAAACACGTTCACTCGCAAGGAGGACGTCTCGCGACACTGTCTCTGGCAAAAAACACCCCAATGACCCAATTTTTGAGACATCAAAGAGACTATATGAGACCATGCCGCGATATAATGTCTCGAGATAAATGTATCCTAGTGCATATAAGGCTTTATGTTGAATATTGTTTGCATTTATGAATATCCCTTAGGTCAATTATCTACGAGTAGTCATCATCTTCATCCATGTCATTCTTTGGGCCTGTTGGCGGAGGTACATAAGGTTGTGGAGCTGCATCGGAGCCAACGAGTCCCTGCTGCTGAAGCAGGAGCCATTGCTGTTGTTCCTGCTTTGCTTGCTCCTCGCGCGCCTGTAACGTCATACAAATATTAAAATGACATTGCATTATTAAAATCATCTCTAGGTACTAACAATAAGTCGAATGCAATTCACAGGTTTATAAACGCGCTGACAAGACCTAAATCGGCTTTACCATTAGCATTACCAAAGTAGTATTATTCCATTGATGGAAACTAGCCTATTGTATTGTGCCGAGATTATGAACCACTCTCTACCTACTATGGCCCAGACCAGCCATCCCCTTTTAGCGCTCACTCTCAGCCAGTGTGGGTCAAGCATGCCCCCTGATTCCAAGATAGATTTAAGATTAACCTTGGCAAATAGTTCCTGTTGTTGCCTTAGCAATTCTTCCTCTGGTATACCAAGGTTTTCAAGCCGGGTACTCTGCCTTCTTCTCTTTGCTGCTACGGCCTTGCAATCTTTCAGCACAGCTTCTGCTTCAATTGTGTAGTCATTAAATCCTAATCTGTCCAGTGCTATAAAATAAAAAAGTATTCATTAAAGCTACATTGCCATCATTGGCGGCGCGTGAGGGTAAGCTGGTGCATAATTTCTTAACTCAAACATTATAATATTATTAATTATTTCTTGTACTAACATCGAAATTGCATATTACATATTTTTTTATGTAAATACTATATTTAATGATTAATAATATAATGTTTAAAACTAGAAGCTTCACCTCTGATTGCCATTAAAATTGTGTTTGGATTAGCTAATGGGTGAAAATAGTTTCATTTTAATGTTTCATTCTTAGAACTTCATATTGATCAAAGAATTAACATGTATAATAAAATCATAAAGTGGAAAAGTCTGTACATTAAAGATAAAAATTAAAACACCAAACAAGTAATGGTTTTTGATCTGTTTGTCTGATTGTAAGTGCATGTTAAGCTTTTAAACTACTGGACAGATTTCAATGTGGTCTTCAATATTATATTAAGGGCAAATTCAGGCAGGACATAGGCTATGGAAACTTTTGGAAATATAAATAGAAGGGGGTAAATGAGAGGGTTGAAGTTATTATAGGAAAAAAGTAACAAATTTCCTTAAATTTAAAATAATGCATATAAACCCTTTATCTACTATATAAATACTTTGAACAATGAAACTATGGCGAGGTATTGTGTTCTCAGGAAGGTTTAGAACTAAACAAATAAAAAACAGCATTGCATTGCATGCCAGGTAAACCTAGCTCAGCAATATAATTAAAGATCATTTCATTCTAAATTTGTGCATACATTTAGAAAACTTTCTACTGAAATATGTATAATAGTATAATATGTATACATTATACATGTAATATGTATATATTATATAGAAGCAAAAACTGGATTGATGGTTATAAGTAAACTCCAAGAAAGTAATATATTTAAAAAATACAATGATTAGCAGTGTTTCTTACAAACAGCTGCAAACATTTAATATATGGAAGGGTGACAATATTACGTTTGTTCTACGAAAAGTACCTATGATAAACAGTAGTCTACTAAAACTTACCCGTGAGGACATGTTCAGCGTTAATGGTCTTCTTGTTACTCAGGTTACAGACTTCATTCGCTTCGGAACTGAGTAAGTGAATAAATTCAGTGCAGCAGTTGAGAATTAACTCTCTAGACTCAAATGCAACCCTTACAGAGGGCACCAGTTCCTTTATCATTTTGTTTATACTCGCCCTTGGAAGGGTTAATTCGTCTTCCTCTGATGGCGGTGGGCACAGCTCTTGTTCTGGGCTACCCATTGCACTAGTTTAACTTTGTTTAGAAAAGCGTTGTTTATTATATTATAAATAATAAAGAATACTCATTTAAGTCATTTAGTGCTGTTTGTTGCTGTTACTTTTTTGATTCTTTACTCTGGCTGTCAGTCAACTAGTAGACAGGGTCCGGTTAATGTACGTCCCGATAATGCACTACCAGATAATTCGCGACCACAAATAATGTACATGAATTATTGGGTCGTGCAATAGCTGCGAGTACAAAACTTGTGAGTGAGACGATAGGTAATCGAGATTATCTTAACAGAATGCTTAGCACACTAGCTTTTAACGCGCACTAAAGCATCTGTCACTTTTTACCTAATATGCAGGTGTGTGTCCCTTACACAATGCTTTATGTGCGCGATAAAAATGAGTATGTTAAGCCCTCAGACGTCAAAGTGTCATACTTCAGAATACAGATATTAATATATTCATCTCGAGAAGCGGAATATTAAGTTGATGGAGATACATTTTTAATTTAGTTCTTTTACAAACAAAACTGGGAGCGATAACTAGTTTAGGAGACAAGTATCGATAAACTAACTCACCACTTGACAGTTGATTTTGCCACAAAAATCTCGAGGTCTGCCCATGGTATTGCAATATTCAGGCCCGCAATTCTCAGTGCATTCGAGATAATTTCGATTGCAAGATTAAACGTCAAAGAGTTGTGTCAAACGACTGTATGCATTGACGTTTAATCTCAATTTTGAGATTATCTCGAATGCATCCAGAATTGGGGGCCAGATACAATGGGCAGAAAATATTGTCAAATCTTTTTTTAACAATTTTTTATTTCAAACTTCAATTTAAGGCAAGCACTTACTGCTAGGACCGATCTGGCACTTAAAGCCGTGCTACACGGTTGATAACCGAGCTCCCAACCAAGGTGACCTTTACAACTTGTTTACAACAGTGTAGACGGAAACGCGACGGCGGTGAGCAACGAACCACCAAGCAATTCGCCTTGGTCGGGAGCTCGGTTGCCAACCGTGTAGCACAGGTTTTAGGCAGCTCATTCATGGGGTCGTCTCAAGTAATGGCAACACACACATTTGTCTGTCAGGTCTGTCAGTTCAGCAGTTGTCATAATTCCAAAGAGCATAATTCATTCATTTATCTATTGTTATAAAGGTTGGATTTTGAAGAAGATATTTAAATTTAATAGGTAGTGTTAATCGTAATAATAATGGTTTTCTACTTCACTAGCGATGTAGTCTCTCCACCTATTACCTTATTTATGGGCGCTGATAAGCACGAAAGTAAGTACCAATACACTGATAAAATATTATAATTCTAATAGGATTAAAGTAGCAGCATTCGTGAGCGTTGCTTTTCTGTGAGGGCAATGTTATTTATATCACTTTGTGTCGTTGTAGATGAAGATTTAATCAAGTGGGGTTGGCCTGAAGATGTGTGGTTCCATGTGGACAAAGTCTCTTCGGCTCACGTTTACCTCCGCTTAGAAGCCGTAAGTAAAATAGAAGAACAAATTAAG
The DNA here is from genome assembly GCA_947859335.1 of Tortricodes alternella. Taxonomy (NCBI): domain Eukaryota; kingdom Metazoa; phylum Arthropoda; class Insecta; order Lepidoptera; family Tortricidae; genus Tortricodes; species Tortricodes alternella. The sequence goes on from OX401974.1 coordinate 11,558,856, forward strand.
GTTTTCGAGTTGCACATAATAGTGTTAATGCGTAGGAAGAGTTGGCTTTACTCAGTCTCCTAAGCAGATATAATGGTCTTAGTTCTTGTGTAACATCAATCAAACTCATCTGTTATTTGATAGAGTTTTATAAAAGGTAATAAACATACTTTAACAAATTGTGCATCTAGGTTACTTAATCATATTGTGGCCTGACAACCTTAACCTGCCCTATCCCACTAACCCTACCGGTGCAATGAAAGCTTCACCTACCTGTACGTCAGTGACAAATGGACGTAATTTAGGGAAAAGGATCCAATCCACAATAAAACCTATAAGGGTTTTAGACATTATATCGGTGACATAGATCTTAATTATTAATGGCAATTATTTTGGTTTGGATCCTTCTTGCTAAACTACGTCCAAATGACAGTGTAGGTTAGGTTCTCCGGCGAACTGGTGGGTCTATGGGATAGGATGGGTTAAATTACCTTGTTTTTACTTTGTCATAGTCATAGTTATTATTTAACCCTTTGAGCTCTATGGCCAAATGTGAAAAAGCCACAGATGCCAACAACATTATCAGATGAAAATGTACCGATATTCTATTTAATGTTTGGCAATGAAAGTGTTGATCTTTTGAACTCCATAGTCAGCTATGTATGACAGCAGATTTTCATGCCACTGGTGCCACTATATTCCAATATGTTTCCCATGTATTTGTGTTAGCTAATACCATGCACGCTTTTTCACATTTGGCTGTGACATTCAAGAGCTTAAAAGTGAAATTAAAGGGTAGAATGGTTGGCATGTAATTAGTTTATTGTTGATTAACTTTTCAAATAATAGATAAAAGGAAGTCTCCATTTTGAGACATGGTTATGTTAAGGTTTTATTTTGTTGTAGTGTCAAACGATAGATGAAATACCAAATTCAGTACTTGATGATGCATGCCAGCTGGTAAAGGCAAACTCGATAATGGGCAATAAAATGAATGATATTGACATAGTCTACACAATGTGGTCTAATCTGAAGAAGACTGCTGCAATGGAGGTACATCATTTACTTGCAAACATTTGTTTTACAAATCTAATTTTCTGTTACTGACATGGGTTTTGCATATTTTGCAGGCTGGACAAGTCGCATTCTTCAAAGACAAAGATGTCAGAAAGGTGAGAGTAGCCAAGAGAAACAATGAAATTGTAAATCGACTTAATAAAACAAAGAAGGAAGCTTTTCCAGATTTGAGGCAAGAGCGGGAAGAAAGAGACAGATCTGAGAGGGAAGACAAAAAGAAGCTGCTGAGAGAAAAGAAAGATAAAGATAAAGAGGAGGAGAAGAAGAAAAAGGAAGAAGCAGAACTAAGAAGCTACTCCACTTTGATGCGAGCAGAAAATATGACTACCAATTATGATGGAAATGATTCAGATGACTTTATGTGATAGGAAAAATAAATCTATTAATTTAAATGTATTATTATTCAGTATTATATTAATTGTTTCTTATATTGATACCAACAGAACCAAGGGAATTTACTACCCATGTAGGGTAATTAGCGTCTGGATAAAGTTCATCAACAAAATGCTGCACAAACTGAGGGAATGTCCCATCCTGTATCTGTTGCCGCATAGTTCGCATAAGTTTCATCTGAAAGAAGAAATAGGTTATACTGAGCAGATTATTTATTTGAATGACTAATAAGAATAACAAAATTATTAAAAAATATCAAATGATTATTCTTATTCGCATAAATGGCGAATAAGTTATTTGTCGAATGAATTGGCAAGAATAATAATTTATTTGAATAATTATTATTATTATATATTTATTTTTCAGATAACAAAGATCCATTATTATAGCATAAGAAGCACAATTCAATAAAAATACAAATTACAATAATTAAGATAAAAGATTAAAATTACAGAATGACTAAATTAATTAATAAAATAAACTAAGTCCGCATGTGGGTTTATTAAGGCTGCAGCCCAGCGCCCTTGCAAAAAGCTGTCAGGTCGGTCAGCCAACACCCTGAGGATGTTGTTGGAACTACTCTGTATTCTGCTTCTGATGGACACTATTTTCTTACGCATTGTAGCGTGAAAACCATCTACGCGATTTTCGGCAAACATGGCTGATGCGCTGCAGAATCTAGGTAGTCCCAACAACACTCTGAACATATTATTATATTGTACACGTAGGGCGTTGATAGCCCTTTGGGTATAGCCAACCCACAGGCCGCCGGTGTAAAAGGATTGACAGAAAGACTTGAATAAAGTGATCTTCACATCATCTGTACAATGCACGAACCTGCGGGCCAGCATGTTGCCCCGTACCGCCAGCGCCCTACGCTCTCTCTCCATGTCACAATCGTCCTTCAAGTCACTAGTGACCACATGACCCAGGTACTGAAACTGGTGCACCCTATTTAAATCCTGGCCATACAGTCGTATGGGTGGCACGTAGCAGGGCGAGGTGCCGCGCTCTGCGAACACTATTACCTCGCTCTTTTTGCAATTATATTTGAGCCCGTGCTCTTCGGCGTATGATTCGCAGACGCGCAGCAGATCCCGAAGTGCACAAACCGATGGACTCAGCAGCACCATGTCGTCCGCATAGCTGATGTTATTGACCATCTGGCCATCTATGGAACATCCCGCATGCATGCTGCTGAGCCCAGCGATCAGCTTGTTCACGTACAGGCTGAAGAGTTTTGGTGACGTCAATCCCCCTTGCCTCACCCCACATTCCAGCCGATACGTGTCGGAGGTGCGCCCCGCCCATCGAACACAGTTATCTTGGTGCGCATACCAGTGCCTAAACAGTCCAACAAGCTCTTCAGGCAAACCAGTAGCCCTTAGCTTATCCCAAAGTATCTGATAGGAAACCAGGTCGAAGGCTTTCGAAAGGTCTAGAAAACATCCATATACTGGAGTCTTTCTTTGTGTATAGTACCTGACAGTCTCCTTGAGGGTAAAAATAGCGCTTTCAGTCGAAAGTCCGGCACGAAAACCGAACTGAGCGTCATGTAAATGTAAATATTTATCCAGCTGTTTGTCAAGGAGACCGTCAAGCACCTTGGCCATGACTGTAGCCAACGAAATCGGCCTATAGTTGTCCCTATCAGATATGTCACCCGTTTTATTTTTAACAATAGGAACGACAAGGGTTCGCATAAGGTTTGATGGCATGTACGTGTGTCTGATGCATAGGTTAAAGAACATACTGAGAACTCGGGGTAAATGCACGCCCGCGTGTTGAAGATGCTCGATGCTAAGCGCGTCGTGGCCCGGCGACTTTCCACGCTTCATGTTTTTTATAGTACGCCTCACATCATGAGCTGTGAAATAAATCAACGCCTCACCATTTCGCTGCGTAGCATCCAGCACCTCCCCCCACGGTTCCAGACCCCGCTGTCTGATATGAGCAGGTGATGCCTGGACCCTAAACTGTTGCTTGAAAAGTTGAGCAATACCGTTTGGGTCACTGACACCATCCACGCTCGCAGGTGAACTAGGTTTAGAATTTAATTTTTGTATACTTTTCCAAAAACTGCCAAAATCTTTATTTTTATGTTGGTTTGCAATAATATTCATTTTAATTCGATTTTGGTTCTTTAAACACCAAGTTAATTTAGCTTTAAAACATTTACGGGTATTACTCATTCGTTCGTATAACGGACCTGAAACTGGCTTGCCATAAATAAGCCATTGTTCAAAACAATTTCTAGCCTTCTTATGCGCCTCGCTAACATGAAAATTCCAGCCGACCACCCTTCGTTTGTTTTTATTAACACGTGTATTGTGGGTCAAGGTCGCAGCTTCAGACAACACTTCAACTATTTTATAATACATGTTATCTATTATTTGCCTGTGATGAATACAATCACACATATGATCGGCACATTCTCTTAACTCCGTTGGAAAATCAATTTCACGAAGTTTTTTGTGGCACAATGCATGGTATTTTTGAACTTGGCGCAAGTCCCCAGTCCCCCATAATACCTTGTTACAAGAATGAACTTGCTGATGCAATTTAGACCTAATTAAGTTCAAATTACATTCCACAATTAGCGGAAAATGATCCGACGAGTAAACATTATAATCAATGTGGATATTAGTTATTGTTTCCCAAGCCGAACTTGTAACAAGGCAGTGATCCAGCCATCTTTTACAATTATGCGCCTCACTGATAAATGTAAAATTATCAGAACATACATTTAAAAACTCGTAGTCCGCACATACCCACAATTGTTCCGCGGAAAATGATAACATCTCCTTTCCGAACGTCTCCGAGTAGTGAGCGTTATAATCACCAAACATGTAAACACATTCTACATTACAACTTTCCACAAGGGCACAGAGCACGCCTAGACACTCAGTGAACAACTGTAAATTCGCCGCACTATCAGTCGGCATATAAACACTACACACAACGAATGCACTATTGCAAGTTTTAACTTTAATTGCTGCTATGCGATTATTGTCCGTCGCGATCACAGAGACGCTCTCAAACACTGACTTGCGCCATAAAACTGCAACGCCGCCGTGCGGGCGCCCGCGCAGTATCCCCGCCGAGACGTCAACGGCTGATAAACCAGTGTACCCGAAATCCTCATGTAATTCTCCTAAATACGGCAGGTCATAGGGGAGCAGCCACGTTTCTTGCAGGCATATTATATCCGCCTTGTTACATAATTTCGTAACTTCCACGGCCGAAGTTTTCACATTCTTACAATTGAAGCTGATAAAATTACAATAACTATTTTTATTTGTTTCATCCATTATCGATTTAATTTAATTTAATTTATCAGAAATACTAATCACTGCATTTCGTTTAAAATACACGAAGCGTCGAAAACTTATGCCTACCGGCCACATTTCCTCATTGAGAAACAGATGCTCTTTATACTTAGGTACCCATAATTTGTAGGAATTGTAATCCTTATCTTTTCTCATATTCATTCTTATAAGATTCACTGCTTCTTTTGTGTTTTCTAATATATAATCCTCTATGTCCTTTTCAATGGTATCTTTGTGGACGTTTGAAATGTAGAGAGGTACTTTGGATTCAGCCGCCTTAAACTTGCATGTTTGAACATTCTGTGCTTTTCCTGTGCATATATCTAGTTTATTTCTATATCTATGGCGGCGCTTTACCTCAACCCATTCCCCCTTAGATTTTTCCTCCTTCCACTCTTCACTACTGTTTAGTACGCTTGCAACTGTGGGACGTTCTCGGCCAGTGCTATGATTTTTAGGGTGTTGAAGTGTCTGCAATGAATACGGCGTAACACTACCACCGACGGGTGCACAGAGGTCCCTTTGTTCACCTTGCAGTTGCAGGTCAGATTCTAAAACGCCGGAGCAGCTACCATCTCTAGCCATCGACAACTTATTGTACTCGAAGTCAGATAAACCATCAAGCTCAGTCAAACCTGCAACACTTTCATTTACGGAATGTGATAAACCGATAGGTCCGCTATTCATTTCAAAAGATTGCCTTGCAGCGCCCCGCTTGCAGTTTACATTTATCTCACGGTAGTCCGGAACCGTCGTAGGCGACTGCGAACGGTTTAACGGCTCGGTTGTTCGTGTTATTTGTTCATTGCATAGCATATCTTTCGTCACATAAGTTCCTTTAATATGTTTAACTTCTTCCTGCAATATTAGCAGGTCCTTCAGCAAACGTGTCACATCTACGTGGTCAAAAGAAATTGGGGGTAGCTTCTGAAGATCCCTCGCGACAAAGATTGGAAAATTCTCTGGATCCGTTTCTTTAAATACGCATATAATATCCTCCATATCCCTTTGTATTTTTCCATCACTTTTGCGTTTTATCCTTTTCTTATCCGTTTTCACAGCTTCGAAAAGTAACGATTTCGCATTTAAAATGTCTGCTTCCGTAAAACCCGTTACACAAATACGAATAAGACTTGGGTTATCCATAACTCGGATCTTATTTTGGACAAACGCCAAAACCTCATTAATCACAACGTTACAACCCGGACACTTTATAATTTTATCCATTCTTATTTTTAAACACGGTTTACGTATTTACATTTTTTTTTTCTTACGTACTCATGACCGACACGCGTCCTACCTCCGGACGGACGGAATAATTAATTTTCTCGAATAATAATAGTTACAAATAACTGAAAGACAGTTTTTTTTACTAATACACTAAGCTTACCTACTTATCGTCGTATATAAATAAAGCGTCCTTGTAATAAATATTATTAGTGTTATTTATTCGAATAAATCATTCTTCGTCATTCGAAAATGCAGACAAATGATTTATTCGCGAATAATAAGATCTACTAATAATGACCATCTCTGATACTGAGGATAAAGCTAACAATATTTTGTTTTAAGTATTAGGGGGTTACCAAGATCTCTAAATGCGATTATTTGTAGCCCTTAGCTGAACGGTGTCGCTATTTCATACCTCACCATATATTTTACACATGTAAATAAAATGTGGTACGAAATAGCGTCGCAATTAAGTTTACACACACACACACACTCATACATAGCATTCGATCACGCCCGAAATCCCTAATAGGGTGGGCAGAGCCACAAGACCACTTGTGGCCACGTTCGATTAATTAATCCTCAGATGGTATGATGAACCGTATGGTGACAGGTGATCAGCCCATCGCCCATACAGATAGTCCACCATGTTGGAGAGGACCCGTCCCTTAGTCGACTTTTACGACATTCCAGGATGATAAGCATCTGCACGCCTTCTATGCTATTTCGTCACTCCCAGTGCAGCAGAGGAGAAGTTAAGTTTAGGACCTAAAGATAATCGCATTAAGAGATGTGGTAACCCCAAACCTTACTATTTATTTCCTACCTGATAAGCAATATTGTGGACTGATATCAAATGACAGGCCACAGTTTCCACGGTGACAATGCAGTGTAAATAAGCTCTGGTGTAGTTCTGACATGTTGAACAGGCGCAATCCTTATCAATTGGTGTCAAATCTGTTTCATACAGTTTCTGTTTCAGATTAAGTTGCCCTTTATTGACAAGTGCACATCCAAACCTCTGTAAGAATCATTGCTTTAGTCTCATTATACAAGTAAAATTACAATATGATGCTACATGACTACATCCTTAAATAATCCCTAATTTTTGTTTGTCTCCTACCTATGCATACAACTACCATTCAATAGATAGTACCATTCAGTAGTAGACCGAACCACGACCGGACGCAAGTATAGGGGCTTAATTTTTAATGATTATAGCCTTAATTTTGGTGCTTCTGTACTTACAGCAGTTCTCGTCGGAAATACGCAGTCAAACATGTCTACTCCCAAAGCGACGCAAACCACTAGGTCAATAGCTACTCCGACTCCCATCAAATAGCGTGGTTTGTTCTTGTCTAGTATGTTAGTACTCAGGTCCACCATGGGCCAGAAATCATCTTTTGACTCACCACCACTGAAAAATAAAAGCAAAAACTTGAGCATGTTTTTATAATGATATATTTTGTCAAAGTTAACTAACTAACTTTAAATTTACAAAAGTCTTAAGCTTTTTATTAATTCCCATGTTTCAACAAAGTTATTTACCGAGTAATAAGGTACTGGCTATTGCCTGCCACTTCCTCTGCTTTGGAATTAGTTTATCGCGCGCAATGCCATCTATCGAAGAGTAGCATTTCTCCCGTATATATAAAGATACCTGAAAATCCTTCCAGTGTACCAGGATAAAGAGTATTCTATGTCTATCTCCATATAACGAGCTATGTGCCATTTTTTATGGAAATCTGTTAAGCCATTTGGCCATAAAAATGGAATAAACAAAAACTTTCCCATTTATAATAAATAGTATGGCTTTATACCTATTTCTCTTTTAGCTTTAATTGTATTTTAAGACCCATTTTAAATTTGAAATTACCTTAGTCCCCCTATAGCAAATCCATTAACATCTTTTGTTATATGCTCCCTAGCACTTTTTTCTCTTAACTCTCTATTTAATAAGCCCTGAACTATAGGAAAGATATTTTGTTCTGTAGGTCTCTGATGAGCTTTCAGGCAGCGGTCTAGCCAACGACTAGTCCTTTCTGTGGCTTCCTTAATTCTATCATAATCATTGAAGGTTGTTTGGACAACATCATCCAACTGCATTATTATGTCTGCACCTGAAATAACAAATAATAAGATGGCTTTAACTTCCCTTATAGTTAACCTTTTGAACACCAGTCAGCTGTAGCCAACAGCATGCCGTGGCACGGAAATCTGCTGTCCGCTGTGATGGCTCACTCAGCATCCGCAGCACGCTTTCTCCCATTGAGCCGTGGCGTTCAAAAGGTTATGGACAACATCACACCATATTTTACTCATACCTATACAATTTTGTATCTCAATAGATTTCTCTGGAGTCAGCATTATTTCTGAATTGTCATAAGGTGACCGAAATTTAACTCCTTCCTCAGTGATTTCAGCCAATTTTAAAAGAGATACCATTTGAAATCCACCAGAGTCTGTTAGCAGTGCTCGGCGCCATCCCATGAAGTTGTGCAGCCCACCTGCTTTACTCAGAACCTCTGTGCCAGGCCGATTGCCCAAATGATAAGTGTTACCCAAAATTATTTCACAATCTAAATTTTCTAATTGTTCTGGTAAGATACCTTTCATTGTGCCCTGTGTAACATTAAAAAAATAAAATTATGCAATGTTTCATAATAAGAATAACGGGCAAAAAATGAAAAATCTTCAGTTTACCTGTGTTCCGACTGGCATGAAAACTGGTGTTTTAACTTTATAATGTGGCAGTTCCATTAGCCCAGCTCGAGCCTTTGATATTGAACATTCAGCTTGCACAGTAAATGCTAAGGCTTTAGTAGCCATCTTTATTGAGTAATTAAATTGACAATACTTCTTAATGCTGAAATAGTTGAGTTAGTTATATATATTATATAGTTAGGTATAGTTGAACCACTTGTATTGTAACCCTTCATAGAACCTTGTCATAATAAAGTGATGTGCTCGATCATATATATATACATAACTTTAACCAATAAGGTTCTATAGAGGGCCACAATATAACTAGTTGGGCCATAAATAGAATATTGAATAAGCATTTTGTTTGTGTCTATCTGAATATGAGAACAAGATCCACAGACCAATAATGATAATGTCATGTTATTCTAACACAGACCGATAACCTAGACTTAGACGTCGATCTAACCACATCCCACATTACTAGTTAGTACCTTGGCGGGCGACAAAGTTTCGCTCAGCGTCTTTATTTCTTTAACACCTATCTAAATAGACGTAGAAAGTATAACATTCTCAAAAAAATATCAATATGTAGAGTACTACAGAGTAGAAGACTATTTATTATCATCCCACACACAATACAGGTTAGGTTAGGTTAGGTCCTCTGTTATGTTATCCCAAATCCCAACCAATCCCATCATCTGTCCCATCCCACAGAGTAAATGACATTGACAAGACTGATAGTGTGTTGCCATTGGTTGCCTTACACGACGGAAAAAAATAGTGATGAGCTCGATCGACATTGTCAATAACTTATTTCACTATTGTGTAAAACTAGACTAGCAAAAGCAATAAAATAATTTCATTACTAATAACATATTAATTTGCTCACAAGCTTCTTTGATGGCATTCATGACATTCAGTTATAATTCACAAGTAATATAAAAAATATTTTATTATATATTCCTAGTACTTATTTTATTATTTTAGCTAAAGAAAAAAACAACGCTAAAATGTACTTGAAATATTTCCATTTCAACTCATTTCGGTGCAAAGGTTGTCCATCGCGATTCAACGCGGTAACGACGCCCGGACTGATGCGGGGCGGGTTATTTGACTAGTTTTTTATTTTATTTATTTTTATATATATAGATAGTTTAGTATTCTATTTTTTTTCTAATTGACTGACAAACGAGCTGACGGCCCACCTGATGGAAAGTGGTCACCGCCGCCCATGGACATCTGCAACACCAGAGGTGCTGCCAATGCGTTGCCAGTCTAGGGAGGATGGGGAATGGGGATGGGATAGGGATGAGGGAATAGGCCTCCGGAGATATAAGAATAGTAATTTTTTCCTGTGTTCTCTATTTAATAAATGATTTTCATATTTCTGAGAGTTTCATCCAGTGTGCAACGAACTTAATTTGCGTTTCTGGCAGAAACATCAGAATCTGGTTCATATTATTATCTCAATCGGACAAGTAAAAATTTGAGCTTATAAAAAAATAAATTCTAACCTTCTATGTCCAATATTTTCATTAGGTATTTGAATTTGCAGATAATAAATCATTTTCTGTGGGGTCAATAGAATAAGTAAATAAGATTATTAATGACAAATACTCTTCGTGTCAAGATGTAAATAATTTCGGTGTGGTGACCATGAGTGCAAATCAGGTAAGTCGCAATTTCTTAACATTTTCTTGGGTTGTTATAAATTGTATTAGTGCATATTATATACGTGAATATGGTTTTTAAACTTATTTAGATTATTTACAAAAGGTATTGAGAATTTGAACTTATAGAGGTTTATCATTTTTAGCTCAGTTGCACAGTGTCCACGTGATTTGACTAGTTTTGTCGATCATGGTTCAAATCCCGATGTCTGCTGGTATACCTATGGCATTTTTACATTTGTTTAATGATACTTTTATAAAAGCATTGTTATAACACAAATCAAACTTTTATTTTTCAGCATAGTTTCAAAATGTTGCATCATGTGCCTTGGTATTATTTTTTAATTTTTTGTTTTTATTTCGTCCCAAATTTACAGACCTAAACTTTTCACAATTTCTGTGTTCATGTTAAAAAAGCCTTATAAATATATATTTAACAAGAATTATTTAATCATACTTTCTCATACATTTACTTTTATAACCAATTGCCCATTGCAATGGTAGATGCTAATGATCATGAGACCACAATTTATTGTCCTTCATATTATATATTATACTGTCACCTGCACTGGTTAATGGCTATTGAGAATCTGTACTGTATGACATTACTATTTCACTGCCAAGGATAGGTTCTCCTAGTCACAGAAACAATTAATATCACACCAATTCAATCAGTTTTAGTTTTCTAAATTTTCATTGCAATTCATTTTTTTTTGAGAAACCTGACAACCTAGCATTACTTATCTATACATATAAAACAGTACCGTGACTCACTTATAGACAACGCACAGCCTAAACGGGTGGTCCTAGAAGTTTTAAATTTGGAGGAGACATTCCTCGAGTATCCTAGAGGTTCCCTCAGAATGGATTTTTTGAAATTCCATCCCTAAAGGGTTGAAAAGGGTTGATAAAGTTTGTATGGAAAATACCACGGGCCAAGCTGTGGCGGGTCCACTAGTTGCAATATAAGTCTGTGAAAGGTCCATAATAATTTACTACCATAGCTGTGCACTGTTAATCAAACAAAACTTCGTTAATCGCTAATCCGTTCCTAAAAAAGTTAACTTCGTTAAACATAAAAGCGTTATATTTCAGAAGATTTAATGGAAGTTAATGTTAATCGTTAACTTGTGATAGAAATTGCATTTTATAATTCGTTACGTTAGTGATTTACTTATAAAAAAATGTTGGTATGGGCAATGAAAGTTTTGGCAGGACATGTAAAATTATAACAAAATTGTGTGCGTGCGATGACCACTGGTCTGTGGTCGTACCCGTACTTGTTGGAAAGTGTTTTCTGCGGCGCGGCGCAGCCCGCGCTGTATTGTTTTATCAATAATAGGTGCTTAATTAACGGTTAACGGACTTTAATTGTTTTAACGGATGTTAATGAGTCCGTTAACGATTTTTAAACTTAACTTAAAAGTTAATCCGTTACTCGAAATGGTAACTTAATTAACAATTAACGGATAAACGGTCTTGTGCCCAGCTATGTTACTACTTATTTTTTATTTTTATTTCAATTGACTGACAAACAAGCTGACGGCCCACCTGATGGAAAGTGGTCACTGCCGCCCATGGACATCTGCAACACCAGAGGTGCTGCCAATGCGTTGCCAGTCTAGGGAGGATGGGGAATGGGGATGGGATGGGGATGAGGGAATAGGCCTCCGGATCTATGTCAAAATCTAAAATTTCCATTGGCAAAAATTTAAATTTATTATTATTATTATTATTAATTATCAGGCAAGCAGTTGTAGCAACTGATAAATGCCTGTATCCAGCTATTATTTTATCAGGTGCTTCTTTTATGAATGTTGTACTTATCCAGTCTATTCTTAAACTGATTGACATTCAGCACTGAGACCACTCCTTCTGGTAGTTATTGATAGTTGGTTTATTATTGATATTATTAAATTTAATCTCCTACACCATAAAATGTAATCTACACCATGAATTAAAACCAAAAGTTTTTATTTCATCAAAACTCAGACAAACTACATAATATTATTGTGGAATTAGCACTCAATTACTGCTCCTTAACCCCTGGATCCATGCTTTTTTTTTAGTGCACTTTTTTATTCCTTATTTTTGTTTTAGTACTCCAAGATACAAATGAGATGCAAATACTGTTTATTTTTTCACTAGACGAGGTGTTAAACAATATATTAAAATTAATATTTTATTTTTATTATTAGTAACTCATAAACAAAGAGGAATATTGAGTGGAAGAGGGACAAGAGAGTTAAATATTATAAAGGAATGGAAAGTCCATTTCCTTTGAGTTTTATTTCCTGAAAAGTCCTTAGGTAGGTGCATGTTCCTTTAATCAGTACTTTTGAAAAGTAATGTAAGGTTTTATTGATGGAACATTTTTTTTATAATTTTTGAAATATTTTCAGTGTGGTGTGTAAATCATACATTTTCGAAAATGAATAATAGAAAGGTCACAAAGCGTAAGGGCTCAAAGTCTAAAAAAAACAATGACCCAGCTGAAGTCTTTGTTTTACCTCCCAATCTATTAGAGAAGTTGGGTATCAAATTAGGTGACATGGAAATTACACCAGATTCCACGGATCGTTTAATGTCAGGCAAGTGTTAATTTCTATTTCGATATCCAAATATTTGAGTGCATGTGTTGAATTTAGCTATCTTTCAAAATAACTGTTATTAATTAATGAAATATAGGTATAATAATGGTAATGTACATTTAAATACTGTATTGACAGCACTTTGGAATACCAACTAAGTATGAAAGAAATTAAAACATTCAGCATATTTTTTTGTGAATTAATATAGTCAAGTCATCTATAAAGTACGTCACACGTTAAGAGGGGGGAGGGGGTCGCCGAAGTGTGAGATTGTGTGACAAGGTGTGGGAGGGGTCCTAAGTTTCGTGACGTCACATTTGAAAATCTAATACATCTAAGTGTTAAAATGCCAAATTTGAACTATTAACGAAAGACTTAAAAATATATCCAACTCTATCTGTATTGGCATAAGGTTTTAATTGCTTTGTTGGCGAGTTCACACTTGCTCTACTAGTGTCACTCGCCGGTCGCGTTCCTTCAAATGTTTGAATTGATGTTGATCATATTAAAATAAAAATGTAACTGGAAATAAAACAGCTGTTTTAATTTAATAATTTCTAGATGTAAAATTGCAAAGTATTTCACACAAATGTGACCAACTGGGACAAGGACGGGGGAGGGGTCAAACAATCACGAGACTAGTGTGACGTTCTTTATGTATGACCCCTAACTCACGTTCAGAATGAAGAGGAATCCAATTGCACCTTATTTGCTCAAATGAATAAATGTGAGATGGTACATTCATACCTACACAGCTTGTGAGATTCGACATCCCCTTCCATGTGGCTTTGCCATAATTGGGTAAAATATAGACTTCATGTTATAGTAATCAAATTTGATGTTTCAATTCAATATTTATTGTTGTTTGCAGATAATGATTCAATTTCTAAAGAGATAGATGTTGAGCAGGAGAAACACATCCTTAACGACACTGAAAATTACTTTACGACATCTTTACAAAATGAATCATCAATTATAGAAACAGCAAATTTGATGAAGAAATCTGTTTTTTTAAGTCCTACATTTATTTCCAATAATACATGTAGTATTAGAGGTGAAGTGGAGATAGTTGGAAATGCTGATTTAGTGAAAGAGTTTCCCCAAACTAGAATTTCTGAGCTTACTGTGCATCAAAATAATGAACATGATGTAAGTGGCAATAAAAAAAGGGAAGACGTTACCATTAACGTACAGCAAGAATCGGTGCCTTGGGCTGATTTGAAAAATCGAAGTAGTGCTCAAATAGACGTGCCATTGCAGGACACAAACAAGGATGATCTATCCATGAATGTCGACGTCAAAATACGTAATGTCGCAAATGAAAACATTTTTGATAATAGTTCAGATGCAGCATATTCTTTTGATTGCAGCAATAGTAATATCATATTGACTGATATAACCGATGGGTTGAATAGTTCTACTTTGCCCGCTGAATGCGAGAATAACCAAAGTAAAAACAAGAAGATCAACATTCTTTCTGAACAAATACTGGATCCTTCACAATTGAAAGTATTTCAACAATGTTATTCGCAGAATTTAAGCAGATTAATCCCTGTAACGGTTAATACCGTCATCAACAGTCACTATAAAAATAGTAATGACGTGAATTGTATTTCTAAATTGATTTATCCACCTGGAATTGGTGTTGAAGATTTAAGTGATGTGAATAAGCAGAACTGCGTGAAAGCAAGTCTTCTCACAGTTGAAGCTATCCCTGAAATAAATGACAACAGAACCTGTAATATTTTGTCCAATGCAAGTGATGAAACATTAATTGGTACTCAAGAGCAAGTAGGTACAAATTCAGATGGCAAGATATTTCAAGGGTCTACAAATCTAATCATGGAGCATGGAAATGAAGTGAATACAGATGTAGTGTTTTCATGTACTGTTGATAATGGGGTGAAGCAAAATGCTGATATAACGGATATTTTAGATAAAATAAATCCCGAGAATAAGGATAATAAAAAAAAGCCCGAGAATAAGGATAATAAAGTATATGAGACATCAGAAATAATTAATATAAATCCTTTTAAGTGTAAAATGTCTTATAATGATAATATGAATTTGAAACATACAGCAGATATAATTAAATTACGAGATATTGATGAAAACGAATCGAGATCAACGTCACAAAATGTTGAGAACCATTTGAAAGAAAGTAAAGAAGATATAATGCCTATAAAAATCAGTCATAATAAAAGTTTTGTTAGCAATGATATATTCCCAAATAAAAATGAAATAGATTTTAAAGACAGTGAAAAAAAGTTAGACACTAAAAATATAGGTTCCATGGAGCTTTTACGAGTGGAATACGAAGCAAATCAACCTGCGAGTATTTGTCTATCAAAAGATAAATCATTATCTGACAGTGCAACTCCTCAAGCTATTATGACACAAGAGTGCAGAAGAAATGAACATGGAAGGCAGCAAAATAAAGCTGATTTAGAGTATGATGAACCCCATGTTAAAACAAAATTAAATAAATGCAGATTTCGCCCATGTTACAATAGTAAATTACATCATGACGTACAACATGATCATTTAAAGACTGCTACAGATGTTCAAGACGATAAAGTCAGAGAAATTGCGAAATATTTGAGTAAATTTGCTGAGATGCAAAAGAATAAAGCTTCTGATAAAAGACATAATTTTGCTGACCACAAAACGTCAACGAATAGGAAGCAAGCTGCCTACTCTAAACTATCAATTCATGGTGTTGAAAAACCAGGTGGTTCAGGAAGTAAAAAGTATGGTCAGAATATTAAGAAATACGAACGGAAACACAAAGATCTGCCAACTGTAAAAAATATTTTCAACACATATCAAAGTATTGTAACAGAAACCCATGAAATAGATCTAATTGGAAATATTTCAAATGAAACTTGTAATGAAAACGAGATAGAGAACGGATTATGCCTGTGTGATGATTTTGGACGTTTGATATTTTATGATTACGAAAATAAATATGAACACATTCATTTTTGGAATAAAAATATAATCGATTGCACGCCCGATTTGATATTCAGTATATATAATGAAAATGTTCCTGGCTCAAAAATCAACGATGATCTCACTCTTGATGGTATAACAGATGTAAATAACGAATTCACTCCTAAAAATAATTCTGTTTGTAATGATCGTATAGTGTGTTGGAACGAAATCAAGCTAAATGATGAAGAAAACCTAGTCTGGAATGATAAAGAGAGTCTTCTATTGAGCTTTAATGAGGATACTATAGATATCTTACAAAACCCTAAAACACCTTGTGAACTTAGAGAAATTTTGCCTGAAATTCCTGTAAGTGCAGTAACTATACTTTTTGATAAATTAATCTCAGTTTAACTGTCACAATCAATACCTTTTGTATCTAGTCACTTTAAAATAGTGTTCGTTTGTTAGTTATTTTTAATGCTATGTATTACTTTGTCTCTTTTCCAGACCTTCATTGAAAGTCCAGCAACAAGCAATGGAATTGTACAAAGTGAAATGATAACTGCAGATTTATTAAAAAGTTGTCAAGGGTCAATACACAACAAAATTAAACTAAACACAGATGAAAATCCTACAATAAATGGAAAGGTAGCTGTTTGCTTAGTTAGTTTATTTTAAAATGAAACAATTTATTAAGTAGTTTTGTATTTTTTGTTTGATTATTCCAGAAGAGAAAATGTTCGAATTTCCTTGGCAGCAGTGATGAATCACCTGCAAAGAAACTTGGTGTATTAGAGAGCGAGTTAACGTTAAACTCGGAATCCGATAAAATCACCAAAGAACTTAGTGTAGCAGACGACGAGCACGCTGAAAAGGTATAATATTTTAAGATAGATTAATAAACCCATTCTGCAAATTATCGTTATTGAATGTTGTTTTTAACACTCGTCCCGGCCTAGAAGTTTGATAATAATTGTTGCTTTAAGTATACACTTATATTCAAGCATAATCTTCTCACTATGAGAACAAGTCGGCGTTTTATCGAATAAAAACGTTATTCTTGGTTAGTGTGTCTAATACTACTTACTACATACAAATTAACGCATAGGTACAACAAGTATTCTTTTCATATCATATATAGGTATGTATGAAATGTCCTCAAATAATAACTGTTCAAGAGCAAACTGCAATACGCTGAATTTCTTATAAAATACTAATACTAAATTAAAATACTACGCGTACTCATTGTCGAATAACTGTTTAAGGTTTTGCCTGATGTCGAGGCCAACTTGGAAGGGCCGTCTATATTGAATGAACTCTCAACCGCCACTTGCGGGGTTTGCGGACAAAATGTCGAGGACACGAGTTGGTTACAGCACATAGCATTTAACCACAACTACCTGTCTTGGAAATTTGGCGAATCACCTCTAGTAAGTCACTTATTTACGTTTACTTTAGTTTCGAATGGATAGATTACTCCGAAGCGCCAAATTGAAAGTCCCCTTTCCTTTGAATTGAGAATATCAATTGAGAGAAATTGACTCTTAGTTTGAAGTTTTGAACTTCGAATTTGGAAAGGGGTCTTCAGATATGTATTTTATTTCATCAAAAATGAATGAAAAAACATTTTGATTTTTAATTCACTCCTTTGTTTACCCGTGACTTTTTGTATACAATTGCATAATTAATTATTAAGAGGAGTGTGAACCTACAGCTTTTCAAACAAAAGGCGATAACGATTTCCACGCCTTAAATGTTAACCGATGCTGACCAATTTTTGATAGGTTGTCAGTTAGAACAAAATCTAGGTCTATACGTTTTGGTTTTTTCAGTAGGTATATCAATAAATTCAGTTTTATTGATGTTTTAGTATTCTCGTACAAAAAAAAATGGCGATTATTCCACTTTGGTGATCATTAATCAATATTCAAAAAACGTGTAATCCTTGATTTGGTTCTGACTGACAACCTATCAAAAAGTGGTCAAAATTGGTTAACATGTAAGGGGTAGAAATCGTTATCGCCTTTTGAATGAAAAGGTGGATTTTTGCCGTTGATTTACAGTCTGCTTAAAACACTCGTGGAATTCTGTTATTAAAATCACCTTCAGTTTGTTTTATAAACACCCATTTTTTTTTTAAACCATGTTGAGGTCGGGTGGGGCATATTTTCTTGTGACGTTTTTCATCGTCGTTGTTTAGTACCAATATAACTGATTTAATTTAAATTATTTCAGGACTTCGATAACAAGCAGATCGTTATCCAGTACTTATCAAGCCTCATTAAACAGTATGAAGTGTTAAATTGCAATAAATGTGGTGAAAGCAGCATTTCTGCAAAGTCATTTTTACACCATATAAAACATTGTGGTGTAGATGAGGTATAATTATTTTAAGGTTTTTTTTCTCCACTGTTAAAGAGGTTTTTGGTAGAAGTAAAATATTTCTATTATTTTAGGTATCAAAAAATGAGCGTATTCTTAATGCCTCTCCAGCACTTATATCTGAAGTTGAATCAGTTGCACATGTTGATGTTAGTAATGTTAATGCCGAAAATAAAGCGGTGGCTTTAAATGATGAGTTGATAAAATGCGGCGTGTGCGATGAATCTTTGCAAGATAAAGACTGGAACAGTCATATTGGATCGCGACACGACTACCTGGCGTGGAAATGTGGAGAGCCGACTTTGGTAGGTATAATTTCAGTTAAAAAGCCACTAGAATAAATTATTGATATTGAAACAATTGTCTGTTTAAAAGTAACTTTTCTTTCCTTGTTATTGTCAGGATGTAAATGATAAGGATGCGGTCCGAGAACACTTACATAATATCATGAAGGAGTGCGGGGGACTTAAGTGCTCGAAATGCGGTCTCACCAGGAAATATATGAAAGCTTACTTGACTCATTTTAAAAAGTGCAACGGGCCGATTGTAAGTTTCCTTTGAACCTGCTAAAACCGTACATATATAATAACACTTTTTTCCTGACGCGACCTATAACTATTTGTAGGAATCCCAAATCGACAGTGACCTCAAAACCTCGTGCGACGTTGTTCCTGAAATTGAATTAGTTAAACATGGGAGACGTTCCATTGGTACTGCTTATATTAAAAGCGAACTGTCGCCTGTTGATGATGTGTTTACAAAATGTGGCGTTTGCGGGGAATCTGTGCAAGTTATTGACTGGAACAGTCATATAGAATTGAAACATGACTATATGGCGTGGAAATTTGGAGAGCCGACTTTGGTAGGTTCAAGCTATAATAATAATAGTAATAATAAGAGACACTCGCTTGATGGCTGGTCAAGATACATGTGACGGTACTCCTGCACACGGCGCATCGTCAGAGGCTCCTCTCTGCGGCCCACACCACCGGTAGCTTGAGCCCTGCCCCGCTGCCGGCGGAGCCCTAGGTTAGGTTTTTATAGTGTTCGTATTTTTTAAATAGTTATATTGTATTTTCTTAATATAAATAATTCTACTGTTTCTTGTTGTTGTGTTGTGTTAATTCTACGCTTTTTATATTTTTTTAATTTATCATATGATTTTTATAGTATGAAAAATGTAAAAAATGGTATTTAAAAGAAATAAAGAAATAATATAATAATGTTTATTTCAGGCTGGTGCCCATAGAAATTGTTAGCTATATAAGCTATAGCAGCATAAATTATTATTTTTCAAAATAAGTGTTAACTTGTAACCTTTATTTTATATACATTTTCAGGACGTGGGTGATGAGAATGCGGTCCGAGGACACTTATACAATATTACAAAGGAGTGCGGGGGACTTAAGTGCTCGAAATGCGGTGTCACCAAGAAATACGTGAAAGCTTACTTGACTCATTTTAATCGCTGCAACGGGCCTAGTGTAAGTATAGGACTTCTGTTGAACCTAAGCTAGTGCTTTCTGCCTCAACCGTATATGTATATGAATTATGTGAATAAAATGTTTACAAGTATTTTTGTTAGGAATCCCAGAACGACAGTACGTTCAACGCTTCATTAGATCTCGAAGTAGATAAACATGTTAGCGGTTCTATTAGTAAAGTTGATGCTAAAAACCAAGAGGCGCCTGTAAATGATGAATTGGTAAAATGCGGCGTCTGCGGGGAATCTTTGCAAGATAGGGACTGGAACAAACATATAGAATCGCGACATGACTATCTGGCGTGGAAACATGGAGAGTTGACTTTGGTAGGTTAATGTATATACACCGTAATATAAACATATCCATGCAGCAAAAAAGAAATGTACAATGACATTTTTAATACTTAAGTGTAACTTTTGTTTCTTTGCTATTGTCAGGATGTAGATGATGAAAGTGCGGTCCGAGATCACTTGTATAATATCACAAAGGAGTGCGGGGGACTAAAGTGCTCGAAATGCGGTCTCAGTAGAAAATATGTGAAAGCTTATATGAATCACTTTAAAAACTGTAATGGATTGAATGTAAGTGTGCAACTTGAGTTTTAATCATTTCCATTAATACTTACGACTTGCCTCGCTTCTTATACCTATGTATTTTATTAATAAATATATACCACATGTTTTATTTACAGGAATCCAAAGACGATAGTGCATTAAACGTGTCAACAGACGTTATTTTAGCAGTTGAATCACTGAAACATGCTTGTGGTTCCGATAGTAATGTTAATGCTGAAAATGAAGCGACACCTGTTAATAATGAATTGGTAAAATGCGGCGTTTGCGGGAACTCATTGCAAGATAAAGACTGGAATAGTCATATAGAATCGCTTCATGACTATTTGGCTTGGAAATGTGGAGAGCCGACTTTGGTAGGTCTAAATTACGGTCGATCCATCCATACCTTGTCTTATTCGCTAAACAATTGTCTATCCTCAAAATGCTATTTCCTTTAAAATAAAGCAACCGGACCGGACAATATTTTCGACGTCACTTTGCCAATTTTTAGCCTAGGATTGCATTATTTAGTTTAATTGCACATTTTGAAGTTAGAAACTTGTTTACCAAATGAGACAAGTACTTATGGATGAATCGACTGTAATCATAAGTCATTCAAGGAGGAAGTTCTCAATTCGTTTCATATGGTTTTTATAAATTTTTGTTACCTTAGACCTCTGACATTTGTGAAGGCACCGTTTAGGACGTTTTTTTTTTCGATCAATTATACCTCTAGATTGGTCGTATTAAGGTCACAGTTGGATTCTAAAGAAATGATCCATGAAATTAATGGAACTCATACAATTTTATAAGCAACAAAGTAATTTTGCCATTTTCTAAGATAACTGCGGCCCTAACATGCATGGCACAAAGATAAATTAGAACCGTTTATCTCTAAGTGCGTCTCCCTCACACTAGTGCCGACGAAAGAGTCTTGACTTTGACTTTGACTTCTGATGTATTTGCACTAGGGCAGCATCATTTGATCAAGTGGGAGCTATGATGGAGTCCACGGAATTGCTACATGGAACTCTTCAATGACGTCGTTAACAGATAATAACTTCCAGTCACTAGCACGTTATTACTGGCACTTTGGCAGCGTTATTTGCTTGTAAAAGTTAGGCTAAGCGATATCTCTAGGATATTTGGTCTGTGGTTTAGCACCAATTTTTATTTCTGTTTGGCCCAATGTTTGACTCCTAGAAAATGCCTTAAGGCAGTAAGTCCGCCACTTTTACTATCATGTATTGTGCAATAAACGTTAAATAAATAAATAAAATGTGTGTTTTATATTTTCAGGATGTAGATAATGAGGATGCAGTCCGGGAACACTTATATGACATTACAAAGGAGCGCGGGGGGCTAAAGTGCTCGAAATGCGGCCTCACTAGAAAATATGTGAAAGCTTATATGACTCATTTTAAAAACTGCAGCGGACCGATCGTAAGTATGGGACTTCTGCTAGTCTTGTATTAGTCTTCGAACCAGCTGAAATCGTACATATGAATTTTGTCATTTCATATTTTTTACGCTATACAACGTGTTACAAATTACCCCGTAAAAATATAATTAATAGTCAAAGCCAAAATTTTTGTCAACCCTAGTAAGCTGTCATGTGGAACCAGAATATTTAACAGAAAGGCCTACGTACCTATTTTACCTAATAATTCGCACGTTTAAAAATAAAAGGAAACAATTCAAAATGAAATTAACTTTTGTTTTAAACTTTACTCAAACGCGTTAAAATTGAATTTGGAATGGATTTGTATTTCACATTATTTATTTTTATTTTTAAAGGTGCGTATTGTCTACTTTAACAATTTTTCTATTTTTCATTCATAAATATTTGCTACGTCAATACAAGGATGTCATTATACTCAAGTACTGGGTTCAAAAGTGTCAAGTTGGGAAAAAAATATATGTTGTCAATTTCAAATCTTAAAACCGCGAATTAGGTAGAAATGTATGTACATTCTGCGTAGTTTACTCTTTAATTTTACTGAAATAGGGTTTGTATATCAGTGAAAATAATAGTTTATTTTGATTTTTTTGGGGAATGTTGTACAGCGTTACTATGGTTCTTAAATATTGTGAATGGACTCGTTATAAGGCCCCATTTAACCTCCTTTCGGCTTTACGGGTAGTTTTGTAACACTCTGTATAAAATGTTTTGTTTTGCGCTGTCATTTACAGAATTGATTTGTTTTATTGTGGATTATAGGCTGTAGAAGACAAACCACTCTTTGATAATAAGGGGCCGAAAATCGAAGTTCTCACAGACGTGGAACTGGAGTCTCCGACAGATGCAGGCCTTGTCAAGTGCGGAGTTTGTGGCCAGTATGTAGTGCTCCAAGACTGGACGGTACATAACGCTGAAAAACACGATTATTTAGCGTGGAAAGAAGGCGAACCTACTATAGTGAGTATGCATGGTCTTTTATAACTTTTATATGAATTCGTGATTCTTTTAAGTGAATATTTAGTTTGCTCTGCTATAGTTCCATTGGGAATTCTCGATCGAATTATAGGTTTTATTAACCGACTTCAAAAGGTTATCTATTTGACCCGTATATTTTTTACCCCCTTAGTACTTTTCTCCTGCATAAATAAAATATAATATTACTTTTAATACAAAAAAAAATTAATAAAAAAAGACAAAGGCGTTCTAAACAAGATACGTACTAAATGAACCTTATGGATGTGAACTTAGTTATATTTAGGTACTTTTATTAAACGATAGCAAAAGTGTGTCCGAAAAACAGCCGATTGCGTGGAGAAATACATTATTAAAATGATTATACTTTTTCAAGTTCTAAACGAATATAATAGATAAATTATCTTTTTACAGGATGTAAATGATGAGAAACATGTGTATCAACATTTAAGCGACATAGCCAAGCAATGCGGAGCTTTGACTTGCATAAAATGCGGTTACAAACGGAGAAATGTGAAAAACTACTTGAAGCACATTAAAACCTGCGGTCAAGTTAGTTATGATCTAACCCATACTGTATTCGTCTACTTTATTAACCTTTTGACCGCCACAGTCGGCTGCAGCCGGCAGCGGATACAGGGTAAAAAGTCCTTCATTACCTTGACTTAAAGTTGAAATTCGTGTTACTTCTCAGACATGCTTGGCGGTCAAAAGGTTCATGTAAACAAACTACGTTACGTCCGTCGGCACGTGACTGAGCTAATTAATCCAAGCCAGTCAATCTTTTTTGTCTATGATTTTTGATTGTCTCTTTTTGATCTATGGGTTGTCTTGATTGGCTGGATAGTTGAGTCACGTGGGTTAGTTTGTTTACATTTAGTTAACTACCTAGCCTAGACCTAGACGAATACAGCATAGAAACAGACTTTAAGAGAAGTGTGAACCTACGGTTTTTCATACAAAAGGCGATAACGATTTCCACCCCTTAAATGTTAACCGATGTTCACCAATTTTTGATATGTTGTCAGTCAGAACAAAATCTAGGTCTATACGTTTTGATTTTTTCATTGTAATCAATACATTCAGTTTTATTGTGGTTTTAGTATTCTGATACAAAACTAATTTCGGCATTATTTGACTTTCGGGATCTTTAATCAAAATTCAAAAAACGTATACACATAGATTTTGTTCTCACTCCCTACCTATCAAAAATTGGTCAAAATCGGTTAAGATTTAAGGGATGAAAATCGTTATCGGCGTTTGTATGAAAAGGCTGATTTTTGCCTTTGGTTCACAGTCCTCTTAAGTTGCTTGTCAGTTTCATGAATCAATATCACAATAGATTTACATAGCTTATTTGTTATGTAGGATATGAAAATGACAACAGATTTAGAATCAGAAGCAAACAGTACTCTCGATCTAAATGCTTCATGTGTAGATTTTGATAGCGGCGGCACCTGCGGGGTGTGCCAGCAGGAAGTAGAGGCAGGGAAGTGGATACAGCACACACAGAAGTATCACAACTACTTAGCATGGAGGCAAGGTGAAAAATCTTGGGTGAGTTAAACATTTATATATACTTTTTGTGAAGGTAATATCTTGTTCCTTGTAAATTAAATCTGGTCTTTGTTTTTTTTTTAGAATTTGGACGATTTTGCGGAAGTAAATGTATATTTGTACGAAATATCAAAAAAAATGGACGGCTTGACATGTAATAAGTGTGGCTTAGTAAGAAAATATGTCAAGGTGTATTTAAATCATATTAAAAGTTGTTCTGTAACTGATTTCAATCTCAATACTTCTCAAGGTATCGGTCCAATTTCAAATGAAGGTAAGAAAAATATTATTAGTATAACTGTGATTAAGCTCAAATAAAAGTCAGAATTACTGTAAATGTTTAAGTAGACTGTTATTGAAGGGAGTAAGGGACTATTCCCAGCTGTTCACACCCCTTTGTTGCCACTGCAAATTACTGAGATTTCTCAGTGGCAACAAAGCGTGTGAACAGCTGGAAATTTCCCATATAAAGAATTGGTTGGTCTCCCTGAAGACAAGGTAATTCGATGATTTATTATCGACATGAACTCGTGTAGGTATTATCATAAAAACAATTATTATTTTAAACCATTGATGCTCATTGTCCTCATTTGCCAATTAACCCCTCGGATGCGGGAGGTAAAAAACTACCGGCATTTGCGTCTCATTGGATTCATGGAGTACCAAAAAAATAATGAACAAAAAAAATGCAAAAAGTGCACCTAAGAAAGAGCATGGATCCGTGCCTAAGCATCCGATGGGTTAAACTTTCTTAGGTGTTTTAAGAGCTGTATAATTGTTTTTTAATATAGTAAAAAGCTCAATTCTAAAGCTATAAATTGTTCATTTTATTGACTAACATTTACTGCACTGGTATATTGGTGGCAACATTCGTATCAAGTTTGTTGGCTTTGTCTTAATAATATTGGCAATGAAGGTGTAGTGTAATTTTATCAATACATTTTTTGTCGGTTCTAGATCTTCACCGGTGCGCCATGTGCAGGCAAGAAATAAAGGCATCAAATTGGAAAGATCACGCGATGAAAAAACATTATAACATAACATGGATAATCGGCCAAACTCCTATTGTAAGAATTATTAAAGTCACTTTAGTTAACACATGCACTGGCGGTTTAGCGATTATTCTTTATTTTTCTGGTTCTAGGACATTAAGAACTCTTATGCCGTTGAAAAATATCTCAAGGAATATAAAATAGAATATGGTTTAAAATGTATTAATTGCGGTGCAACACGAGCGTCGTTTGCAGGGTTTTATGCGCATATTATAACATGTGGAAAAACTGAAGAGGTGAGCATTTGACTATAACATTGAGCAGTCTTGGACAAATCGGTTAAAAAGTTTCTGAGATAATCGTAAAGATACATACATACATACATAAGGGGTGAAAATATATTTCGCCAATTTTCACTTCCCAAAAAACTTATCGCAGTAGTTTCCTTTCACAAAGAAATCTTTAGCGCATTTCAATTGTATTATTAGTAGCAGTATTGATGTGATACTTTGGGAAAAGTTTTTTGCCCATACATTAATTAGTAATCCGGTTGAAAGTAAAACCTTATGTTTTAAGTCAGTTCAGAATAAGCACTGATATCTCGTCGACTTCATTTGGGTAGTGCCAGAATGCAATATGAATTTTTTCAACGTTCCTTTGCAGGAAATTGGGATGTTTCAAAGTATCTGTGAAATATGCAATAATAAATACTTATGTATATATAAAAATCAACATATGATGATACATAAGGTGCAAGAGTATACTAAGGCGCAAAAAATTAAAGTTTCTGAAGAACAAAAGGAAGAGGAAGTTCTCAATGTATCAGGGAAAAGGCGAGCCGCCGAAAAGTAAGTTTTTTTTTATTGCTTCAATTGAATGTGCCTTTACATTTAACCTTTTGACCGCCAAGCATGTCTGAGAACTAACACGAATTTCAACTTTAAGTCAAGGTAATGAAGGACGTCAAAAGGTTAACATGCACTTAAAACATATTTTCCCGTCCATTGGCGTTTTTGGCCTACGAGGAATATCTTCGCTTTTGCTACATATTTCATTTCTCTAACTAACTGGTCATCATGAAGTTTGAATAGTTGGTTAAATTATAATTTCTCTAATGATTGTGTATGTGTATATGTACTTAATTGATTTTCAGGGCGCGGTCGGTCATAGAAAATTATAGTAATGACATGAGCCAGGTTAGTTTTTTATTAGCATGACATTAAATTAAACAAATATACGAACTATTAATACCAATATATTTACAAAATCATTTCATTTACAGCATACCCATAAATGTGGATCCTGCGGTTTCGGCACAGATTTCAAAGAGGAAATAGAATCGCACAGGTGCGACCAAACCACTGGTAAGGATTTCAGCGAGGATGAGAGTTCAGAAGCAGAGATGGATGATTCCAACGACGAATCTGACTCTCAAGTCGACTCTGATATCTCTAATGAAGAGAATGAGGAGCCTCAGAAAAAGGAAAGGGACAGAAGAAAAAAACCTGGTAAGTGTATAACACCAAACCTATATTGAGCAGTTTCTGTTCTTAAATATCAAGGAATTTATCAACTCATTTTCGCTGCTTCTTTTGAAGACGCTAATGTTAATGCAAAAAAACCGAACTTTGTTTATTGTTTTCTCTTTAGCAACTCTGAATTCAAAAGTCTCAAGAATACCGTTCAAAGTGGAAAATCCCAATTCGTATGTGCTACAAAGTGATACTGACTTGTAAGTTCAACTTTAATACCCATTCATGCTTGTCAGCGCGGATTTAGCTAATAATTCATACAAATGTTTTTATTTTGTAGTTGTAATGAATATTTTACCGACGAAACTTTATTTCCTCAATGGCTGTCTTGTGAACGAGAAGTTGTGTCCAAATGTGATCTGTCAAGATATTTACCATCGATGAAAGCGTCTTGCAAAGTAAAGGCTGGCTTCGATTGGACTACGTTGAAGAGATTCGAAGCTACAAGAGGCGATGGTATACCATTCAAAACACAATTCAATAATTAACGGCGACTGCTATTTTGTAAATACAATACAATAACGATTATTTCAGGCATCAGTATATTTGTGGGTGCCAGCATAGTTTGCATCGCGTGGGTCCCGCCACGAATGGACAGCATCTCCGAAGATGAACATAACTTCCTCGCCGTAGCTTGCCATAAGGGTGCGGACTGTTCGCGCTACCAATGCGACGAAACACCGCTCCACGAAAACCTTATACAAATATGGGATTTTGGCGCATGTAGAGAGTAAGAAATTCAATGAATTACGCTACTTGACTTGCAGCTGTTTCATTTTATGAATTGGCTATAACATATTGAATCGGAAGAAAATAATCTCTAGCAAAAATGTACATGCCTATGTACCTTACGTTTTATCGATTTTTCCAGCTATCGATAATGTTTAATCGAACCTTCTCCTTTTGAATATTACTGACTTTTAACATCGGTCTGTAATATTTGACGTGTTTGATAAGCGAGTTGCTTCGCTATAAAAAGTAAATCGCATCACTGTTATCGACATTTCTGTCACTTGGATTTTCGTAAGTAATTTACGTGTGTGAAAAATGATTAATCCAATAGCAAAAACAATCTATAAAGATGTACTATCCTTATTTTATTATAATGAAAATTCTTCCACTATTTACTGTTCTACGTCTAAAATTCTTTTGAAACAACTTAAAAAACATTGCGTTGAGACTATTCGCATTTAGTAGGTTAGGTACCTAATTGCTGTTAGCGAACGAAACATATGTCAGTAAATGATTTAATTTGTAAAGTTTGTTTTAAAATATTTTTAAATATATGGTAAAATTGGTACGTTTTTATGCTTAGATATTGTAGATGTAAGGTCTACTTCTGCTAATAAATAAAACTAAAGATTTCGTGCTTGCTGAGAGTAGGTATTAGAGAATTTTTGTTTTTCTTCGATAGTCGATAAAATGCAAAGTTCAATCCCTATTGCCTTTCGATTTTTGCTATGAAAGTTCCGCTCCCAAATTTAAATCTGTTCAATCGGAAAAATACGGAATCCAAAATATGTCCACGTCCAATTTCATAATTTTAATAATTGATTACAGATTACCGACGCTGGTTTACGGTATTGCACACGACTTCGGAACAGTATGGTCGATGGATTGGTGTCCTTCTGGTGCTCGGGACAAATTACCGGAAGACTTGGGAGATGGAAAGGCGTGTCGATTAGGGTTACTTGTTGTGGCTTGTTCTAATGGATCCGCCTATGTCTTTTCCATTCCCTATCCTTCTACAGTAGTAAAGAAGTAAGTTCTTCTAAAGGAGTTTAGTGGTTGGGTTGACTCGACTTTATAACGAACAAATGTTTGGTATTTTTCAGCAATCAATATGTTCAAAAATTGAAACCAGTTGCAGAACTAAGATTTACAATGAAATCGGAAAGACAAGTATATCAAGCTACTTCAGTTACGTGGTCTAAGGTTCGATGAGTTAACGTTATTTAATGATTTTATAGGTTTATTTTAATTTTAAATGTAATTATAATAAATAATTCAAATATTTTACAGGAAAAAGGCCACACAACCGTGTTAGTTGGATACGCTGAAGGGTCCACAGCGTTGTATGACTTGAGTGGCGAGTCTCCTCTGTTGAGGACTGTGAAAGATGACGTGGAAGTGTTCTATCCGTATCACGACGAGCGGCCACATAACACGACTATTATAGGTTAGTCATTTAGAAAAAATATATTGTTTTGTATCTTGTTGAGAACCCAATAACTCAATGGCCCAGAGGTTAACTGGAAAAGATCTCTTAAATGGATATTTCGCCTTTGTACATTCTTATTCAAAATGTCCATTAATATAGTAGTTTATGCAACGGTTGCATAATGATAGGCCTTAAAACACTAGTGCGGTTTTCATGAAACGAGCCGATAGGCGAGTTTCATAATAAGATCGCACGTGTGTTTTAAGGCCAAATTATGCAGAGTTGCATACATAACTTTATCTACACACATATTATAAATCCTCCATGATGGGTTCAGAAACAATATTTTCTGGCAACAAGTTATTTGTTGCAATCGTGGCTGCATATTTCCGATATCCGGCGCATTTTCACATCACACACACTCCGAGAAGACTACTTACTATTCATATTTTCAACTAAAATGTAAATTACAAACAACTTTTTCTATTCAATTCAAAAACAATTCTACTTTCGTTCAGCAAAACACCAACATGGCGGTCCTCCGTCAAGACCATTTTTTTTAAATCATAGACAAACGGATGAAGTCTCTATTCTCACGTCACTCGAGATCAAATATTGTGCAGTTTATATTAAAAAAAACATACTGAATTGACGTTTCGTATCAATAACTGTTTTAATATCTATGGATACTAGAATAGAGACCCACTTGAGTTTTGACAGCTGTTCCAAATTTAATCTCATTTCTTTACTAAAAACGATAAAGAAGTCATGTTATTTCTTTATCGCAGCACTGGTTTTTCCTAATTGGTTGTCAAAATGGTGGTCATTTCCTACGGTTTTTGATTAACCAATGGAGGTTTTATGATATGGGTGTAGATAAAAGTATTTACATGCATTCATAAAAAACTATAGTCTTAAGACAAAATACAAGTATGTTATGATACATGTAGGTATCTGACTATCGCGGCAATGAAACCTACTCAGTCAAAGTAATTTAATTGCACCTTGTAGACCTTTTCTTCTTATTAACACCAAACCTTCACCGTCCAGGGTACCACATGTAAGTCCCGGTTGACAAGACTTATGTCCACTACTAAATCGCTATGATATATCGTTACGTGTGCAGCAGGCATTACACGTCCGGGAACCACATCCTACTTCACGGAAGTTTTCTAAGCCTATGTATAGCATGAGGAGGCCGTGTTATAAAGATCTGCTATTTTCATATGCCAGATTTCTTCTTAGTAGCTCAGTACAATTTTAGACATTACTTACTGAAAATTAAGCTAATGGATTCATTGAGCCTTATTTAGAGACTTTTCTAAATTTAGAGACTGAATTTAGAGCCACAGATCCCATTGTATCCGGATTGGCTTGTTTAACTACCATTATAAAATCCAGTTACCTATCTAAGTGGCACGCAAATTAAAACAAATGAAACAAGCGGTGACATCACATCAGTAATGGGCAAGCCATTGAAATATATAGTAAGGAACAGCTCAATGCGATTATCGCGATGCTTACTTTTGACGTGTCAGAACGCGAATCTGACACCATAGCAGGTTCAGTCGCATCTCAACCACCATCCTTGACACCCACTTAAGTGACACTGTTGTAATTGAAAAAATGTCTTCGCGCATCGTGCGGTGTGAGACCGCAGTATCACCGACCACACAGACCGTACAAAATGATATGATAGCGTGTGAATCAAGCAATATTAGACTTTTGTACGAATGTCGTAAGAACTAAGACATCAGCAATAGGGTATGAGTAAGCCATGGCGCTGGCGTTTGACAAGCTTTGATGAGACTGTACTGATAGGCAGAGTTAGCGTATCACTGGTCAGTTTCCTTACTCGTCAATTTCACTAATTCACCAGTTTACTCATTAGACAGTTTCTGAATTCGCCAATTTCTCTAATTTGTCAGCTTCACTAAGTTGTTAATTTCCCTATTAGGTTGGTTTCCTGGGTCCCAAGTTTCCTTGTTCGTCAGTTAGTTCAGATTGTCCGTTTTGCTATTTCGTCATGTTCCTAGCCCATTACTTTCCTTGTTCGCAAGTTTCCTTATTCGTCAGTTAGTTTAGATTGTCACGAGCGAGCGGCAATCACAAAGCGAACATGCTTAAATAGAAAGATGCCTGACGAATTCTTATTCGTCAGACATCTTTACATCCTGGCAACCAGTAAAACAGACGAATATGGAAACTAGTGCAGATGATAACCTAACCTACCTACCTATCTTATCTACCGACGAAAAATTAAACGAGTATACAAGGAAACTAGCGAATTAACGAAGCTAGCAAAACTGGTGAAACTGAAGGATTACAAAAACAGCAAACTGGCAAAATTGTCTAACTGACGAATAGGTAAACCGTTCGATTAGCTAAGCTGACAAATAACGAAACTAGCGGATCGCAATACTAACAATTTCACGAAACTGACATCCTAGAAAAACTAGCGAAGGAGGAAACTGAAGAATCAGGAAATTGCCTAACTAGCGAAATTGTCAACCTAACGAAACTGTCTAATGAGTAAACTGGTGAATTAGTGAAATTGACGAGTATGGAAACTGACCAGTGGTACGCTAGCTCGATAGGCATATCCTTCTTTTGAGATCTTTGGGGCCAGCATTATCAATTATGTCCGTCAGTGGATTACGGCTACTGTTTCATTCGCCTTGATGCTTAATAAATTTTCTGCGTGCCACCACGATAATAGAGCCATTACATTAGGTAGTTAAGTGGCTTTTAATTGTTCTATGTATTGACAACAGCCACGGACATGTTCCCTGCGGCGGGCGCGGGCGCCGGCGTGGTGTGCGCGGCGGGCGCGACGGGCGCGGACATGGCGGCGCGCGGCGCGCGCGTGCGCTCGCACCTCGCCAGCCACGCCGCCACCTTCGCGCCGCACTGGCCCGCCGTCATGCTGGCCGGCGACGTCACTATCAGTGAGTACCCACACTACTCGTCAGGATACGGGCGCGGCGGGCGCGACGGGCGCGGACATGGCGGCGCGCGGCGCGCGCGTGCGCTCGCACCTCGCCAGCCACGCCGCCACCTTCGCGCCGCACTGGCCCGCCGTCATGCTGGCCGGCGACGTCACTATCAGTGAGTACCCACACTACTCGTCAGGATACGGGCGCGGCGGGCGCGACGGGCGCGGACATGGCGGCGCGCGGCGCTCGCCGGCGTTCGCCAAATGAATGTTGAAGCGTACCGCTTAGTGCGAATTCTTGGAACATCCACAACATACAGATGGAACCTCAGCCCACGCCTAGTCAGATTTCCGTGGCCCTCACGCCACGGCATGGCGTTTTCCATACATTTTCTCGGCTACAGCCGTCACTCGGCGTCTGAGGCACGCTTTCTCGGACTCAGCCGTGGCGTTCAAAAGATTAAAGCCTTATTTGCATTCAAATAAGTTTCTAAAGGAATAGCGATGAACCCTGTGGTGACGCTAGTCCAATAGAGGTATAGGAATTGTTGCATGTAGTAAAGCGTTCGTTAAGACTGGATATTCGATATTTGAAATAAGTCACACTTTCAATACTATTTCTGCTCACTACTACAAACCAGAGCTCTCTCTCTTTCACCTATTCTATAATATATCGTAGCGAGACTGGCGGAGCATACGCGGCAACCGTCGGTTGAGGCAGTGGTATAAATCGTTCTGTATTGAAGTAGTGAAGAGTGGTTGTTGTCGCAGTGAACACGGCGATGAACGAGCTGGAGTGGACGGCGCCGGCGCGGCGGCTGGGCGGCGTGCGCGCGCTGGCGGGCTGCGCGCGCTGCGGCCGCCTCGCCGCCGCCACGCCGCCCGCGCTGCGCGCGCTGCGCCCGCACCCCGCCTACCCCGAGTGCAGGAAGCAAGTGCGTACCCGCCACCTCGGACCACTTGCTTAAACTCGTGACTTACTCAAACACGGAGTTGGAAAAACCAACTAGACTACGTTACAATAAAGTTAAATTTTTGACACAGCGATAGCGACTTATGATTTTAAGAAAGTATCTACTCAGATCGGTATTAATAATTTTATCTCCTCAAACCTCATTCAAACGCACACATGTGTAACATTGTGACGGCTCTAACGTCCGACTCAACCACTCAGGATCTGGACCTGAATTCCACATTGTTTAAGCGATGTTGCAATCGGTCGGCATCTTTACCGAAGTTTTGTCTTCTTTCCATAAATAAAGAGACAAAAAAAAAGAGATATACAAACCGACCCGTCGTAAACCCCCTTATTAACTGCTTCAATTCTTTCCTGTGTATTTTGAAAATAACATGTACCTAATCTTTTTTTTATGTAGGTTTTTGCTATGTTGGAAATGGTTCGCCTCGGCAACAAGAGAAAGAAGCAAAAAAATGACGAGCTTGCGATGGTAGTGGAGCCCCTCACCTACGCGGACGCTGTCGCTAAATACGGAATAGAGTTCAAGACGATTAGCAAAAGCGATAAGGTAATAATAATCAGTGTTTTTGTGTTTTTTATTAAACTATAGTAGATTGTTGCACCAAGCAGAAAGTGATTCATTATATTATCAACTAATGCAAAAAGTTGGTAATAAAAATAAAAGTAAAGTTAATAATTAAAACGCAACTAGCGACGTAAAAAGCATTTTTGCTCCTGACCCTTAGAACTTTTATATAGCCTATGACACTTGTACGTTCTCTCCGAATCTTATGGTACCCTATTTATTAAAATCGGGCCAGTGGTTTAGAAGCTAAAGTAGAACATCCGAAAATGTTCACAGAATACTTGTATCTGCTCAATTCATCATAGGCTATATAAAAATTCTAAGTGTGCATCATACCAGCGGCCCTAACATGCATGGCACTAAGATAAATTAGAACCGTTTATCTCTAAGTGCGTCTCTCTCACAGTAGTGCCGACGAAAGAGATAGTCATAGAGATAAACGGTTTTAATTTATCTTTGCGGCATGCATGTTAGGGCCGTAGGTGCAGAAATCCTTTTTACGTTGCTAGTAGGTTTTAACTATACTTTTACTTTTTTTACCAACTTTTTGCAGTAGTTGAAAGAAAAGCAGATAATGCACCTCGCATCAAGTGATGTATTATTGCGCTCGTGTTTTATTTCTAGAGCCCTCACTTGCGTTCGGCTCCAAACTAACACTCGGCGCAATAATGAATCACTTTCTGCTTGGTGCAACAATCTAACTATAACAGTAACACTAATGAGGGCGCCACTTTACGTACGACGCTCCCTTAAATTATTAAAGCGACTAAGATATATTTTTAACAATCATTAGCCAGTCAATGCCCGAAATTGTGTTTCTGAACGGTTTTTTTTTATCTTAAAAACTATTTCACTTAAATAAACTGTGAAATACAAAATGTTGCTACCTTTTCCTAACCTTAATCTCTCTGAGAAAATTCAGGCTTGCAACTTGGTACAGGAATGGAAAACGAATCGAAACGTTTTATTCATTGTGCGTGTGCGGTCGATTTTGAGCGAACTTGGCCTCAATCTGTGCTCTCAGTTATTTAATTTACCTTTTGATTCCTTTTTAGGGTTCCGTATCTCAAAAGGAAAAATGGAAAGGAATCCTTTAAGGGTTTCATACCCTTAAAGGATCACTGTGTGTCTGTTTGTCTGTCTATCCGTCTGTCTGTCACAGCCAATTTGCTCCGCAACTACAGGACCGATTGAGT
Source organism: Tortricodes alternella (assembly GCA_947859335.1). NCBI lineage: Eukaryota > Metazoa > Arthropoda > Insecta > Lepidoptera > Tortricidae > Tortricodes > Tortricodes alternella. The sequence goes on from OX401974.1 coordinate 11,593,533, forward strand.
TGAAATTTGGTATACACATGTAAGTCGGTGACCGCAACACGAACGTGTGACGTAAATATATGAATTTTAAACATGGTGGCCACTTTTGGGGGGTAAATTAGAAAATTGAAAAAAAGTTATGCAACCTATATCGTGTGACATATCAAATGAAAGGGCTTATTATGAGGATCTTAAATATATTTTCTTTTGAATTTCAAGTAAAATAATTTAGAAGTTATTTTGGAAAATAGGCGAAAATGTACCATTCCCCCCCCCCTTATTACCGAAACTACTGGAGCTAAAATTTAAAAAAATACAGAATATACTTCTTTACCTATAGATTACAGGAAAACCTATAAGAAGTCTATGTTATTTAAAGTAACGTAGTAAAATTCAGATAATCATGTACGGAACGGAACCCTCTCCACGCGAGTTTAACTCGCACTTGTCCGGTTTTTTATATTGGATTTTAATTTGTAATATATATTTTTACCAATATAAACCGTTTTGTATTTATTTTCACCAGGCATTACAACACAAATGTGCAGCAAAGCCGAGATCGCACTGTCCGGAGAGATTCCCTCTTGCCGATGTCGAGTCCATGGCATTCTGTCCATCGAAACGTCACCACGAGAAATTGGCAGTAGCCACACACTCGGGTATCATCTTTTTTACGAGTATAGAGTCGTAGTAACCTTGTGAATAATGTCTTATTGTATATTATATATGGAATATCTGTATAGTAGCCGTGCTGGGATTTCTATAAGGCCTTATAGGTAGAACTGATTGAAGCCAGTTTTAAGATGGCCATCTCTGCGCGTGGGTAGTACACCGTTACCAAAACGGTTGTGAAACCAATTCCAGCCTTTATTAGCGATATTAAGGACTTGCCCACATTTTTTGCATCATCTTACAACAGAAATTGCAATTTTAGATAAAAAAAAGAGAAATGGATACAATAAATCGTTTGCTATTTTTGACATATAACGATGCTTTAAATATGAACCTAATGCATGTTAATAACCAGTAAACTGAAATTTTAAAATATAATTTAATATAAAGATTAGACTAGAAAAGACGCTACAATGTTATTATCAGTGATCGGCAAGACCTGTGCCATATGGTGTCAATGACCTCAATCATTATGTTAATATGGATATTCCATTCGAATCGGTAAAGGAAAATAATATATTCTCATTTCAGTAAGTAGGGAACATGGATTTTTATGCACTTCAAATGATTATATTTTAACACTTACATATTTTATATGAGTGCACGTAATATTTCACGCAGTATAAAATAAAACCAAAGTTTAACAATATTTTCTTTAATGAGAAATAATACATTTTATAAGTTTATTAAATATTCTGACTTCTATTTACGAATACATATAACATTAGAATCGAATCATGTCATGTCCATATTATTATTTCCTCTTTGAATCCCGCGGTATGGCACGGGTGTTGCCGATCACTGGTTATTATATAAATATGTACCTAACTATTGTTATATAGTTATTTTTTATTAGCACATGCCTAGCGCAAGTAAACAAACGACTGCGATAGCGGCCTCGACGGCTAGCCACTCCAGCAAGTACATTAAAATAGTACTGAAGTATACAGGGATAAAACAAGCCATTTTCGGTTATCACAATGTTATATTTAATTTGAATGTTGCATTAGTGTTTATTACGAAAATATGCTATATCTATACGTAGCTGTATTACTCACTAGTAAACCTACATTATATCCTTAATATAAGTTGACGTATATCTTTCTTGTATAAACTTAACAATATGAAGCAGTCCAGATAACAAATGCACATACGGGGGGCGGCGGTTACGCCGTTCTAATTATTCGTTACTAACCCCCTTGATATCGTTTGATTTGGACGATAACGATCAAACACAACAACGCGTTATTTCAATTTTCGTTAGTTTTAGTATATTAGTTCCATCCATATATAGGATTATTTTTGCATTATTTGACTGTTTTATTTATTAAAAGATATATTTATAAACCAGTGAAGTAATAAAAATACAAAATGCTTCAAAAGATAAGATTTTAACGTCGAGAATATTTTGTGTGGAAAATGAACCTTCACATTCCGCCTGAAGAGACATATACCTTCCGTTCTATCTATCGATAATTAGTATAAAACGAAGTCGCTTATTTTGTTTGTCCGATTATTCCTTTAAAACTTTTTAACGAATTTGGATGCGATTTTCACCGCAATTTGGAGATTTTTTTGAGGAAGAAAGTAATGCATAATATAGTGCGTGTAAAGGCTGGGCAGGTCGCTAGTATAATTATAAAAATCTAATTTTCTGATAGTTAGCGGATTTAACCAAATCATGTACATAATTAAGTATATAATATATGAAGATGTTAAGAATGAATAGTCATGATACGCAAATACCGGAGCTGTATGTAAATCGAAAAAATTATTCCGCGGATAGAAGAGCCCATACCATAAGAATACATTCTAAAAGAAGGACAACTTATTCCTCACCACGCCTGGTTACGCTACGGCACAGCAGTGAGCACTCAGTAGAAGGCTTAGCTGAGCGAACGCGCGCGGATTGTCACCAGTTTTGTTGCCGCTGAGAGTAAACACGCGGCAACACTTCAAATGAGGCTCTCAAAGGCGACGCTGTCGAAGCAAACTTGTTATGCTATTACGATAATATATGATTTATATTTTACGTACATGATAAAATATTGTAGTCGTAAATGTATTCATACCGAATAGAAAAGTAAATATCGGATTTCTCAGTGATATTAATATTAGGTTATATTTGTAATATCCTTGTATATTTTGTTTGTACTGCGCTGGTTGCACAATAAAGTCTTAAAATTTTTGTCGTCTTTCATTTATGTGACAGTCAAAAATATCAGTCTTCATGAAAAAATAAAGTGGGATAGAGCTGTGGATAGAGCCGTCGGATAAAATTTGAATTCTCCATATTAAATAACATTTAGAACAGAGGGTTAAAAAAAAATATTACATTGATTAACAATTTACTAATGCGTTTTAGGGTTGTTTCACACGTACCACAACCACACGACAACCACAACCACAGCACGTGGTCGGGCGCATTTTTGTATTGAAAATGAATAGTACAATTCACGCGTACCATATTTTGCCGTCATTCATTATCGACCGCGTGTGCGATACGACCACATCGCACACCATTCACACGTAACCACCGCTTGACCACATTTTAACGCTGCGACGCCGTGACGGAAACGCCGGAGTGGTTTTAGAAGGTATGCCCCCTGCGGCCCTAACATGCATGCCACAAAGATAAATTAGAACCGTTTATCTCTATGACTATCCCTTTCGGCGGCCCTAGTGTGAGAGAGACGCACTTAGAGATACACGGTTCTAATTTATCTTTGTGCCATGCATGTTAGGGCCGCTGCGGCCCTAACATGCAAGACAGAAAGATAAGTTGGCAAAAAACGGAACCCTTATTGATACGTCATGCCTGCTGTCTGTCTGTCTGTCTATCTGTCTGTCTGTCTGTCTGTCTGTCTGTCTGTCTGTCTGTCTATCTGTCTGTCTGTCTGTCTGTGTGTCTGTCTGTCTGTCCATCTGTCTGTCTGTCTGTCTGTCCATCCGTATGTCACAGCCACTTTTTTCCGAAACTAAACAAATGATGTACATGACCGTGTAAACTTACACCGAAAATTAGTTCGAACGAGATCTAGTAAGTAGTTTTTTTTACGTCATTAATCACGGAACCCTTCATGGGCGAGTCGGACTCGCACTTGGCCGCTTTTTTATTATATTGAGTATTAAGTTCTTTTACTTGTATTTGGCATACAATGCACCACTTCTGATCCTCATTAAGGTAGTATTTATATGTATAGAGTCATAGAGTAGAGCTTAACCGTAGGTACATTATACTACAACTTCTCTTCATTTTTTGATTATTTCATATAAGAATCATTCTGTAAAAATAAATTGCACGATTACGATAGACAACTATTAAAAACAGACGATATTCTAGTTGAGACGTCAGAATTCAGTTATTTCGCTTTTCATTTTGGGTCGCGTGCTGTCAGCGCTGAATTGGTTCGTGCCACGCGACTTCAGTGGTGTGATTCTCTAATGTGCGCAGCGGCTGATCAGCGGATAACGAAACTATTAATTTAGACTGTAAGGCGATAGTCATTCGGTCCAAATTTGAATGTGTCCGTCATCGCTGTTCAGCCGCTGCGAACGTTAGAGAATCATGTGGCTATTCGTTCAGTGACGCTACGTTTATTAGGTATGAATCACGCAGAGTTTTTAAAATTATATATATGAAAAGTTTATTTTTACTAAACACTCATGATTTGGCGAGCTGCTTGGTTGGACTTAAACGAAGAAATGTTAAACAATGTAAAAGTTGTTGATAAAATAATGACGTAAATTATATCATTGTTACTCTGCCCTGCGGCCCTAACATGAATGACACAAAGATAAATCAAACCCGTTTCTCTCTATGTATCGTTTCTCTAATCTGCACGTCTAGCACGACATGTCCGCGAGTCCTTTGTCGCTCAGTGCATCCCTCACATACTTGACTAGTTTGACAGAGACGCACTGAGCGACAAACGACTCGCGGGCATGTCGTGCTAGCCCCCCTGACTATCTCTTTCGTCGGCACTAGTGTGAGAGAGACGCACTTAGAGATAAGACGGTCTATCTTATCTTTGTGTCATTCATGATAGGGACGCTGCAGTGGGACGCATATGTACCTATAGGCCGATGCTGATGATGAGGTCACAAATAGAATCTTTATAGGTATGATATGATTTATATTTTACGTACTTACGTACATGATAAATATTGTAGTCGTCAATGTATTTATAAATACCCGATATAAAAGAAAAGTAACTAATAGCGGACTTCCCACTGATATTAGTATTAGGTTATACTATTTGTAATATCTTTTTACAGTCGACATCAAAAATATCGTGGCGGACAAAGTGGTCAAAAATATGTGAACACGAATTTATTGTCCAAGGCGTAAGAGCACTCAGATACCTATTATTGCCTCTTTGGTAACGTACATATATTTATGACCTCTACTGTACTTATATTTCGTTTATACTGCGCTTGTTGCATAATAAAATGTTAAAAACTTTGTCATCTTGCATTTATGAGGCAGTAAAAAATATCAGTGTTCATGAAAAAACAAAGTGGGATGGAGCTATTTGATAAGTGCAGTGGAGATAAACCTCCGGTGGCTCCACTCGGTGTGTCGTACGGCTTCGGTTCCCTACTGTTTTGATCCGCGGGCTGCAATGCAGCGCGGTGCGGTGGCTGCGACCGGCCAGTATAACCCAAACTGCCGTGGAGAGAACGCGTCTCGGCCTCTCGTGTGGTTCCCGCGCGCTAACTTCGATACACAAGATAAATTTGTCAAATTTTAATACAAATCAGCATCAATAATTAAGTATATTACAATTCAAAAAGGTTTATACCTACTACTTTTTAAATTTTTCATTTCTGAGTCTTATATAATTTTTCTGGCTAATAACGATTTCATGTGATACGATAAAAAACAGCGGAGTCTGATATGAACTGAAGGCCTGAGAAGTACTTTGACTGTAGCATGATGATGGCCAGTGCGAAATTGGTGCGGGAGTGTAGCTCGGAGCTGAGCTCCGACGTGCGCTCGCTGTCTATGGCGTCCTCCACCGAGGAGCAGGACTCCACCACGACGGAGTCCGAATTCTCCGAGGAGGAGAAGGAGTACGAGCTGGATGATCTGCAGATCCTCAAAACTATAGGTGAGTTGACAGGTCTTTGCATGTTAACTCCTCAACTATTTATGTTTCGACAGATTTCAAATTGATACGGATGCTTAGAATAATAATGCAATAGAAACCAAGTCCGCGCACACAATTTGAAGCAACAAAATTGGAGCCATATATGGCTCCAAATTCATAGAAACGCCGGGACGCTCCGTAGTGTGAAATATCAAAGCGCACCGGTTTATTGCTTCACTTTTGTCAGGGCGGTTGTATGTAAACTAGCCTTCTATGGTTTGGAATTCTATGTAGGTATGTAATGTAATTCCTCGGATAGACAAACCAATTAATGTGAATATCCCAACTGAAACAGTTCGAGATAGGTATATTTAACTAGCCTTAAAGAACCCTGAAAGTACCCGTTATCTAAATTTCGATGGATTCGTGGATTTTTCAATGTTCCACTTAGCTTTTCTATTATGCTTTTGTCGTAAAAGGGGTACTATTTCAGGCACTATTTTTTTGGGTATATAGCAGGCTTAGGAATTCAATGGCTTTCTGTGTGATCTCGGTCGGGTACGCCAGCTTGACGGTGCAAAATATTTTACCCGTGTTTGGTATGAAATATCTCAGTTTCTATAAGAGCTACGAAGTTGAGACTTCGGGAGCCAGGGGTACTATTTGTGCACTATTTTTTGGGATATAGAGCATATTTGGGAACAGCACCGTTCTCGAGATCCAAAACGGGTACGCCAGCTTGACGTCAAGTTAGCGTACCCGTTAAACAAGGCTCATATCTCCGAAATTACAAAGGTACTATTTTTTCTAACTCGGTACTAATTGGGTACTATTTAGGCACTTTTTTTTGGAATCATCAGATCCTGGATACCTTCGAAGGGTACGTCAACTTGACGCTCACTGAAAATACATAATTTGATAACGTAAAACCTCAACAATTTGAATTGGGATGTAACCACAGCATCCCTTTATTGACCTACAATGTCTTTCATATTCATAACAGCTATTTAAGCTATTATTATTATGTCGTAGTTAAACGGCGTTCATCACTATAGTTCAGAGTATAATCAGTAGCAACAGAGTAAGCAAGTGTTGGTAATAACACTAATAACTGAAGTCTGCAAAGCTCCTCGCACAATAGCTTCAGAGTTGACGTTGATGGGTTACTTACAAGTAAATTTCCAAAACGCCTAACAAAATTAACTTAGTGCTACTAGCTACTACCTATTGTGAACAGGTAAAGTAGAAAGTAGCGCTGAGCTCTTAGGTCACGGAGAAACATCCTAATTAATTAGGTATATAAACAAATTCAAAGTAGGATTTGAATTTGAATCTTTTTCCAGTCGCGTATAATAAATACTTACTCCTGATTAAAATATTTCTCTGGGTTTTATTCTTCAGGGTGGGCAGAGCCACAAGACTACTTGTGGCCACGTTCGATTAATTAGTCCTAAGATGGTATGATGAACCGTATGGTGACAGGTGATCAGCCCATCGCCCATACAGATAGTCCACCATGTTGGAGAGGACCCGTCCCTTAGTCGACTTTTACGACATGCCAGGATGATAAGCATCTGCACGCATTCTATGCTATTTCTTCACTCCCAGTGCAGCAGAGGTGTAAAAGTTATTCACATTTAAGTATATACATTATAAGATTATTACCTTTATTTTTTCATGTAGCTAGAGCTCTAGGAGAAAGGGTGGGCGACGCTTTTACGTAGATAAATCGGCTATCCAAACCAACTATACACATGTACACCTACAAGATATACAGTTACAGCGATGATGTAAAAACGTATATTATATTTTACTTACCTATATAATCATTAAAGTTTTGAGGACGAGGCTACTAGGATTCTCAAGTTTGCGTGACCATGGACAGATTGATTTGTATGAGTAACGATGAATCAGACTCCGAAATTATGTTAAGGTTGTTGGTCGGTGACTCCATAAAAAACAATTGTTCTAACAGAGTGTTGTTCAATGCAGCGGCCCTAGCAAGGTTGAGACGAGGATAAGTTATCCCCATCCTATCGCTCAGTGCCTCTTTCTTCGATACTAGTATGTGAGAGACGTAGGTACTTAGGGCTAAGATGGGGATAGCTTATCCTCGTGGCAACCTTACTATGCGTACAAACGGCCGTGAATTAACTTATTCATAATTAAATAAGAGACCGTAAAGAAAATTGTCTCCATTATATTATCCAGTTAGGTTTTTAAGTTATTATTGTAATTATCTTGTATATACAGTTCCCGCCCCCAAGATGAACTAAAGACCTTACCTACCTTAAAGTTGGTTGTTTTTACATGTTGGACAATACTGATTTAATGATCGACTAAGTAAATTATTAGCCAGAAGTAAAGCGCATGTACAAAACGGTTTATTATGATTTTATTATCGTCGGGCGCATAAATTCGATGCAATGGAAGGTACGAGGTCTAATCAGCCCCTCGACCCAGTTTCGCAAGCGAGATATGGGTCAGGGGCGATCGACTACCCATGCATGCAGGATAAAAGCCCCCGTGACATTTTGCTCTAGTTTGGAGCAGTTGTCCTTCGGCCGGTGATTGTTATTCGCAAATGTACAATTACTGTTACACTGACTCATAATTGAACTCTAGCTATATGCTAGTAGCTCATGGCACCGACGTCTGTTTAGCTTTGATGTTTCTTACAAATTATATTCACATAAATTCAATTGCATGTTCATAACCTCGCTTCTGTCATTCTGAGTAGGTGGAGAGTGCTTGGCAAATTAGAAAATTCCTTAGTGGAGTGATAGATTTTGTGTAGGTACCTTTGTAAAACAATAAGAGCTTTTTAACCGACTGCAGCGAAGCAAAAAGAAGGATTATGTTTTTCGCGAGTATGTAGGTTTGCATGTATACCTACTAACCTAATACACGTTGGAATAAAGTTCATCATCTCATCGAGCTGATCTGATAATGATGGAGCCAGGAAGTGGTCAGTGGAACTCTTCAATTGCTTATAGTAAGGCCCTTGAGTTTAAGCTGTTTTGTTTGGTTTGACGAGTCCAATACATTACACTTGGTGACCAGGGACCGATGAGGGAGCCAGTTGATGGGCGGTAAATCTCTTCAATGGCTACTAGTAAACTCCTCTAGTTTGGGCTGTTTTGTTTGTTTTGACAAATCGAAACATTACACTTGGTGACGACTTGACGAGGGTCTGACGATGGAGCCGGCAGGAGGAAAGTGTTCCGTTTCGGCTGTTTCGTTTGTTTTGATGAGTCCTGATACTTAATTACGGAGGTCACTTACATTTCGTACCTTTTGTATGTACCTACATACTGACAAAAGCGTGTTTTTATGGTTTTATTCAAACTATATTCTTTATTCAAAGTTATGTACAGCCCTCGGCGCGCGCATGTCAACTTGACTGATTTTTTTATAATTAATTCTTGAACGCCATAATCCACAGCTTCGACAGCGCATTTTCAAGCCGCGGGAGACAATTCGTGTTAGATTTTGATATTCTATATTGCGTCGACTCATACCGACAAATCATCTTAGGTGTATAAAAGTATTGTCGGCTATAAATAGGTACTGGTTACAAAAGGTTATAGGTACATATGCATAAAATGTATAAATATTAAGAGCCGTTCCGACACTAACGTTTCTTCTTAACCCTTTCGGCGCGAGCATGTGATAGCGCGCTGCAATCCACCCGCGCGACCGCCTCATAGCGCGCTGCAATGCACCTGCGCGAACGACTTCCAGCGCGGTGCAACGTGCCCGCGCGCACATACATAATTTTCTATTCTAAAAGCCATGATGCACCCTGTGCATCATTGCGCGCTACGGTACCGCACGCATTTCGCTGCCGCGAGCAACAAGAAAATGAATGGTGTCATGCGCAATTTATAATAACCAGTTAGGTACAAAATGTTTATTTTGGATGAAATAAAAAACAATGAAACAAACAACAAACAAACAATTAATTAATTAATCCAAGTAGTTACCTAGCGGCATTGGCAAATCGATGATATCGGTCGGCAGTTGACCATTTGATAAAACGGCAACTATCGGGACCATGAGGTGAGCAGGGTCATCCGTGGTGGAAGGCGCATAATCGGACTCCATTATGAAAGCCGGGTCAATCGTAGAGTTAGCAGAGTTCGAGTACAAAGAGAAAGCCGGATCCATCGTTCTACGTACAATATTCGGGTCCATAAAGATAGCCGGGTCAGTGGTTAAAGATTCACAATCACAACTGATTATCACTCACAAGACGCAAGGAGACAAACGCACAGTCACAGGCATAAACTAAGACTGTACGTATTTAATATGAATTACCCACCCTTTGTCTTCCCAGCTCAGCACGGCGACATTCGTGATTGGTCGCTTGCATTTCGTGAAAGTTTTCTTAACAATAGAAAAGATAAGAAAATAATAATTAGCGTATGTCTCTAAGGAATGCAAGGTCACGGGACATGACAGGCCGCCGCCAGGTAGCTGAACGAGATAAGTAGCGTGATAAACCATTTCTTAGTCAAGTCAAGTGTACCGCCACTTTCTAGACTATACAAAAACGACTATTTGCTAAATTTATTCGCTGAGTAATATTCGTATCTACTATTGTATTTATCGCCGAAATATTGAATGTTTATATACAGTACTTTAAAAAATTACAAATGAATGACTAACGTCAACGCCGCATGACACCGTCCAGTGTGATTTTCTGTTGCTTACTTAAGAAAAATGTACTTTCATTCATGCGCAATAAAGTCTAATATTATACGACAAATACGGTACTTGTTACATTTTAAAATTGCATGGTAATAAATGCGGTACGCTCTGGCGCAATGATGCACCGTGGTTATCATGACATTTTTAAGTGAAAATCTAAATATATAGATGATTAAATTAAATTAAAATGTACAATGATGACTACGCTACCGGTTTATCAAATAAATAAAAAAAAAATCTTACTGAATACAAGTAATATCGATTGTTAAAGTTCAAACTAATTTTTCTCTGAAAATACAAAGGAAGAAAAAAATATATATATGACACTCAATTATTTATAGTCTCAATAATCTCAATCAACCTAAAAACTGTTCCAATTTGGACAAAATACTATGTTGTCATCAATCTTTGTCATGAAGCACATGTGCATCATGCGCGCCCAAGGGGCTGCAATCCCATGAAGCACATGTGCATCATGCGCGTGCGCGGGGCTGCAATCCCATGATGCACATGTGCATCATGCGCGTGCGCGAGGCTGCAATCCCATGATGCACATGTGCATCATGCGCGCCGAAAGGGTTAAATAAACGGCCCGAGTCCAAACCTGTAATAAATTGTAATCGTTAAGGAACACGACGCTCCTAATAAGGAAACACATTGGCGAAAGTTACAGAAAAATACGGTCCAAGATTGAAGTCGGAGCTGGTTTTCAGCAGTGGATCAATTTAATTTTGGATATGTGTAATTTGTGTAATGCAGTTAAACACTGGTAAAAGTCAGTGAGTCATAGTAGTTAAGTGTATAATAAGGCTCAGGTGTGTCAATGTAGTACGGTCGGTGGCTAGAGTAATTTATGAAGGTGAAACAGAGCACAAACCGTCTCGCAGCTAGAAGTTAGATCTAGATTTGTATACCTATTATCCTCGGCGCTCTAGTTACAGCGCTGTGCGCCAGAACGGCGCGGGCGCAGCGTTTCTAGCTAAAATTAGGGCTTTTGTTGACACAGCGACTAATTTAATTTGTGAAAGATCTTAAGGTAAACTGACTTGCGTCTTATACTTATGAAAGAGAAAAGCAAAACGTTCGTCTAATGAATGGTAGCGCAAAATGTTTACGCACGCGAACGATTGTGTATTGTCACGCGCGATTAGAAACAGAATATTTGGGTCAGTGTGTCGGCAAACAACAAGGAATTATAGGCATCGGGCAGACGTAGGTATATTTACTTAATAAATTATATCATTCGGCTAATGCTACAATGGGTGGCCCCATTCGAAAGTATTCGCTAAATTTAAAAGTGACTAAACTTGAATTAAGAAACGTCAGACTCGACTTTGACAGCTTGTTGGTTTATAAATACAAGTTTGACGTTTCTTATTTTAAGTTTAGGGAACTTTAAATTTAAGCGACGCCGTTTGGAATTGGACCCAATGTTGCCTTCAATTTTCGAGGTGAGTATTTTGATCACACGGTAATTGCATGCATTTATTAATAAACAACAGAATAATAATACTAAGCAAAAATAATTAAATCTAAATAAAAACTAGGTAAATCAACATTAAAAAAGTTCTCTGCGGCAATGCTGATTGAAAACAGCTGTTTCACCCAAAAATTGCACAGTTTGAGGTTAGAAACTTGTTTACCAAATAAGACAAGTATGAATGAATCCACTGTAAACAGGTTCGTGTCGCATCCCACACGAGCACCCTATCCATTTTACCCAGCTGCCCAAGCAAAGGAGGGTTATTTAAATAGTATCTAGTTACAGTAAATGTATGATTTGCCATGTTAGTCCTTATTTCATTCTGAACAAATATAATTCTTGGCTCAAACATTAAGTGTTAGACGCTATTTGTTAGTTATTTGCGCATTATGTTGTTTTTGCCAAATTCGTGAAATTAAGCTTGAAGCATAAAATAATCGAATTAGATAGGTACGTGATAGGTTGGACCTACATTTGTTCGGCGCTTCCATAATTGTTTAGATAGGTAGGTATCTTAATAGTAATAAAAAGACTAAAATTCTGCGTTAGTAATAAAACCACTGAAAAACGGTTCCTTCGTATCCGATACAAGAGGCGATAAGACGAAATAAGAATTGGAAATGGTTTTATGTCATCAAGCGTGAAGCAAACGATTTACGCAACAGAAATAAACATGCAGTTTATTGTATCGCTGAAATACAAAATATTCAAAACTTAAGTGCAGTGATTTTTACGTGAAATTACGGGACAATGAGATTATGAAATTAAATTAAGATAAAAAGAAAGTGAAAAGACAATGGGCGTTCTTGTGAGCCGACCCCGCGCGTCCAGACGGAACCGGGTCATGTGGCGCTGCGCGAGCGACTTTATGTGCTCCGAGACGAGACACAAATGGCTTTGCCTTTTGTGTGGAGTAAGAATAGACCTATCTGCCGTGACTTATGACACTCCGTTAAAATGATGTACATGTATATCAATATTAATATTTGAATGTCTAATCACATAATAATGCATGTATTGTACCTAAGAAATAGTCGCCTTAAAATTTGGGCCATTCCAACAAAATCATTTCATATCAATATCAATCTTCATAGTTGTGTACCATGCAGTACCACGCTACTTATGGAAACGACGAAGCAGGCAACAAATACTGAATAATATCTTAAGTGATCAACAAATAATAAGTACTTACGATGGATTTGGAGTGATTGAGACGTTGAAGTCCGCATGAAGACAAAAACAATAAAGAGCATTAATTAAAATAAAAAATGCAAGCGTTCTAAAGATCTTTTACGATCTTTTACGTCTAGCACGACCGCCTCCAAAGGATATAGGTACGAGACATCGCTATCCAAAGCCTCTGAAAATTCCTGCAACGGATCTAAGTAGTCAACTATTAATGGATAGCTGCCACAAAAGATCAACGCTGCGCTATAATAATGATTCAAAAATGAACAGTCTAAATTCTGTATAATCTTTAAAGAAACAGCATAAAATAGTATAGCGTGACTTTAATTCATCCATTGCCGCGGAATGATTGAGTTTCAATTTTATAATTATATAAAACAATAAAATTGATAACACGTGTAAGTTCTTAAGAAAATCATAAATAGTAGGTATTTATTGTCATCGTGCGTACAAAGCGTTGTTGACAACACTCCTCGATTACATAAGTAATTATTCCATATCGTCATAATTAAAATCATTAAAAAATACCGGTCCAATGTGTGCGAGTAGACAGTCACGTACTTACCTTTAAAACTCAGACATTACCTATCTCTATGAAAACCCCAAACATGAGAAAAGAAGGTTTACATAACCGGCGGGTAACCATTCAAAACCTACCTATGAAATAAATCCAGAAATAACGTTCACAAGCTCATATCTCTATGCGACTTTCGATTGTGATACGACTTTGCAGAGGCTTTTCCGTTTTATTTTGGCTTCCGGTGCGTTCGGAACTAAACTCAAAATCCCCTATTACTAATACGACCTAATTTCAAAAAGACCTGGCAGCTTTATTTTAGATTTTGGGAATGGGACGTTTTGTGAATCAGTTTTTATGAGATTTAGTCCATTTGAAATTGAGTCTTATTGAGAACAGTATGTATCGAGAACAGCTCTTTTTGGTAATAAGTCAATTCGGGTTTCATTATTTATGAGAAAAGGTCTTTTTGAAATTAGGTCGTATTAAGTAATAGGGTATTTTGAGATTAGTTCCGAATGCACCGGAAGCTTCGTTTACTTATTCCTGTAAAGTATATCTAAGCATGAATAATTTTAGATTATTGGGTTGGCAAATTTCGGAGATAAGGGGGACAACCGTAATTTCCTGCACATTTTTGTTAATAATTAATAAAAATATGCCGACAAAAAATAAAAATAAAAATATTTTAAAATGATTGAACAAAGCCTTCCTATGATACCCATATTGCTTGACTTTAAATATCCCACTTCTTTGGCCCCCTTTTTAAGTCAGTAATTTAAGTAAATACCTACCTATATTCAAACATTTTATTCTGCAATATATGGAGGCATGCAATTTCAATAACAATTCCAAATTTCAAATCATAACATTAGTAGTTGCTGAGATAAAACGGCTGTGACATGCAGACAGACAGACAATGAAGGTTCACCATAAGGGTTCCTTTTTAACATTAAGTTATAGAACTCTAAAAATAGATGAGTAAAACATATCATAAAGAAGAAATGGTGCGTAAGTTCAAAAATGCTCGGTAAGTATGTGACTTTTCAGTGGTGCATCAGTGCACTGTCCTTGGCCGTATTTCCATATTTATCTACTCTCGCAATTAATCTTTCTTCGGCGCTCATTATTTACCACGATGCGGGTGTCGATGACTGGCTATAAGTGATGGATCGATGATTATTCAGTGGCGCGCGATGGTTGGTTCAAAGGTTATATAGCAATGCATTTACTGCACTAACAAATTAACATTTAGTAGATCCACTACTGGATCTCGAGATTTTTGGGGCAAAATCAACTGTCAAGTAGTGAGTTCGTGTGTCGATAAACACTTATCGATACTTGTCTCCTAAACTAGTGATCGCTCCCAGTTTTGTTTCCAAAATAAATTAGATAAATTGTAGTTATTTTTTAAATAATAAAATTAGTATTTCAAAGGAATAAAAATATTACTTGACAGCTGACATGAAAGTTACGTAGTTCTGCACAAACAGATAAAAAATTATTCATCCAAAGAAGCGGAATACATACCTATTCAGTACAAAAACTAGGTTTGAAGGAACGAAATTGAGAGCGGTCACAAGTTTGGGAGACAAGTATCGCCAAGCGTGTTTATCGATATCAAAATCTGACTTGACAGACAAATTTGCGACAAAAATCTCGAGGTCTGTCCATTAGTATCCATATGGCAGCTGCATTTATTTACAAGATATTGCTTTAAAGCTGTGAGCAAATCAATTTGAACGCGTAGCCACGCGTAGCGCAGTGCAGTGGTACCCTGCGGCTCTAACATGAATGACACAAAGATAAATTAAACCCGTTTATCTCTATGACTATTTCTTTCGTTGACACTAGTGTCACACGAGTAGTGCGAGAGAGACGCACTTCTTGCACTTTTTCCATTCTATTACTTTTATTTTATCCCCTGTATATCTTTTTTGTAAATTCCTTGAATGTACAGACATGTCGTTTCTATACATTTATTATCTACATGTAAAGATAATTTTATACACTCATCAATCAGAATCTAAGCTTTGTTTTAAAAAACGTCTCTCACCTTAATAACACGCATGTAATGTTTGATCGGGTAATTGAATATCACCTCTACATATTTCCTGTAGTTTGTTTTTGTTCACTTATTTTCAATTGTTTATGCTACAACATTGTGTTAAGTAACGTACCTATATGCGTCAAATCCTTTAGTGCGTAAAGCCATAGGCGGCGAAGCTTACATGATTCTAGTTTTCGACTCCGTTTTACGCGATTTGATTGCATCGCATCGCTCCGTGTCCACTTTCTCTGATTAGTCAAGGCGTGACTGCACTGTTGTTTCGGGGAAACAATCCTTAATAGCGTTAAATGTCACAATGTCAATATAAACAATGCTATAAATAACTTGACACTATAAATGTAACAAATAAATTATTACCATGACTATAAATAATAATAAATGTAATGAAAGCAAAACTGTTGACTGATAGATAATGCCATTTGGCACTGAGATAGGGGGTTAGGTAAATCGTTTGTTTACGATTTGTATAGCAAAAGAAAACAAGTAACGTATTATAATTTCTCAATGCCTTACACGCGTTGTTGTAAATAAATTTCAAAATGGTAGCATAACTACTTTATGAGGATGTTTATTTGCCCGCGATGTCTTAAAACAGAAATTGGCGTTGGCAACGATTACTTATCAATCGTTATGCAACACAAGACGGCATAATTGAGGAGGCTCGACCTTATGCTCGCGGTGGCGGAAAAGTGAAATGTTTGGGAGAGTCAACACTCGAAAGCGGAGATGCGTAAGTAAACGCATGGTAATGTGTTAGCTGGCGGAAACTTAACTATGTAGCCTTTGTAGCTGGAGTTTGATTTCACACATTGCCATAAAGGAACATTTGTGTGTGGCTTTCTAATTTTCAACTAGTTATAAATACTTTCAACTAATAAATTAACGGTGATGCTAGTCATCGTAAGGAAACTTGTATCTACGTGGGTATTTAGGAAAGTTTGGCAATTTCAAAAAGAGAACTTACTTGATTGCACTTTTGTAAAACCCACATTTATTTTAAATTCGAATGCCATAAGACATTTGAGGAATTATTAAAAAATAAAAATGTCACGTTCATTTCTTTATGAATGATGTATGATTTTAAAGTTGGTTTGAATGAAATTGAGTGCCGAAGTAGACAGTTATCTTTGTTTGGGGACCTTGCACCATCCGGTACAACAATTTTAAGTTGGATTTTATAATTTAATCAGCGGAAAGATTCCCTAAAAGATAAAGACAGAAGGGGCAACCCTGTTTGTTACTTCTGTTGCTTCTGTAATGAATAAAAATATCGAAGCGGTAAAGAAATTGTCACTCGACGATCCGAAAACTACCTACATGGAGATAGAAGAAATCCTAAAGATTTCATTGCTGATAATCAATGAAATTTTACATGGTCATCTACACTACAAGTGAGAAAGCTTTGTTCGCGATGGGTTTCTCATGCTTTGACAGCAGAACAGTACCTAGCTTGGGTGACCTGCTGCCAGAACATGCTTGAAAAAGCTCAAAATGGAAAGGCCCTTAACTTATTTAAAATATTATTACTCGAGACGAGAGCTGAATTTACAAAGATGATCCACTAACTAAGCAGCCGTCGATCGCATGGATGTTACCCGACGAAGAAAAAACGATTGCGAAGGCTTTTTTTGCATCATGACAATGCCGTACAAAGTCAAATTTGAAGAGGGCAGAAATTCAACAGGTCAGTCACCCGCCTTATCGCCACGACTTAGCTCGGTGCGAATTCTTTCTCTTCTAGAAAGTGAAAAATGTACTCCCTGGTTCTCAAGGCAGTCAAAGTCTTGAGGACGCTCAGAATGTTTTCATAGCAGCGGTTGTGGACTAAGGAAAAATATCGCCTAGTGCTTTCATTCTTTGTCTATAGTCGAATGAATCGATAGATGGATCAGAGAATATTTTGGAAAATTGTAATAAAAAAATTAATTCTAAAGCCAATATTTTTCTCGTATCGCAAAACTTTCTTAGTCACCTAACGTCTCTATGTATACAGTTCTGTTTTGTGATGTGCTTCAAACAAAATTCTACGTTGTCTTAATGTTATCACTTCGAATAGGGCTTATGTTGGTGGATATGATAATAATAATCTTGGATACTAAACACATATTAATCTAGTTCCAAATTAGTATTCCTTGTATAGGTACAAGACAAAGATACAAATAGTCATATAAATAAATAATTAAATATTTAACATCCATGTCTCGGGTTCAAAAATTTGTTGCTCATCACACAAAGTTTACCCCTAGCGACATTCGAACCACGACCTCTGACACAGTAGGCAGTTGCACTATCACTGCGCCATTGAGCGAGTCCAACGGTCAGTGGATGTGACCAATTAATTGATAAGGCTGGATCATACAGTGGTTTTAAATATCACTTTGGTACGATATGATTCAGAGTCCTATACCCGTACTCAAAGTTACTCATAGAGCGGCTTGCGTGAGTAAGATATGATAAATGCGTAGTTTTTTTTTAGAACCATGTAGTCTGTCTACATCTCCATGTAACCTAGATTAATCAATTTAGATGTTTTCTCTGTTTTAATTATTATTCTTATTATTATGACCCTTAGAGACTTTATACATCTCTAAGACACTTAAATTTACTTGTTCAGACGCGGAGACTATACATCTCCCTTATTAGTTGTTTACTATAATTAATTTGTGCATTAAGTCAGGTTAGGTTATTAGGTAGGCCCATTAGGTTTATTTGATGCACTTTTTACGTTAGTTTTAATTGTATGTAAAGTTGAAAAAAGACTTACTGCCGAGTTTATTTCGGCGTTTCTTCTCAGCACATGTCACCTTTCGAAGCGCTGGTAGATTCATACATGTGAAAGAGCCCGTGTGGCCTACTTGCAAAATAAATATTTTCATTTTTCATTTTCATTTTCATAGACGAGGATGATTTGCTAATTGACCGTAACAGGCCGCTATTAAATGAGGTTGACTGCGTTAGCAAAAATAACTACTAAAATATAAAAAAGAATTACTCTTCCAGCGAATTTAGGCGACCTACTTACAGGTCCCACGTGGGCAAATTGCCACGCTTCGAGGAAAACGCTCGTCAGCTTTTTAATGTTATAAATTAACAAGTTAAGTACAACGACGACACGCAAATTATGACGTTATTTATATTTTAAGACATTCATTGTCACGTATAATGGCGATGTTTATTTCATTTTAAGATGAGTTATTATTCGAAACTATTGAACCGATTGAGTTGAAATTTGGTATACATATGTAAGTCGGTGACCGCAATACGGACGCTTGACGTACATATATGAATTTTAAACATGGGGGCCACTTTTAGGGGGTAAATTAGAAAATTAAAAAGAAAAAGTTATGCCACCTATATCGTGTAACATATCAAATGAAAGGGCTTATTGTGAGGATCTTAACTATATTTTCTTTTGAATTTCAAGTGAAATAGTTTAGAAGTTATTTAGGAAAATAGGCGAAAATTGACCATTTTCCCCCCCTTATTTCCTAAACTACTGGGGTTAAAATTTTGAAAAATATACAGAAAATAGTTCTTTGCCTATAGATTACAGGAAAACCTATAAGAAGTCTATAGTATTTAAACTAACGTAGTAAGTTTCAGATAAACATGTACGGAACGGAACCCTCTCCACGCGAGTTTAACTCGTACTTGTCCGGTTTTTTTTGCTATCTTCAAATTCCGACCTTTGTGGGCTGATTTGGACAAGGCTTTTTTGTCCGGTTTTTTTTATTTATTTCGAATGGTTTATTCGCCCTTCTGTCAAAAGACCAACGATATGCGTCAGCATTAGGGCATGCTCCCGGGAATACCCGGTATGTACTGTGATTTCCCGGGAATTCCTGGTATTTTACCGTTTTATCTGGTAACGGTACTGATGAACAAATTCTCGGGAAGTATTGAAATTTCGCGAAATTTATCGAAGTCCAATTGCGAACGACATTAGAATCACTTTATCAATGTAGTATATATTTATTTATTTGAACAATATTAAATTCAATATCCTAGGCATGAAATAGGTACCCAATAAAACAAACAAAAACAACCAAAATGTTTTTATTTTTATTAAATTATTAATCAAACCATATTACATAATCCTCTACACGCATAACAAAATCTAATAATAAAAATATTTATTTGTGATCAAGTTTTGGTGATACGAATTTGATTTTCATTATTATTAGTCTATCAAATCGGAAGCGTGAGAAAGGTACTCGTTTTCAGCCTTTTATTTTTTCAGAATTCCAATTCCAGATTGAAGTAGGTTTTAATTTCAATTGGTCGTCCTCTCCTCCAATCGATGGTCCTACCGTAGATCGATTTATTACCTACTATGCGCTAGGTAGTAGGTATACTGTGATAAAAACATATGAATATCTATTGGAATATTTATAACAATGGACTACTTTATGCCACGATTATAACGTTAACGCATAAATTATGTAGGTAGGTATTATTAAGTGGCCGTCACGCTGCAATAGCCAATCCGATCGATATTTCTTATAAGACTTCAGTTTTATCATTGTCCTAAAGAAAACGATGATATTTTACTTGCGTCATGGTTTTTTTATGTAAAGATTAAATGTATAGGCAAATAATCCTATCCAGTTTAAAAATAAAACTCCTTTTTTCGTACAACATACAATCGTTTAATGTATCAAAACATAAATGTTACAACGGCGGCGCAATAGTTAATGTGTTTTTCTTGGAATGGTTTTTGATTTGAGTGGATTTGACTGACGATGTAGTATGTCGTATCCTCCTTTTGTATGATACGGGTGATTTTTGCCATTGGTTCACAGTCCTCTTAATTTCAGGCGAAATAATTAGATACATCCACGTTTGTACTTACACTGGATTTCGGTTTGACGAGTTTAAACGGAATTTTAATTTAATTTTACTAAATATTCGTGCCAGCGTGCAGCGACATTTTCAAAGCCGCTGTAGAGCCAATATCGAGGGCATTTATATATATATTTATTTATTTATCATAGCCAATGTGACATTATTTCTCTCGTCAAACTCATAATAATAACGACGGGTCATCTTCGGGCTTATATTATAAAATAAAGATCATTGTGGGAGTAGGAAAAGTGGTATATTTAATATTGTTATGAGTGCCAACACGTGCCAGTGCCGTGGTCAGGAGCAGGGAGCTTGATCGAAATATTGTTACCCAGTGTAAACAGGGATTTGTTGTACTCAAGATATACGTCATTACACTAATACGGGTTATATAGCAATAACATCCAATGATTATCATAACAATCCGCTTTATTGCTTTTGTACATTATAATATGCGCTATTTAAACTTTAAGAGATGGTTAGGCGCTGGGAACAAAACCAGCGCCGCTATTCGGGAACCTTTAGTGATTCTGTAGCGACTCGTAAGCCAGATTTCTCATCCCACTCTTCCGCACGACGCGTAATGCGTAAGGGCGAGATGAGAAATCTGGCTTACGAGTCGCTACAGAATCAATTAGCGTTCCTGAATAGAGGCGCAGTTGCGAAGGTTTTTACGCCTCTGTTAAGTTAATTAGATATTTGTTGCTTAGCATTCTGGATCCCGTATTGAGCTTTTACTGCTCAGCTGTAGCTGACTGTAGCTACAGCGTTCTTCTCGTTTTTAGGGTTCCGTATCCGACCGGGAACCTATTACTTACTGAGTGGACAACGTCCGTCCGTCCGTCCGTCTGTCAGAGGCCTCTAGCTCAGCAACTGTAAGAGGTAGAAGGTTGTTTTTTTTTATAAAATATGTGTTGTTATGGCAAGAATACTAGCAAATAATAAAAATATCAAAAAGTTTTAAGCCTGAAAAGCTCTCCATACCTTGATACCCTAAAAATAGGCTGATTTTAGACCAATTTTGTTCCAGCTGTAATTCCAAAACGGCTTAAGTTTCAGCTATCGAATTTGACCAGATTTTAGTTTATACTCCATAGTTTAACAAAATATATCAATTCAATGGTGTTCTGTAATAGAAATGTGCAAAACATATTGAAATTAAACAAGAAAATTACCGCTGCAGCTTAACAATCTGCCAACTTATTTCCAAGTGTCAAAGTTCTTATACGATTAACATAAAGTCTATTTTAATTGGTTGAGACCGGAACCCTCGGGGCGCGAGTCCGACTCGCACTTGACCGGTTTTTTTAGATACTACTCTAATTTCTTGATCTAAAAATAATCCCCAAAATATATCTACGTACATTTCGTTTAGATTAACAATTGTGCTGGTCATGTGCTTAATAGCTTAATAGCGAAGTAGTGAGCCAAAATGTAATTAGTATACATTCTGGCGACAGCAGGAAATAATGTAATGAATTCTATTTATTCCGGGGGCATAGCAGACAATAGCTTTAATATAAGTGTATTGATCCAATCAAACGATGACCTGAACTGCGATATCCCGCAATCTTAGGCAGCTTTTTTCTTTTTTATAACACGATTTTCACCATAGTGGAAGAAGAAACGCGTACGGCCCGCCTGGTTGATGATAAGTGGTTACCGTAGCCTATAGGACGTTCATTTTTGACTTTTTTAACTGTTTCTGTCGCTCATTAAATAATCTCATTATATCGAGCGGGCGAGATCAGATCAGGCACAGACGCGGGGCGCCGCGCGTCAGGTGGTTGGGCGGATCTGAGATTAAAGTCTCTAATTTCGCTAAACGCCCGCTAATTTACATAGGTATTTTATTTTTGGTGAGGTTTGCTTTTAATCTCAATTGCCGAAGACTAGTATATCAATTATTTGCATAAATTACGTAAACAAAGCATATATCCGATTCAGAAATGAAATTCTCTTACTCGTATTTGTCGTGAGCGGGAAACGTCGTGAAAAGACGAGCGCATACGTCGAGTGCACTCAAAAGAAACGTTCACACAACACCGGATCTGAGGCAGCTTGCATTGTACATTATCTTTCTATAATTTAACTTCCGAACAATATAAAAACGAAGTCAAGGGTCTTATTGCAATCCATCAAGATTTCTATAGGTTTTATCGTGAGGGCTCACGTGCTAAGTGATAAAAGCAAATCGAACTACCTTAAGCCTTTATCAACATAAATCACCTGGCAGCTATACATGTTAGTGCCAGTTATTAGCATATCAATCAATAGAGGGCAGAAAGAAGCCCCCGTTGCGTGTCTAAAACTAAATGGTTTTTTCTCGAACATAAGATGTAGTTAAGTAAATTATCTTCAATTATAGGTTGACCGCTTAAATGAGTCTTCGCCCGCGCGGCACAGGGGCGCGGGGGCAGGCGACAAAGGGGACCGAGAGAGGTGCGAGCGGCATGCGCATTTTTGTTTTCATTCATTTCACGCCGCCCGCACATCTCTCAGGCCCCTTTGTCGTCCTGCCCCCGCGCTCCTGTGCTGCGCGGGCGAAGGCTCATTTAAGCGGTCAACCTATAGTTATTAGCGCAAGTTCACGGCTCTCGGAAACAATCAAAACATCGTCAAGTTCTCTATGCGTGAACCTAATTGCCTATACTTTTATGTAAAGTACCTACTACGCGGAATTAGAGGCCAGAAGGTTAAGGTCACCCGTTCGATCAGTTGAGTCACGTTATGAATTGCATGTGCTCACTAATTTTTTTCTGATCTAATTCGCACGCGATTGCGGGCACGTGACATGAAAGAACCGTTTTTAAAACCGTTTCGTCACGAACGAACGAGCCCTATTTCCGGAAAATAATTATAATTAAATAACTTAATACATCTATAGTACTGTATGCAATGGAATTTAGTAAATATGAAGCAACGTGCGTTATTTTGCTTGGTTCTCGTCTCGTTTTGCAGTCCTTTTGTACCCGTTCTGGCTTAGTAGCAATAACAATAGTTCAGAAATACGACCATTCTAAATTACTGCTGCTAAGGATTTCAGGAACATGTAAACGGATATTACCTAAACAAATATTAGGGTATGCTGTTCTACAACTAAGGTAAACTTGGAAAATATTTGAATTGAAAACCAGTATTTTTATAAAACAATGAGCATTATGTTTGCATTTGCGTTTGTATGCAATGAAATAGTAGTTTATGCAACGGTTGCATAATGATAGGCCTTAAAACACTAGTGCGGTTTTATGAAACGAGCTATTAGCGAGTTTCATAATAAGATCGCACGTGTGTTTTAAGGCCAAATTATGCAGAGTTGCATACATAACTTTATCTACACACATATTATAAATCCTCCATGATGGGTTCAGAAACAATATTTTCTGGCAACAAGTTATTTGTTGCAATCGTGGCTGCATATTTCCGATATCCGGCGCATTTTCACATGACACACACTCCGAGAAGACTACTTACTATTCATACTTTCAACTAAAATGTAAATTACAAACAACTTTTTCTATTCAATTCAACAACAATTCTACTTTCGTTCAGCAAAACGTCAACATGGCGGCAATTCGATCATCCGTCAAGACCATTTTTTTTAAATCATAGACAAACGGATGAAGTCTCTATTCTCACGTCACTCGAGATCAAATATTGTGCAGTTTATATTAAAAACAACATACTGAATTGACGTTTCGGATCAATGACTGTTTTAATATCTATGGATACTAGAATAGAGACCCACTTGAGTTTTGACAGCTGTTCCAAATTTAATCTCATTTCTTTACTAAAAACAATAAAGAAGTCATGTTATTTCTTTATCGCAGCACTGGTTTTTCCTAATTGGTTGTCAAAATGGTGGTCATTTCATACGGTTTTTGATTAACCAATGGAGGTTTTATGATATGGGTGTAGATAAATTATATTTAGAGCATCGAAGCATAAAATGAAAAAGGTGTTTCTTTATTTTCAATCAAGATCAGTTTCATTTTTATTATGAATATGAAGTGTGAACTACATTCGATACTTTATAAGTATGCCCGAAGGCAGGAAGCGGTTTTGTAATGCAATCGCGGTTACGTCATGCAACGTAATGACTTCAAACTCAATCAATGATCTTGTTCGCACACGTTTTACATTTTATGTATGAACGCAGCTTGAAATAAAAAGTACTGGCGTTTAGCAGCTTCCAATTTTAATATTCCATGATCGTTTGTTAGGAGTTTTTCTAATAAATCCTTCGGTTAGTAGGTTATTTATCGTTTAAAATATTAATGAATCAATTGGGATCAGTGAAGCAAGAACAAACTTGGACACAAATAGTATACGTTTTAAAATGTTCTCAATGTAACTGAAAACCATTTTAATGCGGCGTGTGACTTGTTTGTAACAGTATTTTGAAGATGTTATTCATATTGCTGAAGCTCAGATTGACATATTGGGTTTGATCCAAAATGAATTATTTTTTCATCCTTGACATTAAAGGTGGGTAGTTTGAAATCTATATTATAAAATAAGTAATTAAGAATCGTTAAACTAAGTATATTAAGTAAGAAATGATAATAGTGGCAGTTACAGGTGATATTTCGGTTAGGTAATGCAAGGCGATAGGCGCTCGTTTAAGCAGTTACACATGATATTATGAATGCAAAATCACGAATGCAAACCTGAATGCTACTTTGATATTATTATTACTGCCTCTATGCCCACAAAAACTGGACGATTGTAGCGATCTAATGAAATGTATCATGAAAATAAACCGAATAATTTGTCACGTTTCATCATTTGATCTTGACCGAGGTATACTGGTCCGATGTTTTTAGATTCACCTTCAGCCAGTGTGGCCATGGTTTCAGTGGGCGTGGTCGTAAGGATATAGACGACACTTTGTTTAAATATTAAAATGTATGCGCTGAAAGCTTTTGGTTTATAATAAATGGCGCTTGTCAGCCAACGTTAAAAAGTTTCGTTGTGTAGACAGAAGCAGTTGCGTGCGGACGTCACTGGCCGGAAAAAAAGCTTGTTATTACGTCGAATACAAATTTCTTCGTTTCGAGTTTTATTAATCTACTAGCTGGTGCCCGCGACTTCCTCTGCGAAGAATAATAATTTAAGTAACCTATGTACTTTTAAACCTTCCCTAGACCTCCACGAACATTTCAAGACTAAGATAAGATAAATCCGTTCAGCCGTTCTCGAGTTTTACATGTTAGAGCTTTCTCGATCATTCTTTAATGTTTGTGATCAATCGAGATTTTTTTTCGAATATTTAGAACATGCTCGGTCGACCAGATCTTTGAATTCCATTTTAGAGGTTTCTCGATTATTCTGGAATATTTGTTTTTACAAATGAACATTAGCATTTTCTACATATATAGATATAGATATATAGATGTCTAGATAATTTTATAATTTTCTAGGACATTCTCGTGTAATTAGAATCTAGGCATATATTTTAGAACTTTCCAGATAATTCTAAAAATTCTTTAGAACAATCACGATCATTTCAGATCAATGATAGTCTCACATTTTTGAAGCTGACTTTTTTCGAACCCCCGTATTTTTCCCACCCTTATAGATATTGACTTGCAACCA
Organism: Tortricodes alternella; assembly: GCA_947859335.1. Taxonomy (NCBI): domain Eukaryota; kingdom Metazoa; phylum Arthropoda; class Insecta; order Lepidoptera; family Tortricidae; genus Tortricodes; species Tortricodes alternella. Next base: position 11,619,692 of record OX401974.1, read on the forward strand.
CCATAGTGCACGATGGGAGCCTTGTACCTATTGCCACATACAAACACTATGCGTCTGCGATATGTAGTTTTGGCTGCAAAGTGAAATATAGGGACAGACACCTCAAATTTTATATATAAATATATAGATATGAAGTTAAAGTGGTTACGTAACATGGTAACCCGAAAGTCAACGTCCTTCGCTGGGCTGTGCACTACATTAAATAGTTATGTTTATAGGTGTGCGGCAAGTGTGTTTAGCTACCGGTATTTAGGGGTTGGTATTATAACGACTACTTTGCAAAACGACCAAATTATCATAAGGTCCAGATCTCAGAAGGACCATCTCCGTAGAAAGCCTATATCTCCGAATGACTTGATAGCAAAACGACTGGTTCCCGAAAAGATCAAATCGTTAATAGACCATATCTCAAAAAGACCAGGTAGCATAACGACTCGATCGCAAAATGTTGGTATAGTCAGAGCTAGTTTCTACGTAACATTTTAATATCAAAATATAATACGTAACTAGCTTTTACCCACGCCTTCGCATAGATGTCTACAAAACAAAAGATTTCTATGAAATTGCACAGAAAAAAATTCAGTAAGTTAATTTGCTACCTGGTCTTTTTGAGATGTGGTCAATTAAAGATGTGGTATTTTCGAGAACCAGTCGTTTTGCTACAAAGTCATTCGGAGATATAGGCTTTCTACGGAGATGGTCCTTCTGAGATCTGGACCTTATGATGATTTGGTAATTTTGACAATGTAGTCGTTATGATACCAACCCGTATTTAGCAGCTTACGTTTAATTGTAGTAAGAAATAAATAAATCCAATAGATCTATTTTGAATCATAGCAAGTTATTGAAGAAATATGAACGACCGCAAAGTCTTTCAGAGTTCACTGGCTTCTTAAAATTATATCAAAGATTTACACACATTCAAAATAAAAGTCTTTAAACTCACAGCTTGTAACATAAATGCTGGTTATACTTACCTGCGTATGCGGCAATGCTTGCGTCAGCGGCTGCTGATTTGCGTTAGCAATGTCAAGAACGAACAAAACATTGTCACTTACTTACGGAAATAATTCATGTGTTTATCATATGAATTAACTGTGACAGGCCGACAGTGCTCAATTAATAGCTCATGGAACTTCGTATCACCATGGCGGCTGCGTGTTCATTGTTTGGTCGAGGCTAAGAATAAAATAAAACAAAAAAAGGTTCATTTGGCGGCCTTGCCCCTGCGCGCGGGCAATGGGCCGCGATCGCCGCGCTCAATCGGTCCATTGTTCGATCGGCATTGCAAATTACAGCTCACTGCACACTGCACAGCACACCATGATAAGTTTATAGGTAATTAATTTGTCTGCTGGTTTGCGTATTATTTAAATAATATTTTCGAGACTAGGATACGTAAAGACCTACCTGATTGAATTAATGCTCGTAACATAACATGCAGTTCGTGTAAGGGGCCGTCCATTAATCACGTGATCTTTTTTTAAGCACTTTTTAACCCCCCCTCCCCCTTGGTGATATATGGTGAGGTTTAAGACTACCCTCCCACCCCCCACCCAACATCACGTGTATTTTTAGTATCTGCAAAATCTTAAATATTTTAGTATATTATCTTAAATACAGATATAAAGTAGGTATAATCTTATTTTATTCGCCGCTTTTCGATTTTAAAATCGCGCGTTTGATAAAATAATAAAAAATAAATACACGTGATACCTTATTACACCTCTCTCCCCCCCTTGTGACATTTCGTGATTTTTGTCAACCCCCCCCCCCCCCCCCCCCCCCCCTTCAAGCCTCACCTGATTAATGGACGGCCCCTACTAGGTGATATTTAATAAACTAAACCGACACTTTTACGAGTAGTTCACAGATATCATCCTTTCTGAGTACCTAGGTAGTGTAGGATTTGAAAGTTAGTTAGTTAGTCTGACTAAAAATATCGAAACAAAGCAGTTAATGCATCATTCTACTTATAACATCAATTCTTATGCTCGTATAGGCAAAGACGTAGGCGGCACAGGAAGTAGACTTTATATTATATTATTTTACTATGATTCATCATATTTTGTGTTGAGTTGACTAGTCATCGCCGTGTGAAGACAAAGTATTTTTAGAATGAAATCCAAATCGTAGGCTTCTAAACGCATTATTTTGATTCATCTGGCTTGCAATGTGTAAAATTTCAGGAAATTGTTAATTTGTTGTTTCTTTAGCACATAATCATGCAGGTCTTTAAGTTATGATCTTTGATTGTTTGTACATTTGATTCGTAAAGATGTGCAATACCTACTTAGAAGCCTTTGTAACCAACCATAACTACATTACGATTTAATCGTTGTGTAGGCAGAGGCAGTACAAATAAGACGCTCATACTTCAAGGCGAAATCTTTCAACTCATTGTCGAAAGGCTTATAGGCTCAATGTAGTACGTAATCCGAGGGTTGTGACGTAAATCACAGTGAACGCTACTCGGAGCGCGTCATCTGCGCCTGCACACCGCCGCGCTGCCGCTGCGTAGTGAAAGTGGTCCGGCGGCTCGCCACGGGATCGTCTCGCCGCGCCATCATTCCCACTATGGCCAAAAGTCACATATATTTAACGACTTGTTGACATGGGGCCACTTACAACGGAAATGAACTCGATTTAAAACAGTTTAGGCACATTCACTATTGAAGATTATTTCGTCGCCTTCGGTGTTTTGTAAAATCTCCATCAACCATGTAGGTAGGTACTGAGCATTGTTTTAAACTTACGCGATTCTTATATTAATTGTTAAAGTTAAAACGGTACCTACATAAATAAATAACAATGGTTGGTAACGTTTTGAAAACCGTCCATGTTTCTTCTATACCGAGAAATGCTATGTAAATAACAAATCAAATAAATTTCAATAATGCCCGAGTCGAGGCTCAAAATCATTTATCATTACCTATCACTTTTAGAACAGCTTGGAATTGTTCGAGCACCTCAATCAAAGTGACACCTTGAATCTTTTATTTCTATTACTTTTTTATACTATTTGTTAAATACCATAACAAGTATAGTAGATGCAAAGCAGACGCGAATTTCAGCATTAAACGAAAAATAATTAAGATGGACATAATTAAACCTAGCCACTGAATCTTTTAAGATATAAACTAACTTTATAATGTTGTTTTAATATGAAAGTGATAATGAACGATGAATAATTGTTTTCTTTTCCGTGACCTCACTACCTTTCAACCTGATTGAATAATGTGTTATGTATGTATGCAAGTAAGTCAACAACTGCTGTGTTTTGCATACAATACAAGCAGACAGTAAACTCGTTGGAATATCATTAATAAAGTCACAGAATCAATTGTATTTAGATGAAAAATTCCACTGTAATATTGCAGACGGCCGTGTGGCTTACAGGAAATGAAACTGATTCTCCAGGATAACAATCTCCGTGCGACAAGAAGAGTTAATTTATCTGCGTAATAACGTTCTTAACACTACACTGAGTGACAAACAACGCACCTCCTACAACGATGGATCCTGATGGATCTAGAAGCATGGAACTTTCACAGGAACTCTTTATATAACGTACCTAAAAGGGTTAAATAGGGGATGAAAGTTTAAATGGGTATATCCCAGGAGTTCCATATTTTTGAGTTCCATATCCACGGGTCTCTGACTCAACCTCGTATATGAAAATTTATGAAATTGGAATATCTACTTTAGGACGTGTAACCTAAAGTGGATATTCGGATTTCGTATAATTTCATATAGATACGAGGTTGAGTCAGAGACCCGTCGATATGGAACAACCTATTGAAAAAAATTAAGACATATCTCAGTAGTTCTATATGGAACGACTGGTACATATTCATATGTAACGTTACCATTATACAAGTACATACGAGAAATTTTATATATTATTTATGGAAATTGTCATCGGTGCTGCGGGTTAGACTTGTAAAATTAAAGGTTGCAGCTTCATGCAGCTTTACGACGATATAACTATTTTTTTAAATTTAAGTGCAATCTCATCTCCATTTGATCTTTTCCCCAATTACAATACCTATTCGAAAGTTAAATATTATGATCATATTGATCATAGAGGAAGATGACAGAGAGCCCAGTTCTTGGAAACACTTTTATCAGTTAAGAATAGTTTGAATAGATGGCATTGATGGTCTCGACTGAGGAACCTAATAGCGTAAATAATGTTTGTTCCGGTAAAATGGAAATAAATCTCTAATGATGGGTATCTTTAATGATGTATTACAAGATAAAAGCTAATTAAACGAGTCTAAGGGCTTTTTATGAAACCTGTTGGCAAAAGCAATTACTATCCAGTGCCATCTACCGATGTATGTTTTATTGATCTATTGACACACCTCTAAAACCACAGAACGCAAGCTAGAAGAAACTAATGTAGGGTACAAATTTCAATAGATGTCGCTTTTGTTAAAAATTATAAACCATTATAAATTAAAAACTGTACTCGCAGTGTAATACATTATTCATTTTTAATCAAGGCATGCTAACACGCTATTGGAAAGAACTCGAAAATTAGCCAATAGCGTTAAAAAGTGAACATTGCAAAAGATACAATTTTATAACACTTGTTTGATGTTGTAGATTTATTGATTGATGAATAATTTTATCATATATGGTTCTCAAAAAGACAATTTGGAAATGAGAAGAAACGATATAAATTCAGACGACTGGGTATCGAACCCGCCCAACCAGCAAAACAGTCGAATAATAATTCTTTTAATCGACTTGCAGTTGAATAGTAGCTGATTTAACGTTGCCAGAACACCAACTTGCAGTATAATCGTGGGCATCTCGACTATTAAGATATTTTCACTAAATTGTGCTATAATTATATCGAATAAACGTTTACTGCTATTTGTAATAGAAATTTTACTCTACCTTCGTAAACAAGCTGAGTTAAAGTGGCCATATCACTTTAACTCAGCATCTTTGCGTTAGAAAAGTTATGTAACAGATATCGAATTGCTAATTCGCTGAATAGGGTACATTTATAGGGCTATTACTCGACACTCTGCTCTGTTATTATAAAGTTGAGTAAAAGCAATCTTTTTACTATTTAGTAACATTTTTGCTATTACAGCATACATATATGACAAATCGAGTAAAATGCTGTAATAGGATCTGTATTGAATAGAGTGCTTTTAGTCGACTTTTACTTAGCTTACTACAAAGAGCTCCAAAAAACATTTACAGCATAAGTTCGTCCATTATTGATTAAATTATTTTCCATTGATAAAATCGTGGCAAAATGGATAAAAAAGGGAAAAAATTAAAAGAACTGTTGCTTTTCGTAAAAGAGTTGATGAATCGTTAAAGGAAATGAAAAATTCATCAGTCCCAATTGATTATCAGTTTGTCAACCAAGCGCAAACCACTTATGTCGTTAGTAGTTCCGTAGACTCCAAGTTTCCATACAGTAACAAGCATTGACAAAATTATGAATATGTACCAGGAACAAGTCAAGCACACAGGAGTGATAGTAGTTCCGCAGATGTATCTAATAAAAGTAAGTCTCATAAGATATGTCCAATGTTGGATACCAAATCGGTGTTTGTCTGCTGAAGCAAGACTTTGTATGAAAATGTAGATTTTGAGACAGTCTGGATTATTGGAATAAATTATGTTTATTTTGCGATTAGCTTAATTAAGTGGCCTAGATCAAGCCCACTAGAAATCTAGTTTTAAAAAATAGAAATTTATTATAACGAAATCATTAAGTTCTTTGCCTGTATATCTGAAGATATCTTTGTTTTATCATTCATTCACTCACTCCCTTAGCTCCTGCGTTTGCGCAAGTGCTATCGGACAGGAGTAGTGTGGAATCTTACGACACGCAAGCGTCACGGGAATCTCGAATTAACAGTGTTACGCAAATTTTACATTCGGTTAAGAATACCGACTATATTGGTTTGGCCGGCCTTCGAACCCAGATATACTTAGGTACCTACTGGGTGTCTGGCAACACGTTCGTACGTTTGTATGAAGATGGGCATGACTCTCATTATGACCTTATCAATGTAAATGCGAACCAGAACCACAGAATAGATAATAGTACTAACGTACAGAAGGATCACTGTCTAACGAAACCGGTGTGCAGTCACTAAAATATGCCTAATCATATCTTTTGTCTCTGTCGCATAACTCGTGCTCTTCCATATAAGTACGCTAGGGTGGTCCGCCACGTCACCCACAACACCAAACATGTAGGCTACCAACATGCGCAACTAACAGTAGGTAGAGAAGCGAAAAATAATAGAGTAGAATAAAGAGATAAGTATCTTATTCGCTTTATTAATGCACCAGTAAACACAACAGTATTTTATACTCTTACAATTATTCAATATTCACTAACGAACGCACAGGAATTCACAGAATAAATAAAATACCTTAATGTAATACGCTACTAAGACGCGCAATGTGGCGAGAGAGCGAGCCAGTGGCAACCTACTGCGATTTACAGCTCCGAGCTGCCCAACGTACCTAAAGTGCGGAGTGAGACCCGCTTGCGGCCGTAGCATGGTTTACACGGGGATAAACTAATCCGTCCTCGTCTTATCTGTCTGACTATCTCATTCGTCGGCACTATTGTGAGAGAGACGCACTTGAGACGGTGTTAACTTATCCTTTCCTTTCTAAGGAAAGGATAAGATCTATCCTTTACTTTCCTCTCTTTCCTAAGATTTAGAAATGAAAAACACAAAACGACTCATCAGAGTAAAGCAGCTGGAACCCGTGACTTTAACAGAAAATACAGTAAATTTGGCGATTGATGCCAACACAATTTATGATGGTAGTTAGAGTATAGAGAGTACGTACGAAACTACCTCCTCAATTTAATGCTCGTAAAAATGTAACTTGTGAACCAAAACATTTTATAAAAGATGCGCAAACTTTCGTAAATAGACGTGCTGTAATCGTCATACAGAAATTACGTCTCAAGGCAAAGAAACTAAAATATTTAATAATAAAAGACGGCATAGTTAGATGTTTTGCATAATTACCTACAAGACATATCATAGAAAATTGTTTGTAGAAAATTGTAAGTAATACAATTCATTACTCGACAATAACATCGTGTTAGAGTCGGAACAACTGTTACGATTCATTTAGAAACTAAAAGTGTAGTGTACGTAATTGAGTTTTAACCTCCTTTATAACTGGATCACTAGTTAGTTAAATAACGGCTGCTCAAAGTTCGTCGAACGGCCAATCGCCTCCTGATGCATAATTAGGTGACCGTAAAAACCTAGGAATCCAATTATATCGGGGAATGAAATAAACCGAACCCTCTATCAGGAGTGAGGCAGGTCGAAGAGGGTTATTAATACTGGTGATGATATTCAAAAATGTATACGTTAAATCGTTAATTTGATTGAGCACATTTGGTTCATGGCAATTGTAAGGGTCAACGGGCGGGTCAAACGATTCAGAAACTTGGCGAGGTGATACTAGAAGTTAGCCACATGCAGTAATAGATTATTTACGAACTGCAGCCACTTTAACAATTTGTCGTATTCGTCATGAGCTATTCTTATAATTAACAATTTCGTTTTAGAATCAATCGCTTAAATGACATGAAAAATGTCATGCTTTTAAAAATCAGTACCTACTTACACCGTTTCGAAGAAGCGGTCAAGTGAAATCTTTATTTGTATGCCTAGCTGAATCGAGTGTATAGGTAAATGAAATTAACACTAAAATAGTATTTTGAATCTAAATAGAGTAAAACTAAATACACCGTGTTGCTAAACAAGAGTAAACTTATCAGCCGTCCAAGTATACCGCGGTGAGTCACGCTTTATCGATAGGTGGAGAAAAGCTGCGCATCTCCCTTCTCTGAACTTTGTGTTTATTATTATTCTTTACGTTTAAATTTCGTTAACATGTTATTGTTGGTATTCAATGCATAACATCAATTCTTTAACTATTACTCAATCAGGAGTAACCGCTACAGACATAAAAAATGAATCAGGGGACAATCTTTACACAAATCGATCTAGTCCCAAAGTAAGCTCTAAAGGCTTGTGTTATGGGTACTAGACAACGATATACATACTTATATAGAGAAATAAATACTTAAATACATACGAAACATCCAAGACTCAGGAACAAACATTCGTGCTTATCACACAAATATTTGCCCTTACCGGTGATCGAACCCGGGACGCTACCTTCGGAGGCAGGATCACTTCCAACTAGGCTAACCGCGTCGTCATGGCCTTATTTTTCAGATATATTTTAATTTTGTGATTAGTAATCTCCTTGATTCGAAAATAACTACTTATGCCTCTTATAGTGGTCTGATTAAAACTAAACTTATGATTCCAGTTCTTTTTTTTAAAATGAATCATGTTCTCTTTTTTTCAGGCACGGGTACATTTGGGCGCGTGTGCCTGTGTCGAGACAAGGCCGCCGACGAGTACCTGGCTATGAAGATCCTCTCCATGGCCGACGTCATCCGCCTCAAGCAGGTCGACCACGTCATGAACGAGAAAAGCATCCTCGCGGAGATCAACCACCCCTTCATAGTGAATCTGTAAGTTACTATAAAACTCCACATAAGTTGTAGGCAGGTGCACTCGTGGCACCGGTCACACCAGCTGGCAGCTGCTATGACCGATGCTCGTTCCCTACTCTAACAAGTTAACCCTTTTGACACGTGCGTGGGCCGTTAAAAATGAAACCATGTCATGGGATATTTGCGTCTCTGGTTAACGCGTTCACAGATTTCAATCTGCGGAGCAATATTGCAGTTTTACGAATCGGTGGCGTCAGGGACCCATTCAGTATTCAGGTCATTAGTCGCGTTAAACGTTTCTAGAATCAGATTTCCAGTAACACAAAAATCTAAATGTTATAAATACCTAATAATATTTTTTTTCCGTGCGTTAACGACGTTTACGTCATTCAAGTTTCTAATTGAAAGAACCTTAGTAAACACTTATAATTTGTTAAATTGTGAGTAAATACTTATTTTATTAACTTTAACCATTGTGTCATGTTTTTTAGCTGCATAATGTGTCCCCCACGACACGGCCAAAGGTCGACATTATTTTTGTTTACGATTACTACAATAACAACGAAGCTTGTACTTTAAGCGCAGTATGAAATACTTGTCACAGTGTTAATCAAATCATGTGACGGTCGTCATATTTATTGGGGCGAATCTTCGGCGCGGCGCCAGACAGCGATATTATGTCTATGCACCATTATTCCGTGACATACAACAATGTACCCATTTCTATGAGAATTTATTTCGTAAAACACAAAATACGAGCAAGTTTGTCTAGAGCAGTGATTCTTTATTCCCGTAACGGTTTCAATGACTTTGATCTAAATGATGATGAGAAATAAGGTTGAGGAATATTTGCTAATTGTAATCACATTCAGTCGATTAACTCCCGTATCCAATATTCAATCTGTGGATAGATTTGCTTACTACCCAAGGCAAATGCCAAATTTTAACTCGTACTGGCCAAACCTACCTGCGGATTGAATATTGGAAACGGCCATAAATTTAAATACAAATAATATGTCAGTGATTTTTGTGCTATGAAATAAAGATAAATTAATATAGTGACATCCTAAGAAATGTTTCCTTACGAAGTAGCAATTTTTGAAGGTACCTAAACACATTCTCGATTATCGATAATCGATAAACGGATTTTCACTCATCCTTTAAACTCAATTTTCTCCTTAATAAGCTCAGCAATGACAATTTCAAGCTTCGACGAAACATAAAGGGGCTTTACTTTGCCGTGAGTATGTCTTCGCTACTTATCACTGGCTTTTGATGCGATTATTTTTGTAAGATCTGTCTGTTTCGGGATTTTTCTACGAGATTTGCATCTTATTTTAAAGCCTATAGGTAATACGGTTATTTAGTTTGTCTTTGATGAATGTCTATTTGTCTATCGGCGAGAGAAATTGAAATGCCGTGTCGGCCGGCTCTCATGCCTGCGAGCCGTCACATTTCACTCGCATGCCGCGTTGATGGCTTGCCAGATGGCAACCGCAGTACAGTACTGTCGATTTTTATTGGATACTACAGTGATCTATTGATCTACAATTACGTTCAATTATTCTGTACAAACAAAAGGACGTTGCCAAAATTAAATTAACAATTTAAAGCTGTACCGTGCTCTATGATTTTGGGTAGTATTTTTAAAATAATAAAAGCTACATCTAGTTTTAACGGATAAAAGTTATTTCAAAGTCATTATAAAGCGGATTAAATTAGAATAATTATTAATACTTTGATGTATTGCAGACGGTGGTGGACGCACGACGACTCGTGTATCTACATGCTGTTCGATTATGTCTCCGGAGGAGAACTGTTTACGTACCTGAGGAGCGCCGGCCGCTTCAGCAATACCACTGGTGAGATCAACTTCTAATTAAGCACTTCATACCGAAATGGTGGGTCCAATTCGAAACGGTGTACGCTAAATTTAAAATTGCCTAAACTTAAAATAAGATACATCAAACTCGATTTTGTATAGCTCCAAGCTGTAAAAATCGAGTCTAACGTTTCTTATTTCAAATTTAGCGACTTCAAAATTTAGCAAAAACACGTTCGTATTGGCTTAGTGCTTATGTAAATAATTATAATTTCAAATTTCAACACTAATTTCACCCGTTAGGGATATTTCTGTTCGACATTTGATTGCAGTCATTCCACTGTTTTAATTGCTCTGCTCTAGCTGCTTGCTCTAATTCGATTCATGGATTCATGGTCTTTACTTCAATTCAAAAGGTCGGTGTGAGTGGTAAGGTCACGGCGCGGCGAATTTTCAACCAAATTGCTATGACAACAATTTATAATTTTTGTTTGGAATATTACTTACCTAAATGCAAATAATTTTGAGGAAACGCAATAAATAAATAAGTGCTGGAGATTCGCCAAAGCAATGCTGCGATAAATGTCCAGCCCGTGGCGTGCAACCGCACACGATGCTTTATTTAATGTACCTATTCATCTGAACAATACAGAGTAGATAATCCCACGTCCTAATGCAGGATTTAGCTTCGAATCAATTTTAGTTTTTGAATTTTATACCTGTCAAGTCAGTGTTTTTTTATGCCAGACATAATTCTTTTTCTTTTCGCATTTTCCATCGGTGTTTGGTTCTCTGTCGCATGAAACTGTAAAAATGCACGTCAATTTTCATGTCTTCTGTCTGACGTAAGTCGGTACATTTTGACGTCATGGTTTTCATCTCGTGCCAGTATTAATAAGACTTTAGATAATAGTCGACTTGGCTTGCAATGCAAATTTTGACGTAGTACAAAGGTACATAATTGGCGCCTTTTGGTATGACAACGTAAATGGTTTAATGGCTGACCGAAGTAACATCTCAAATGCACTGAGAATATTGAAATACGATGCGAAGAGATACAGACAGACAGAGATAATAATTAATGATATATGACTACACAAGGTATAATGAGTATTGTCATATCAAGACCCAAAATTGTTAGTCTAATAATAGTAAAAACATTTTTATAAACAAGCTTTTCTTTAAATGCCCTAAAATGAAGAAATAGTAGTTTATGCAACGGTTGCATAATGATAGGCCTTAAAACACTAGTGCGGTTTTCATGAAACGAGCCGATAGGCGAGTTTCATAATAAGATCGCACGTGTGTTTTAAGGCCAAATTATGCAGAGTTGCATACATAACTTTATCTACACACATATTATAAATCCTCCATGATGGGTTCAGAAACAATATTTTCTGGCAACAAGTTATTTGTTGCAATCGTGGCTGCATATTTCCGTTATCCGGCGCATTTTCACATCACACACACTCCGAGAAGACTACTTACTATTCATATTTTCAACTAAAATGTAAATTACAAACAACTTTTTCTATTCAATTAATTCTACTTTCGTTCAGCAAAACACCAACATGGCGCCGATCCGTTCCTCCGTCAAGACCATTTTTTTTTTAAATCATAGACAAACGGATGAAGTCTCTATTCTCACGTCACTCGAGATCAAATATTGTGCAGTTTATATTAAAAAAACATACTGAATTGACGTTTCGTATCAATAACTGTTTTAATATCTATGGATACCAGAATAGAGAACCACTTGAGTTTTGACAGCTGTTCCAAATTTAATCTCATTTCTTTACTAAAAACGATAAAGAAGTCATGTTATTTCTTTATCGCAGCACTGGTTTTTCCTAATTGGTTGTCAAAATGGTGGTCATTTCCTACGGTTTTTGATTAACCAATGGAGGTTTTATGATATGGGTGTAGATAAATACATTTTCTATTGAATCAAACACTTCAATTTGTTACATTAAGTATACAATTTACATGATATAAAAGCATGTCGCAAGCTTTACCTGTGAAGGTATTGACTCGGTGTTGGTCGTTGAAGAGTTCCTTTATCTGGAGCTAATCCTGGATGTCGATTCAGGTCATATTTACTTACTATAAAAAAAACGCATTGTCATCGGAATTGAACCAACATGTAAAAATTCAGCTCAGTAGGAAAAGAGGAAGTGGTTCTAATTCAACTTGCAAGATTTGACCCGAACATACAAACATTGCAAGTTAAATAAAAGCTTTTAACCTTTTGACCGCCCCAGTCGGCTGCAGCCGTCAGCGTCAAAAAGTCCATCATTACCTTGACTTAAAGTTGAAATTCGTGTTACTTCTCAGACATGCTTGGCGGTCAAAAGATTAAAAGGAGCATGTATCAACGGTAAAGTTTTATAAACTTTCTCGTGTGCAGGCTGCATCCTTAGTTCCGCTAGGGAATAAAGAATCGATAATACTGGGTTTCGGTTAAATAATTTATAAATCCAAATTTAATTTACTGAATGCAGTTAGTAAAATTTGGCTTTATGTTACAATGTCTTAAACGTCAAAAAATGTAAATAAAGATGATGATAAGCATAAAAAATTACTTAAACTCATTATTATGAGAGATTATTAAGTACGAATATAAGTAGGCATCTATTTTAAACTTATATTTACTTTAAATCAGCACAGTGAAAAAGATATCGAGCATTTTGTATTTAACTTTTCCCCTTTTTTTCATAAGCGTAGTATTATTTGAATATTATGTGTCATTCAGGTTAAGAATGGCGGTCCAAAGTATAGTTAGTTGAACAAAACGTGATGTAAACCCGACCGTCCACCAAACACCATTAATCAGTTCGTTTGTGTCTGTATTTCTGGAGAAAGGACATGAATGTCAAAGTTTCCAGAAATAGTCGGTCAGTGACGCGAGCACAGTAATTGGGTGCTGAGAAGATTGTCTGTGTCGTTTGGGTTTTTGTCGGAGATTTCCACTGGTTACTTTACGACAGGGATATTAAAAGGCCGTCGCATAATACGTCTGACTCGCCGACAACGCCAGACGACGTGACGACCGCGTGCGTTCCGCTTTCATTCGATCATTGTTTGTTAAAAGAGTTTCGTATTTCGGTGGGTATTTTTAATCCTAAAAGAGTGTGATTGATAAAGACAATAAGTCATGTGATTCTCTAACAAAGCAACTGATCAGCGATGATGGACTTATTCAAATTTAACCTGAATACCTTTGGCCTTAAAGTGTAGATTAACAGTTTCATTTATTCGTTGATCAGTCGCTACGTACGTAAGTGAATCACGCCACAGGTCGCACAAATGACTGCAAACATGCAAAAATATGAGCCGCCAGTATTCTTTGATGTAAGCCTGTGCATTATAAACAATAACAACATACAAAATACGGGTCCATATTGGCTCGCAGTAAATTCATTACCAGTTTTTTCCTTGTACTACCGATTTGTACTCATAATCATCACTCATCCGAAATTTTTACTTCCGAATTTTTAAGTTCCTCCATTTGTATTACTACCAACGGAGTTCATAATAGACAGTGTTCAGAAAATTGTGACACATAATGTCACTACTAAGAATATACTTGAACTGATACTGCTGTTTTTAATAACGTTTTCATTCAAGTAATAATTCTAAGTACCTACAATGGGAGCGGAATATTTAATATACTTGAAAGATGCCTTATATTAACCAAACCAATATTTAATGACTATATTATGAACATCTTACGCGCAAGCAAGATTTTCTGGGCTGTTACAAAAAAATGACCTAACATCGAAGGCTTCGCTTCGCTTCGCTCCCGCCTTAGCCTTCTGAATCTAACCTATCCGAGTCGCTTCTGCTCCGACCAATTTGCTCGCTCGCTTCGCTCGCTCGCTCACTGCCATTTACCATTTCTAGTTATTATGTCAATGATAATAAATAATAGAGTAAGTAACAGTTATGTTGAGAAAGAATATGAAAAGAAATAGTAGTATCTAAAATAATTATTATGTTTACTGACATGATGAATTTTGATAATTCGGAGTTACGATCGTTAGTAACAGTGATTTGTTATGAATAGTGATTAGTATGATGTAAAATTGTAGGACAAACATTTTCAGACTTTCAATAATAGGAATTGAAAAATTCTGCGAACAGTTGCGCACCCACAAAATACATCCAAATTAGTACTTTGCTGGCACTTCGTGTTTTCCGGGATATAAGATAAAGTTCTTATTTAAGTTAGTGTGAAACTTCACCCGTATCAGTTTGAGTGAAGTATACGTTGCAAAGCCGTTCAAATTACAATGTTTATCAAGTACTTGTGACTGATCTTACATTGTTGGCTATTTATAGGTAGCAGGTAACAACCAAGTTCAAGTAGGTTGTTATTTGAAGAATCTTATCTTGTTCCTCTTTTGAGGAGTCGGGCTCTATTTATTTATATTCGTCGTTATTTGGAGCGAATATTGGATACGGCTTCAACTTGTTATAACAAGCTATCTGTTTTTAAAAGATAAAGCAGTGAGTGGCAGATATATTTTACCAGTTAAAACAAAGGTTTATTCAATTTAATGTAATCTCTTAAATTTGGTACTTTCTACTTGTGATGATATGTAATCAAGGAAAAATTGCGTTGTTACCCGAAATAATGAACGCGCAGGCAGTAGGCAACCATTAAATTTGGTAAGAAAATAAGTCCTCACCGGATATTTAGTTGCTATTTGTATCGGTTGAATGATCTTGGGCGGCGTGATGTCATGCGCAGGCGTCGCGGCGAGGGCCCGGAGCCTCCATACCATACAGAGTGGTTCGCGCCGTGTGCACTCGCCCACTGATCGGCTTATGTCCTCATTTGTCTCGCTTCTAACTAGAGCTCGCTAATTTATTACGCCAACGAGAACAATACTCGTTCTTACTACCATGGTAAAATTCAATCTTGAATTTTCACAAAAGAAATGGAAGACCAATTAGTGTAATTCTTTAAAAGGACTGTGAACCAATGGCAAAAATCACCCTTTTCATACAAAAGGCGATAAAGATACCCATTAAATGTTAACCCATTTTGACCAATTTTGATAAGTTGTCAGTCAGAACAAAATCTAGGTCTATACGTTTTCGAATATTGATTAAAGATCAACAAAGTCAAATAATCGCCAAATCAGATTTGTATGAGCATACTGAAACAATCAATAAAACTGAAGTTATTGATTATAGTAAATAAACCAAAACGTATCGACCTAGATGTTCTGACTGATAACCTATAAAAATTGGTCAAAATCGGTTAACATTTAAGGGGTGGAAATCGTTATCGCCTTTTGTATGAAAAGCCATACGTTCACACTCCTCTTAACAAAAATATAATCATAATATAATTATTATTATAGTGAGTAGACATTATTAAGAGGGAAGTCTACTTTGTAATTTTAATACAACAAAGAAAAAGCGTAGTTGTTGAAAATAACGCATACCTAATTATAAAACCTAATGACCATCATTTTAGTACCAGTGTCTCTTCACGGTTTGACATCAAAGAGTTAACGGGAAATTTCGCAAAAACTTAATCAGAGCGAGTAGCGATGTCCTGTAAAATATCGGTCAGAAGAGCTTGCTGAAATGTTTTAAAAAATAAACGCTGATTCGGTATAACTTATCTTATAGCATGAACCATAATCATACAACGACAGGGAGAATGGATGATAATAAAGAATATCCTATTGACCTTACACCGGAAAGTCTCTTCACTATCTAGCTAATTACGATTTTAATGAAGTGAAATAACGTTTAAATTAAGTAAGTACTGAATCTTATATATAAAATTCTCGTGTCACAATGTTCGTTCCCGTACTCCTCCGAAACGGCTTGACCGATTCTCATGAAATTTTGTGAGCATATTGAGTAGGTCTGAGAATCGGCCAACATCTATTTTTCATACCCCTAAATGATAAGGGTGACTCACCGGGCAGGACGACGTCTGCTGAGTCCGCTAGTATTCTATAAATAAATGTAATCGGGAAATTGATTCAATTAGGATTATGTTTAAACTATTGTTTTATCCAGATAGTACAATTTACTAGTGAATTTCACACCATTATTAAAGTTTTCTACTTAAGTCATAAAACTGTCTAAGCTTCGACGTCAATATATTAAAAGATTGGATCGTTCGTTTGACAGTGTACATGCGCAAAGTAAATATTCCCCTTGTATTGGTGGTATAATTTATGGTAGTAGTTATAGGTACGAATAGTATTTAGAAGTGACAGAGCTTTCCTGTGGCGGTCGCAAGACGCGGCACTAATAATACTGGTGACGCGACGCCGGGCTCCAGCGCTGGCGATCACTACAAACACCGAAATAAACATGATCTCTTCATACCCTTTCTACACGTAAACTAGTTATCAAATTTTGTACGCAACATCTCATAAATCTAAATGGCAACTTTATAGTACGTGGTTACAAGATAATAAATTGATCTGTCCGCCCGAGAACGGACAGTTGAAAAGTACCCAGATACGTTATTTATGTATATGAGAAAAGGAATGTTTCCAGTACTTAAGCAATATGATAATGGAAAAGTTTTAAAAGAAACAAAAGATGACGATGTTAAAGGTCAAGCGAAAGACAGGCTTTCTAATTTTATTGACGGTCATAGTTTTTGGATTGGCGCTAGCCGCTTGGCATTAACCCGAGATGTCATAATTTATGCTTATAAAGATTTCTTCCGAAAAGGCAACATCTAGGCAAGAGCTTGCAGCGATATATTAATTTGTGTCTCAAATGTCTGTTCATGTAACGAAAATTTCTAAATTTCTTCATATGCAAAAAAAGTTTAGACGAGTAAAGCTTCCGTGCAGTTTTTGAATATACTGGTTTTCAACATTTTGATGATTTGCGTTAGTGAAAGGCGGTGCATCGAAAGTAGACCGACATCAGTAATTAATGAAGTAAATTAACTCTATTCGTATCATTTAAATTTATTAGGCGTTGATTAAAGTGTTCTGCATTAACATATTATTTTTGATCTGGTTTTGACGTTGCGTAAAATTCAAATATTTCATTTTATAATTGCAGGTAATTTCTACGCCACGGAGATCGTGTCAGCTTTGGAGTACTTGCACGCGCGGAACATCGTGTACCGTGACCTGAAGCCGGAGAACCTGTTGCTGGCCAAGGATGGGCACCTCAAGATCACGGATTTTGGGTTCGCGAAGAAGCTGACCGACCGCACGTGGACGCTGTGCGGCACACCTGAGTACCTGGCACCCGAAATCATACAAAGCAAAGGACACAACAAGGCCGTAGACTGGTGGGCATTAGGTGCGTGACTGGCAAATATTCGCATACATACTGTTAAGGAAAGTTGTCACAGGATTTGTATAAAAATCCTCGGCACGCTGCAGTACCACTTTACACGTACTGGTACCGGTGTGACTGGCAACTTGATAAAATCGATCCATCCAACGAAGTGATGCTAAGGATTTGGTTTTCTTTTGGTCAATGTGTGTTTTTATATCTCATTTGCATAATAGTGTGATAGTGATCTAGATAAATGGGTACGACCACCTCAAAGGCAGTCGCGTATGGTCAGCGACGAATGGTCTTTGAAAGAAATAATAAAATTGGGACAGAATATCTCATATAAAATGTTCAGATTAAGTAGGATGGAACGCATGGACTGCATGCAATGAAAGATAGCGTAAATTGTTTTTAGAAAATAAAACGTTCACAGAATAGTCAGGTCAAACAAAAAAAAAAACAAATTAAACTCTACCGATAAAGCAGTGGTTTTTATCTTCAAAGTTTACCTATAAAAATGTAATTAAGTACCTAGTAGTTAAGCTATTTGGCTTGGTTTTTAAGAATAATACTGATTTATTTACGACTGACACAATACATTAGTGGAAAATTTTGTAACGAAAGCTACGATTCTAAGAAATGACTTGTCATGGCGCTATGGTTGAGCCGGTTTGATGTTTGTTCGTTGATGATGAAGTTGGTAGGGCACCAATAAAATACCTCTTTCTATGGCAGCCCACACGTTATGTTAATAACAATAATTTTAATTTTAAAAATCTCAGCAGGAAAACAAATAAAAAGCGGCTCTCTAAAATTACTATGCAGACGTTACATCATTTACTAACAATAAAATTTAAATAACTGTATAAAGATGCATTGTTAGTGTGAGATCTAATTGTTCTAAAGGGGAAAATATATATTAAGCAAACTAAGGTTAGAGCAATGCATACCCAGTAATGTATTTAAATAATCTACCTACGTATAAAAATACGATAACTAAGAATCCATTTGGCTGAAAAATTATATTTATGTTTTCACAAATTAATGTCGCCATTTCCGTTGCTTAACAGTGTACCCTGCATATTATTGCCATTGTCGTGATGATGGAAATAACGCGCTTTAGCTACGGATAAATGGTCCAAACGCTGTTCAGGGTTTTGATCTCGGTTGTAGGTGTGCAGGCAGATCGATCGTCGGTCGCAACTCACTCAGCGCGCCGTAGGTATAATGTATTCATTTACGAGACTTGTCTGCCGCACGGCGACGGCTTAATGCGCTGTTTGTTTACATTTCAATTATTTAGTGTTATAATCTGTTATCCCCTTGGTACCAACCTGAAATCGCGAGACTGCCAAGGGGTTATATGGTGTCTACGGTTTATTTATTAGAACAGTAGCAGACCTATTTCTTACCTAGGTCTCATTATTATGATAGTACGCCTCATTAACTTTGGGCGTTTTTGTACACGCTTCGAGTGTAACACGACTCTGTTTACAAATATGCTTTCCTAATGTATTTCCAGTGATGCCGTGCTTTATGATCTTAAACTTGACTTCGCATGCAGTTGACGATGTTTACGAGGTGTTTATGCTTTGTTATTTCAGGCGTGCTCATCTATGAGATGTTAGTCGGCTATCCGCCGTTCTACGATGAGAACCCCTTCGGCATTTACGAGAAGATCCTCAACGGGCGGGTGGAGTGGCCGCGGCACCTCGATCCCATCGCCAAGGACGTCATAAAGAAACTGCTCGTGCAAGACAGAACGAAGAGACTGGGAAATATGAAGGTAATTTGTCTTATAAATTGTAAAAAAAGACATCGACAGTAATAGCCGTACTGTAACTGTAGAGGTGCCTTTGGATATTCAAACCTTTTGTTGTGGTAGCAATAAAAAAAAAAGTGTGTGTGTGTCAGCTTCGACGCACGACAGGAGTTTACTCCTTACGAACGATTATAAAATAAACCAGTACCCATCATACCATGCTGTTATTTTTCATTTTGACATTTGACAGGAAATAATAAAGTTTCATATTAATGAATATATAAACATGTCACTCATTGAATACAATAAATAATTGACACTGCTGGTCCCGTCGTCTTCCGATTGAGATCCGAGGTTTACCGATGGAAACAAATTATTCACTATATGTGTATGCACGATGCGACAACGCATCTTCGGCTAACATCGTGTGACTCCGTCGTGTGACAGTGTGACATCGTAGTTTGATTTTACTCTCCATATTTTTTCATACCCTGGGCTTATATATGAAAATCGATTCTTAAGATGCATGCATGTTGCTGTAGCCCATAAATAGCAGCACGTTAATAAAACGCTCAGGCGCCATTATAACGCTAAAACTAGAGTTATAACGGCTGTATAAGCTCTTATACAGCTTGTGTGCTGCTTGGGCGGTGTATCGGCACAAAACAGATAGGTACCTATCTGTTTTGTGGTATCGGTCCTAATTTTGACATTCGTGAAGCGCTCGAGCATGAAGAAAATGCTTAAAAGGGCATAGCAACACTCGAAGGCATGATGAATAATTACTATTTCAGAAATCAATACTGAAGTGGAATAGCTAATACTGCGTACACAGTCGTGTTTACGTTGGGCAGAAATATTCAGCCTTGCGCTTGACCTGTGTTACCAAATGGCGGACTCGGAGCACGATATTCTTGTATAAGTTACACGATTGTGGTGTTTTTAATTTATTTGCTTCACCTAATGAGAATCAAAATTTGATTCGAGTTCTCGTGCGCTAAAAAATATTTGAAGTTGGCCACTCTCCAGCTGATTCCATATATAACTTCTAATCTTACACTTGACAACTTTTTAACGCGCATTTTAAACATTGATTCAGATTCATATTTATGCTGGTGTGCTGCCTTGAAGCGATTGACGTCAATAAATCAAGCAGCAAATTTTAAAAAAACGATCTAGTCTGAGCGAGTCGGACTCGCGCGCCGAGGCTCCCGTACCTATTCATGAAAATAAACTTTTGAGATAAATGTCGCAAACTCCTTTCTCTTTATGCAACGTTAGTCAGTTTTAATTAATATTCTCGAAAACTATAAACATTTGAAACTTCGTTTTATTTTCCTATAAAATATAACTAACTTCCTCTCAGCAGGAACAATTTGTTTATGCATAAATTTTGTTTCTCAGATAGGTATGGAATAAATACGAAGACATGTCTAGTCTACTCCCAATGTTACAAACGTAAAAGTTAGCTTTACTAGTAAGACCATACCTACATATTATATTAATTGATGAATATATGTTACAAATGTGAAAACTAACTGATTAATTGAAATTAACATAATTACGATTGTTTAAGATACTTAACACCGTTCTTAATCCGAAACAACCAGGTAAATGAAACTTCTTAAATAGTTACCCATAAGTAACGTTGATATCAAAACCCGTTGTTCATGAAGACTGCAAGCGCCATCTATGATGCTACTTTTAAACTAATATATTGTATTTCAGCAATCGTAAATACAAACTTATTTTCCATCCATGTATTAGTAGAATTCTAGTATTTCTATTGTTATTTATTAGATTTTTCAATCGTATGTTTCTGAGATAAATAAAAATATTTATTTCTGTGCGGTTATTTTAATAATAATAATATAAATAATAATACATTTTCATTCAGGCAACAAGGCCAATAACATAAATACCTTAAAGACTACATAAATACATAAGTAAACAAAATAATTTAAAACTAACATATTAATTCTGCGATGTGTGACTGATATGTGTGTGTGATTCTACAACTCGCCAAATTTTAGTTCGTTACGTTAAGTCATTAGTGAGAAAAAGAGTCGTGATAAATAGAAGAACAGACAGACAATAAAGTGATTAACAAGGAATATGTTTAAAAGAAATGAGTACGGAGAACCCTAAAAACGAAAATGATACTAGAATTGAAATAAGAGAGGGCATTAAAAATAATTAATATAGAAAATAACAAGACCACTTTAACATACATGGCTTCAACACAATCCGGAAGCGCACTCTTATTCCAAAGAAAACTTTCAATTTACCAAATGCAACATGGATCTCTATTCACATCAAGTGAAGTATGGTGGTCGTTACTTTTTAATCGACTACAGTTTCTAGTGGTTGTTTTCTCCAAGCTTTTTGCCGCGAACCGGTCGCGCGTCACCGCGATGTCGCCGTGTCGCTGAGATGTTTAGAAAGCCATCCATCAGCTGTTCAGCGGCGACATCAAACGGTAACGTTCCCCACCACCACTGACTAATGTCGCGACGTAAATACGCAAACGCGATGTCCCCACCCGACTAATCTAGATAAGCGAGCTAGGTGTCACCGGTCAGCTGGTGACTTGCATAAACACGTGAAACAACTTACATCAACCTCGCGTATCAACTAGCTATAATAGCTTTGACGGGATTATACACTGAGAGTAAAATGTAGTTAAACAGGTCCACCAATACGCCTATTAGTGTCGTGTAAACGGTTAACGCTATGTGAATGTTACGCTACACTAATAAAATTAATGATACGCAGATGCAGCTCATATTTTTAGAATTGGGTACAGCAATTACTTTATTACATGAGCTTGTGCGATGCGCTATTGAGGAAACACTAGCGTAGTAAAGCGCGCTTTATAAGTGGGTAATGGAGAGCCACGGGGAGATTGCGGTTGCCGTAACGTAATTGAATCAGTACCATTACCATGAGTTGCGCAAACCGTTCTCGCTAGCGTAAACTATCGCTCGGTCCCTTTTACTTGTATCGGCAACAAGCAGTATTTCCGATAGATTTCGATAGCGAGAATGGTTAGCGCAAACTCAAGGTAAGGGCTCTGGTGAATATTGCGAAGTCGCCATGCTTCCTTGTTATAAGCATTTATTAGTGAACGGTCCCGGCGGTGCTCGACATTGTAGCGGGGCTGCCTCTTGGCGCCCTCCGCCGCCCCAGAGTATTAATAAATTGTGTCGCGATGTTCTTCGCTTCGAACTCAACTGTTTTGATTCTTATTTACGACGCACATAGGCGCGATAAACAATGATGCTCTAATTCCACCCGTCCGTCGCGACCGTGACTAGCTATTAGATACTGTGCGTATACGATAGGTATTGCACGAATCGGTACGGGCGATTGTTTAAAAGTTCATTGCAGATGTATTGATTTATGAGTTTGTTAGATATTACCTATATTTAAATATTCCATGATTTAAAGGCAGTTGATCGATCTCTATTCATTTAAATAAATTTGATTTACCTTTGTTGCAGTGCGGTTCTGAAGACGTTAAAAGACACAGATGGTTCAAAAATATCGATTGGGCAGATGTTTTCATGAAGAAGATGCAGGTAAGACTATAATAGTTCTTGTATTATAACAATATACCCGGTAGACCCGTTAGCAGTAAAAATATAATGTCAGCTGTGGCTATGTCTTCAAGTACAGTTACACGAGCAATATTCACGGCAATATGTGGCCGGCAACTACCTATAGGCATCTATTTTCTAACGTACGAATTTAGAGCAAGACGCTATGAATTGCCGTGAAAAGTTGCTCGTGTAACTGCACTTCCCGGTTCGCACCTCTGAGGTTTTCCAATCTCACGTGAGGAATTGAAATAATAATAATAATGACATCGTGAAAAAAAAATCTGCGAAGTGATTCAAAGATGTTTGTAAAGTCCCCAATCCGTACTGGGCCCGCGTGGCACTGCACTGCCCAGTCCCTCTCACGAGAGGAATACTGTGTCCAGCATGATCATGATGGTGATGGAATGTCACATGATTCTGCTAAAATGGGCGTGTAATACATAGGTATATTATACGGTACTTAATGAAGTCGCCTGGAATCTAATATGCAGAAGATATAGGTATTCGGATAAGATAAGGCATTGTTTATATTTGATGCGGGTGAAAGTATTACATGTCCTCCCTAAGGCTAGTTAGAAGGAAAAATAAGTCTTTGGTGCCATAATTTAACTTCTTAAATTTGAGAGGCTATTATGAACTATTTAAAATATTGCAATTATTTTTATTCCAGTAATAATTGACATAATGAATAAGTTAAAATTATAAGGATACATTTTCTAGGGTTTTAGTACTTTTTTAGGCAGTTTAATTATGTACGCGAGAATAATAATAAAAAAAGTCGTGTTACGAGACTGAGATCCACCTGTGTTTGTTCACAAACGTATACTCAATACATGAAAGACTTAAAACATTGATTCATTTGTTAAATAAATGCATTATAAAAAATTAAATTGCATTCCAAATTGGCATGTCACTTAGGTACATACACCCGTAGAATTAATTGATGAAGTTTATCAAAAGTGCCTTCAAGATTCTGAATTAAAAAAAAATGTTATTTATTATTGTCAATGAGACTTATGAGGATTTACATAGAGCAGCTATTACAAACAGTGTACGAATAAACAAGACAAACAACAGAATGATAGTAGGTAATAAAAAGATTTCGAGTGAGTATGTATTATGTAATGAAAGATATAAGTTCATAAATAAAAAAATAAACGATTTATTTAACAGCAATATAAGTAACTTAAATCTTTTTTTTCATGAAAATAAACATGTTTAGTTTAATACCTGATCAATGTCCATATTATTTCGATTTCATTATTCTCAGTCTCACCCATGGTTTCACCAGAACTTTCATTCTAGTTAAATCAATCAAATTAGTAACTCTATACATATAATCCTTGTTACTAAAAGCGACTCGACCCCTTCTTGGCGCCCTCGACTTTCATAGTTTACTATTAAGTGCTGGACTATTGACAGTGGAGTAAACACCATTCCTCCCTTCTTTCTTCCTATGCTTTAGATATTGATACGACCAAAAATTCCCTGACCCAGGGGTTCTCAAACGTTTTCAGTCCGCGGTGCACTTAGGCCCGCCACATACATTCGTTTTCCTGACTCGATTTCCGAATTCGTTTTCCGTATTCGTACACCCCGAACGCAGGCATTTCCTATAAATAGTTCTACATGACACACACGTTCGAACGAATTCCGTTCGGAATTCCGTACGGAAAAATTACGAATGTGTGTGCCATGTTGAACTATTCATATGAAATGCCTGCGTTCGGGGTGTCCTAATACGGAAAACGAATTCGGAAATCGAATCAGAAAAACGAATGTATGTGGCGGGCCTTAGAGGTTTCGTATTTTGTCTCGGCGCCCTTGCTAGCTAACTAGTCAAAATATAAATTTGTACCCGCGAATACTTTATGTAAGTTTTCGCATAACAGTAAAGAGGAGCGCTTCACAGCCTCAGGGCGCAGCGGCGTACATATTGGGAATCCCTTCCCTAATCTATAATATGCATACATATTAATTTTTTATTTGTGTTTCTTTCCTGGTAGCCGCCAATAATGCCGTCGGTGTCGTACGAGGGCGACACATCCAACTTCGACGAGTACACGGAGACGGACTGGAAGGCGGCGCGCGCGCTAGACCCCGACGAGCTCAAGCTCTTCGCCAACTTTTGATACCTCACGCCTGCGCACTTTACTGGAAACCGATAGAAAACTGTACTCCTAGGTATTATACCCATTCTAACAGTTCCAACCACGGGAATGGTAATTTGCTTCCTGTTAGCTCCTATTTAAAACTTTGTATGTAAGTAAAAACAGCGTATTTACTGAGTTATAATAGGTTTAAGTGGTAAGATAATAACAGGAAGGTAATTCTTATTGTTAATTTTAAGCTGATATATTTATTCCATAGGAAAAACTTTAATTTTGATGGTAAGTCGCATGACTCAAATGAATGTCTTCAAGTAATGCGACTAATATATCGGCAAGAACGGCAGTCACAATGTAATTTATGTGTATGACCAATGTTACAACAAGGGTGCACATGTCGCGTCTTGAGACGCGACATGTGCACCCTGTTGTTGGATCTACGTATCACGCGCAGTGTCTGCTCGCTCTGTCGCTGATAACCGAAAGTGCATTTACAAGTACTAAAAGTAATTAAAAAAACTACTTACTACTTAAGTTAACACTTAGCATTATGATTAGAAAAACATAACCCTTCTTCTGGGGCAGTCGGGTAAAAATATACTTTGCGATTTTGGGTAATTATTACCCAATTCACCTCATTTTATACCAGTTGAACACAGTAGTTAATTCGAAAATTAAGGTTTAAATAGTGATTATTAAGGCACTAATAAAAACGTTATTAATCAATTTTATACGGATGTCTTATTTGAAGCACATGCTTAAATTGCCATTCCGTCATTGAATCAAACGACTTGTAATTAATTATTCTGTTAAATAAATACTATATCGACTGTGGAAATTTCAAATGTCGTAAGGGACATTTTGACATTTCGACAAAATTTACCTTATTTCCAATGATGTAAGGGATATTTTGACATTTCCACAAAATGTCCCTTACGACATTTGAAATTTCCACAGTCGATATTTAGAAAATAGCAACTATATTTTTATAAAGTTTTAATCTTATCTAAACACACTTAAATTTAATTAACTTAGCAAGGGACACTGTATGGATACTATTGAATTTTAAAATTGCTTATTTTGATTTATTTGTAATGGCAAATTCAACAAGTTTTACTTAATACTTGACTGACGGTCAGTTATCGACACTATCACCATTGTGGTTATCCTAAATTTGCACCGTGAATCTTTCCAGTGTCATGGATGATGAATTCCCGGTTGCCATGCCAGAGTTTCATAATGAGGTCATATAACTAACCTTGAAAAAGAAGATTTATAACCACCAAAAAAGACTGTGGATCGGTGGTACGGCCTCAAGAAGGTTCAGTGAAGTGACAATTTAAAAAATATTCCAGTTCTTATAATGTGCAAAGAGTAGAGTTAAGAGTATTTTATCCTTTGGGTACATTTTATCGTCGATAAGCTCCGACGTCCAATGTTTGTGATTTAAGCTTAAATTAGGCCTAAATTAAGTTGTTCAGTAGTGGTAAGTTATGTTTAAGTATTTATTTAATTATTATATTTTGTGTGGCGTTGCACCGTTTTTGTGATATAACTCCTAATCATCTCACTTTAGATGCTGTTTCATATTTAACTTTTAGTTTAGTATAGAGGTAAAATTAACAGTACCTAGGCTCTTTTGTTACATGGATGATTAGCATGATATGATTTATCAAATGCCTCTTGCGATCTCATTGTGCTTGGGTGAAACAATATCATGTTGATCTTACGGGCAGTTTCTTATAACATTTGCATTTCCTGCTTATCTTAAATATTAAGCATGAATTCAAGCCATATACAGTTCTCTGTGATTTCATGTAGTTGTTTAATGTTAAGGATATTAAAATTTGTTTTGTTAAATTTATTATTGAATTAGTATGATCACAGATGAAACATTATTTGACACTTTTCGCCTCTTAAATTAAAAGCTGTCAACAAACTACTATTAAAACAACAGGGTTGTATATTTAAAATAAAAATGACGACGTGGATTCAGAAAATGAATGTGTTTTATTGATTTAAATTCTGACATTCCAGTGTGTTAGTATAAAACCCAAACCTACATGACGGATGGCCGGCGAACAACGAACGCCGCACTGAGAGAACACCTTTAGTTTTTTAGGTCATCTATTCCCACCGCGATCATAGACGTTTTGGTCAGAGGCCGCTAACCGCATTCTGGGACTATATTCGACATCGGTCTAAGTGATATAGAAACCGATCGTTACTATGGCATTGAGATGTGTTTTTGTCACTTTTATTTCAATGTAAACTTAGCAAAGAAAAATACAGCAAAGCGATTTGGTATACCATATCTAATAGAGGCCCTTGCCATTATTATACTTACCTATATTTTGTCAAAATCTACCTATCATAATATTATTATGTTGGTGCAAATGGGTGGTATCAATATAAATAAATCGAATTAAAGTACATTATGTACATTATTCATTCAATGTCGAATTCATAACTAATTATGCTGTCTCTTACACAATCTTACATTTTTTTTTCTCGTTATGTTATGAGGTAGGCGTTGAAAAGGTCCGGGATCAGTGTTTTCAACGTGTTATCTTGGTTTGCTCAGAGGGCACGAACTATTTGTTTTTAAACTTAAGTATTTAAATTGTAAAATGTTTCTCATGTAAGTGAAACATGTTTCTTATGAGAAATAAATGTCTTTAAACCGAAAAAGTGAGCGTCCGTTTTTTGTTGATTCATTCAGAGGTATAAATTTAAAATGAAGCAGTCCTATTATTGGTAAATTTTTCAGTAACAGCTCAGCATCCTCGCACAGCTCTAGTGGAAAGTATAGTGTCACCGAATTATATGAAGAGTTGGCGGAAAATGGTACATAGTTTTGTTCATAGTAAGCTTTTTCTTTCGATGTGTCATAGCTGAAAAGTTAGGGAAGCCTAAGGAGGACGTTAAGTAATATTTTATTCAGTTAGTAAATTGAACAGACTTTAAACACACGAATGCATTATTTCAAAACAAAATCAATAATGTCTTAAAGAAAATAAAATCTTCCAAATATCAACAATTTCAAACAAAATAAATATGTGAGATTTACAGCAGGTTTACGTAAGTATATAATGAAGTCAAATTTGTTAAATCATAATGCGACTTTTTACTTGGACGATTGTTGAATCAAGATAAAACGTTGAATCTCATTTAAATAGTGAGAATAATAGATGTTCTTTCATGATTCAGAACAAACAAACATTTGAAATACGGCGTGCACCCAAAAAGACTGTTAAATCGTTAAATTTGATTTACGTTTCTCTAATGTAAACTTTGTATTTAAAACTCTGCTCTGACGCATTTGCTAAAAAGGGGCTTGACCGGTTAAATGTGGAAACGTTGTCTGCCCAGGTTGTTACTACGAACATACCTATCTAGGTATAAGTAATCTTCTATACCTACTTCGCGTGACATCTTTTTAAGTTTGGCAATAATTGAGGCAGCTCATAACAACTGTGGTCCTAACATGCATGACACAAAGATAAATTAAACCCATTTATCTCTATGACTATCTCTTTCGTCGGCACTAGTGAGAGAGACGCACTTAGGGATAAGACGGTCTGTCTATCTTATCTTTGTGTCATGCATGCTATGCCTAAGCCGCTGCTCGGAACAAGGAAGAATTCTTTTATCGGTACTACTGACTTACGTTTTTTAGTCAGGATATTCATCTTCTACTAATACCTACCCTGGTTTCCCGAGATTTTACTCGTGAACATGACTCGTGTTAGGTATGTGGTCGTTTCAATGTCTCCCAAGAAATTTTAATATTCTCCTGTCGATTCATTACGCGAACACTTCCACCATATTACACGTAATTTCAGAAAGTATACAAGTTTCTACACTGGTAGGTATACTCGAAAAATAATGGAATATGTGACGGATTAAATGAACATAAAATTAGCAAGATGTTTCTAGTATAAATGCTTATGACTTTGATAAGGCAAACAGTTACATACCTAGTTGCTTGTATCATTTTGATTGTGATAGAACGAATTAAGTAATTTATCGAGTATTTAGGTACACGGCGACAGATAGTGGAAGATAGCAGTCTGCACTGTTGTTGATATCACCTACGAGGTTTATTCGATTCTGGTAGTGAAAGGAGCAAAATGTCGGTACGTCCTTTGCCCCCCGTGCTGGCAGAGAAGGCGCGTTTGGAGCTGAATGAAGACCCAGGCAGACTTCTCACGGACCTACAACATATCAAGGATTGGATTGCCAAGCAGCCACACCTTAAAGCTAGAACAGGTACATTTGTGGCCCATTTTAACACTTAGGCATATTGCACGTTAAGGCAGTTCGTTCAATGCATAACTCCAGTGGTCCTAGCGTGACACAAGGATATGCTCGATCAGAGGCGTATTTTAAGATTTGGCGACCAGGGCCAAATCATCATCAGGGCCAGGGCCTTAAAATAAAAGATAGTGAAAGATTATGAAAAGCGCCCAAAGCTGAGCGCGCTCAGCTTGGCCCGAGCCGCCCCTCGCTGGTTGCCGCCCCGGGCCATGGACCCCATTGCCCTAGCGTAAATACGCCTCTGGATATGCTAGTATCGAAGAAAGAGATACATTGAGAGATAAGATGGGGATAACTTATCCTCGTGTCAACCTTGCTAGGGTCACGGAAAACAATGTAAACATCAATGATTTTATAGCATCAAAAATAACGGATAGCTTTTTTGTAATATTCACGGTTTGGTGAAATTATTATTAAGGTCTTTTGCGGAAATCCAATGCCTGGTTTTCCAGGCATTGGATTATATAATTTCTTTGTCTTTTGACAAAGAAATTATATATTTTATCTAGTACTCATGTTAGATATGAGTTATTGATATACAATGCATTGAAGTTTGACCGATAGTTTGGATTCTTACATATTTGCTCATGATTATTTCTAGACGATCAATGGCTAACAACATTTCTGCGTGGATGCAAGTTCAGCTTGGAACGCGCGAAGGAGAAGATAGACCTTTACTATTCCGTGCGAACGACAGCTCCTGACCTGTTTGCGCTGACACCTAAAAATCCGCGGTTTATGGAAATTCTGGATTTAGGGTAAAAACTAAGATTATTTCGCCTGCCCTTCAGCGGCCCTAGCACAACAGACACGGGGATGAGTTAAGGCCGTCTATCTCTCTGACTATCGCTTTCGTCAGTACCAGTGTTAGAGAGACTTATAGATAAGACGGTTTAACTTATCCTTGTGTCAACCTTACTAGGGCCGCAGAATGTATCAAATCGCTTATGCTCCGTAGCACATCGAGCTTTTATCGGGGATTTCTTTTTGCAGAAACTAAATTGTTAAAAACTGAGAGATCATTTCAGTTTGCGATTATAGCTTTTGCGCCTATCGATAACAAACATACGAATATCGTGTGTTTTAAATGTTTTCTCCTTATTACAGTGCTTTTCTAATTTTACCAAAGGCATCAGAACTTGGTACACCGTCGCTATCGATTATTCGTCCAGGAAAATATGATCCCGATAAATTTACCCTGTCTGAAGTGTTATCAGTGTCGAATGCTTTAGAAAAGGTAATGTAATGACCTACCTAAAATACCACTTTATAAAAACTTTTTTTAAAGTTAAGTAAGACTAAGCTAAACTAAGCCTATTTTTTAGATCCTTTATTTGGAAGATGACAATGCGGTGGTTTCCGGTATAACGGCTATAATCGACTTAGAAGGAGTAACAATGGGACATTTTCTGCAAATGACACCACTGCAAATGAAGAAGATGACTATAGTCGGACAAGTGGGGTCATTTGTTGCACTGGAATAAAATGGCTGGCGGTTGGATTGTAACATACTCAGTGTATCTCTAAAATAATTACGCTTTTCATTTATAGGATGCCACTCCTTTTCGTATGAAAGGAGTCCATTATTTAAATACGCCAACGGGATTTGAGACTATATTTAACGCAATGAAATCACTACTCAATGAAAAGAATAAAAGCAGAGTGAGTTTAAATCATTACAGTTAATAATAATTAATAGATTTCAAAACATTATAAAATATTTATGTTTCTAGCTTTATGTCCATAACAAGGATTACGAAGGAATGTACAAGTTTATTCCAAAGTCGATGTTACCGGCGGAGTACGGTGGAAAAGCCGGGACAGAAAAGGAGCTTAAAGGTACCAAACTAATGGTCCATTTTATCTACGAAATGAACAGCCGATGTACTGTAATATTTGTTAAATTAACTATTTGATTTATGGCAGAACTCACAAGGGCCAGTCAAATTATTCTTTGATGAAAGTGAGGTTTACTTACTGGTCGTACCATGGTACTAGGTTGACATCTGATTGACGGAGAATTAACTATTTAATCTTGGAACAAATTATTAAGTGGCGTTTTTGAATTCAGCCATTAACACGGATTTTACCAACAAATTTAACAGACGATTTTCTATAAGCAGCTGTCAAATGTACTGGTAAGTTCTCCTTGTTTATTTACGGATACTCCCGGAGGGTGAAGAGCGCCGGCTGTGGAGCTCTCCACGCATTCATATATTCCACTTGTGGATCAATATGAGCGTTAGCATCCTCATGTCCTCTTTGCATTAACCCTTAATATAACTCTAAAAAAAAGCTGGTTTCCTATCTTATTTGATATAGGCCAATCTAAAAAAAAAATGTAATAAAAGGCCACCACAAAAATAGTATCAATATGATACTATACCAAGCAAACGGTTAGTAAGCCGGTTGGGGCCGTGAGCCCAGAGAGACATTATTACTCAATAGATTGGGTCCTTTTGAGGTTGAGTGGCGCCTTAGTCCTTTGCCGGTTCCATGGTGCCTCACCCGAGTTTCTCTGGACAATATTACAGGGACACTTAATAAAAATAAAGTTAAAAGTTAAAACCCGGCTGGCGATGTAAAAGTAGTACTGTCTATTTTTGGTCTCCTAGTATGACGCACTCTTAGAACTTTTATATAGCCTATGACTCTGACGTTCTTCACGAATCATACTACGGATTAAAATTTGGCCGCATACAAAATATCATTTGTTAACTGGTAATCTATCCACTGTTTGAATGTTGGGAACGGGCGTAAAACGCAGATGTCCGTTTTTACGGACTAAAAGCACAATAACAACACTATATAATTATGTATGTTCCTCCTCTGCTGCACTGGGAGTGAAGAAAAAGCATAGAATGCGTGCAGATGCTTATCATCCTGGCATGTCGTAAAAGTCGACTAAGGGACGGTCCTCTCCAACATTGTGGACTATCTGTATGGGCGATGGGCTGATCACCTGTCACCATACGGTTCATCATACCATCTTAGGACTTATTAATCGAACGTGGCCACAAGTGGTCTTGTGGCCCTGCCCACCCCATTAGGGATTTCAGGCGTGATAATATGTATTTATGTATGTATGTATAATTATGTTGTTAAAGGTCGGCAACGGCTAAATGACTCCTTCGGGGTTAGTGATGTTCATGGGCGGCGATGATCACTTACCATCAGGTGACTTGCAAGCTCGTTTGCCTTCCCTTACATATAAAAAAAAAACGGTTGTTGAATTTGTTGGTGTAATAAGCTTTAGTACTTTTAAGTTGTTAAGATATAATTGTCTGGCTATTTTTTTTGGTAAAATTCACACTAAGGCAAAAATATACAAACGGGTCTCAGTGCAGCTAGTGCTGTACATTTTTCGTATGGTTTGACTACGATCCCATTTTAATGCTTTTCACAGAATATTATGTTTTTTGATTATTCTTAGAATATTGGAGAAATAAAGTACAGGAGTACAGCCAGTGGCTAGAAGAAGACATGAACTACCGTACTGATGAGTCCAAAAGACCTGGGAAAGCAAAAACGGCCGAAAGCATGTTTGGCGTGGAGGGTTCCTTTCGACAACTGCAATTCGACTAATGAATAATATTGTACATATTAATATCGATCTTTAATGATAAAGGGATTTTTAATACGAGTAAATTGTTATTATTTTATGATGTAGATATGGGCAGTTGAAAGATAAAATAAAACTAGATAGAAGTAAACGAGCTGAAAAAAGGTATGTATCATAGGCGAAGCGTGAGGGTAAGCCGGTGTATAATTTCTCTTTCTAAACATTATATTCTTACCCATAAAATTTAGTATTTACATAAAAAATATGTAATATGCAATTTTTATGTAAATACAAGAAGTAATTCATAATAATAATAATGTTTGAGTTAAGAAATCATGCACCGGCTTACCCTCACGCTTCGCCTCTGGTGTGTATTCATATTCGCAAACTTATGTAAGTTTTTTTTATTGGAACACTTGATGTGACTTCTCTTCCAGCTGTTGGTAAGCGGCAAGTAGAGTCCACGAGTGCGGGCGACAGGCGCTTAACCAAAATTAAGTATGGCGTCAGTCGCAACTACACCGCCTTAGAAGATGCTTCTTCACGCTTCTTTTGAAGACACTTAGGTTGTAAATAGAAGGAAAAACGTGGGCTGGGAGAGCATTCTACATTTTTGCTATTCGGCAGTTGAATAATCTGCGATGCGCGTACGCGCAGGAATTTCATCTGCGGTATGTGGATCCATCCCCAGTATT